>CM076577.1:1068590044-1069058917 GCA_034641835.2 Pinus albicaulis
AAAGGATAAATCTGAACTGAATATCTGATCTGAAGAAGTATGATGCTCTGTAATGATTGAAGATCTATACGCTACTTCGCCGCGGAGGAAGCGCGTATATACGCGGCTTCGCTGAATTAAAAGCGCGTATGTGCAATAAAATATACACTGAGGTATACGCTGGTTTGTGTGGACGGAAGCGCGTATATACGCGACATCAGTGAAGGGAAAGCGCGTATGCAAACTAGGGTTTGATGAAGCAAGGGGTATGAAATATCTGATCTGTTCTGCTGTGTTTCTGCTATCTGATCTGTATTAATATGTATCTGTTGGTGATATATGTTTGTGCTTAAAAGTATGGAAAGGGTTCGGTCTGGAAATATGATGAATTGTGGCCTGCAAGTTGTGTTCTATTGAAGTGGTTGGATCCAGTGTGAAAATTGATGAAACGTGGTCCAAGGTGGTGTTGAGGGTTGTAGCCTTCAGTCAGGGGGTCGTAGCTCCCTTCCAGGAGAGGCTGGTAAACGAGTCAGGGGGTCGTAGCTCCCTTCCAGGAGAGGCTGGTAAACGAGTCAGGGGGTTGGAGCTCCCTTCCAGGAGAGGCTGGTAAACAAGTGTAGGTGGGTGCCTGCGTGCTGGTCAAGTCTGCGCCAGCACATATGTTGTAAGATGTTTTCTCTATAATAAAATATTGAAGGCTGAGCAACTGCAGCGGTGGTTTTCTCCCGATTTGGGTTTCCACCTAAAAATCCTGGTGTTCATGTGTGATGCTTTGTGTGATGGTTTATTCTGTTCTTACTGCACCTGTTTACTGTTTATTGAACATCTGATGAATGAATGATGGAATAATTTAAGTAAATATTTAATGACAGATCTAGATCTCTGTGTATACGCCAGTTTCATAAAGGGGATCCGCGTATATACGCTAGTTTACTAAAGGAAAGTAGCGTATGGGTTTTAAGGAATGAAAAAGTAAAAGGTTTTGATTATGCAGTAAATATTGATTCACCCCCCCCTCTCAGTATTTTTCCCAACAATTGGTATCAGAGCAGGTCCTTGTGCAGAAGCTTGATCGCTTAAAGGAGATCCGTCGCAATGGGAAGTCAAGAAGGAGTAATGTCTATAAAGCCACCTCTATTCAATGGAAGCAATTTGATATTCTGGAAGGTACGTACAAAAGCATATCTGCAAAGTCTTGGTGCAAATGTATGGGCAATCGTGCAAGAAGGTTATCAATACCCGGCAAATATTCCTACTGATGCAGCTGAAAGAAAGAAGTATGAAATCAATGCCAAAGCAGTGAATGTCTTATTGGGAAGCATGTCTGAATCAGAATTTGCTAAAGTGATGCAGCTACATTCAGCAAAAGAAACATGGGACAAAATCATTCTGAGCTATGAAGGAGACACAAAGGTAAAAAGTGCAAAACTCCAAACACTTAGAATTGAATATGAAAATTTGAAGATGCATAGTGATGAAAGTGTTGCCAGTTTCTTTCTTCGTCTAGATGATATTGTAAATCGGATGAGAAATTTGGGTGAAACCATGGCTGATACCACTCTGGTAGAAAAGGTCTTAAGATCTTTGACTTCAAAATTTGACTCTAAAGTTTCAACTATTGAAGAAAGGCAAGATCTGCAATCGCTTACTATTGTTCAATTACATGGTACTATGACTGCTTTTGAAATGAGACAAGGAGGTCCTTCTCAAGTAAGAGAAGCTGCTTTTAAGGCATCTACAAAAGGAAAGGAAAAGGAAGTTGTCAAAGAATCCGGCTATATATCCGATGAAGAAGAAGCAAATTTCGTGAGAAAGCTCCAACTAGGTACTGGAAGATTCAAAGGTAAGCTTCCCTTCAAATGTTTTGAGTGTGGAAAAGTTGGTCATTATGCTGCAAAATGTCCTTATAAAGGAAAAGAAGTAGTAAGAAGGAATAAGAACCGATATAGCTCTAAGAAAAGTTACTATACTAATGAAGATAGTGATGGGTCATCTAATAGTGAGGAAGAATGTGAAGAAGATCTTAGACTTCTCATGGCATTTGAACAAAAAGAAGAAAAGGATACTTTTATGGATGCTCTAGAGGAAAACGATTTTCTTGAAGAAAATAATCAACTCAAACTTCGCTTATAAGATTACAAAATTCTCTTAGAAGAACAAAAGATAATCAGAGAGACCATTGAAAAACAGCTTGAAGAAGCAAAGAAACATATTGAAAAACTATAATGTGAAGTGGTAAGTCAAAGAAAAGAAGTTGAGAAAGAGAAAACCTTGAATCTTAGATTTTCTAAAGGATCTGAAACCTTAGATGAGATCATCAAGGTACAACGTTCTCCTCTTATAAAGACAGGTCTTGGATATACCGGAGAATCTTCTCAAACTTCAGCACCAAACTATCTAAAAGCAGTTACAGGTGGTTTACATCATTCAGTCACTCAGCAAGGGAATAAAGGATCTCTACAGGGAAAGCAGGACCATCTCAATTCAAGGTACACTAACAGGGATAGCTTTCAAAGACACTACAACCAACAGGTAAATTCAAATAGAAGATTCCATGATCGCAGAAATTTCTACTTCAATGGGCAATGTTTCACTTGTCACAATTTTGGTCATAAAGCTATTCAATGTGTTGCATATAAAACCATCATGACAAGAGAAGCAAGAAAGAAAAGGTTGGATACTGAACCAAATAAGAATACCTATAACAATTTTTATCCTCTTCAAAGTGAAGTTGAATGTACTTATTGTAATAACTTTGGCCATGAAGAATATGAATGCAGGAACAAGATCCAGCCAAAAGAACATGTTCCCTCAAGCTCTAAAGTGTGGAAAAAGAAAGAACCGCCAGTTGAAAATTGTGGGATAGCATTATTTGCAGAAGGTGAATAAAATCAATGGTACATCGATAGTGGGTGCTCAAGACACATGATAGGTGACAAAAGCAAACTTCATACTTATAATGCTCTAGAAAAGGAAAAGAAATTTACATTTGGAAATGATACTCCTGCTGTAATTAAAGGAAAAGGGTCAGTATTTCTAAAAGAAAAATTGAAGGCTAAAGATGTCATGTATGTGGATGGATTAAGGCATAACCTGTTAAGTGTTATTCAAATGTGTGATCAAGGAGCAGAAGTGGTCTTCAGTTCCAAATAATGTGTGGTTCGTGATCTTGATACAGGTAAAATCATTATAAAAGGAAAAAGAAATCCAAGCAACCTGTATGTTCTAAACGGCATAGATCAATGTTACTTAAGCAAGTCTTCAGAAAATTGGCTATGGCATAGAAGGCTGGGGCATCTGAGTTTCTCTCAAATCAACAAAGCAAGCAGACTTCAAGCTGTTCGTGATCTTCCCAAGGTCAATCTTCCGGAAAGTATCATATGCAAATCTTGTCAATTTGGTAAGCAGACCAGAGTACGATTTAATGCCAAAGAAGGATCATCAAGTAAGCCTCTTGAACTCATTCATACTGACATCTGTGGACCTATGAGGAAAAATTCATTACATGGGGATGAATACTATATCTTATTTATTGATGACTACTCTAGAATGTGTTGGATCGGGTTCATTAAACACAAAGATCAAGCATTTGAAAAATTTCAGAGCTTCAAAGCATTGGCAGAAAATGAATTAGATCTAAAATCCAAGTGTCTTAGATCTGATCGAGGAGGAGAATATTCATCAAATGAATTCTTTGAATTTTGTGAACAACATGGCATAAAAAGACAATTCTCTGTAGCAGGCACTCCACAACAAAATGGTGTAGCAGAAAGAATGAATAGAACAATTGTTCAAATGGCTAGAGCTATGCTAGTTGATTCTAGCATTTCTAACATGTTCTGGAGTGAAGCAGCATTTACAGTTGTTAACATTCTCAACAAGGCTCATGTTCGGGTAAATAGTGACAAAACTCCATATGAACTCTGGTATGGTAATTCTCCCACTGTGAAGCATTTTAAAGTTTTTGAAAGTAAATGCTTTATCAAAAATAATGATGAAAAGCTTGGCAAGTTTGAACCTAGATCAGATGAAGGGATATTTCTTGGTTACACATCTTCAAGCAAAGCATACACATGTTACAATAAAAGGCTTCAAAAAGTTGTTGAATGTATTGATGTTGTTATTGATGAGTCTCCTGCAGCTCCTAAAGAAGAAAAACAAACAACAAAAGAAGATGATAGCGACATATGGCCTTCTACATCAGATGGAAATGATATAGACAGTGGATCCAATGAAGAACTTGAAGATGATCTATCTGAAAAAGCTCCATCCAGATATGTTCAAAAGAATCATCCTGAATCTCAAATTTTGGGTGACAAAGAATCTGGTGTACGAACAAGGAGAACTCTTGTAGGATCTTCTAATCATTTGGCACTCATATCCACAATTTAACCACACAATGTTAATGAAGCTAGCAAATATGAATGTTGGAGGCAAGCCATGGATGACGAACTTGTTCAAATTGAAAAAATGACACTTGGGATTTGGTTCCAAGACCTCATGACAAAAATGTCATTGGAACTAAATGGATTTTCAAGAATAAGTTAAATGAGAATGGGGATGTTGTAAGAAACAAAGCTAGACTAGTTTGCAAAGGGTATACTCAACAAGAAGGTATAGACTTTGAAGAAACTTTTGCTCCTGTAGCTAGACTTGAAGCCATAAGAATGTTTCTTGCTTTTTCAAGTTATCAACACATCAAAGTTTATGAAATGGATGTTAAATCTGCTTTTCTTAATGGTGATCTAGAAGAAGAAGTATATATAGAACAACCAGAAGGATTCATTTTGGGAAATGATGCAAATCTTGTTTGTAGACTTAAAAAGGCTCTATATGGTCTCAAACAAGCTCCAAGGGCTTGGTATTATCGTCTTGACAAATATCTTCATCAACAAGGTTTTTCAAAAGGGTCTGATGATAGCAACTTATACACAAAAGTTGAAAATGACAAGCTATTGATTGTGGTTGTATATGTTGATGACATCATTTTTGGGAGTAACGAAGAATCTATGAGTCAAAAATTTTCCTCTGTCATGCAGCAAGAATTTGAAATGTCTCTACTTGGGGAACTAACATTCTTTCTTGGCTTGCAAGTGCATCAAGCTGCAGATGGTATATTTCTATCACAAGCAAAATATCTTAAGAAAATTCTGAAGAAGTATGGCATGGAAGAATGCAAACCTGTAAGTACACCAATGATAACCGGATGCAGTCTCAATTCTAATGATGATTCTCCCACTGTGAATCAACCAGAATACAGATCGATGATTGGAAGTCTACTTTATCTCACTGGGACCAGACCAGACATTATGCATGCTGTTGGGATTGTAGGAAGATTCCAAGCTAATCCAAAAGAGTCTCATCTTCAGGCTGTCAAAATAATTTTCAAATATCTACAAGGAACTCAAGATTTTGGTCTATGGTATCCAAAGAATGCTAATCTTACTCTTCATGCTTACACTGATGCAGATTGGGCTGGAAGTGTTGATGATCAAAAAAGCACTAGTGGTGGTGCATTCTATATGGGACCCCGGTTAGTATCTTGGTTCAGCAAGAAGCAAAATTCTATTGCCTTATCAACAGCTGAAGCAGAGTATGTAGCGGCCACATCTTGTTGCACTCAACTCCTATGGATGATGCAAACCTTGCAAGATTTTCAAATCAAATGTGCAACTCCTATCTCCATTATGTGTGATAATACAAGTTCCATCAGTATCTCAAAGAATCCTGTTATGCATTCGAAGACCAAGCACATTCCCATCAAGTATCATTTCTTACGTGAACAAGTGCTTGAACAAACGGTGAAGTTGGAGTATGTTCCCTCCAAAGAACAAGTTGCTGATATCTTTACCAAACCTCTGCCCAGGGAAGCGTTCGAGTATCTAAGACAAAAGCTGGGAGTGTTCTCTGCCAGTCAAAAGAACAAATCTGCATAATTTTTAGAAGATGGCATTGGATACGCAGGTTTCATGAAACACAGTCGCGTATATACGCGAGTTCCTGCACAGAAAACCGCATATGGTTGATTGCTGGAAATTTTTGGTTGGTTCAGCTCTCTTCAGCACAGCTGAAGTACTGTTTGGTATCTCTGATACTGTTTGGTATCTCTGGTGGTGTTCCAGTTCTCATAAATCTGTTTCTAATGTTTTGATGAAGATGCCTTGATGATTTGTTGGTGAAAATGTTCAGGATGCACAAACTAAGGGGGAGCCTTAGTCATATGAAAAGGATGCATGGATGCACAGATTCAGGGGGAGCATTAGCGTTGCTGAGTGTAATGCATTGTTGGCATTATGATGGTTCTGTTATATGATCTCTCTTGAGGTCTTCTTGGTATTGGTCATGAAAAGTCATATTTGTATTTTTGATGAAAAGGTCATGTTGAGACCCATGATGTAAAATCTGTAATATTCAGTCATGTATGAACTTGTCAAATTTGTAAACCCACTTGGTTGGGTAGCTGAGTCAATTTTTGTAAACCCACTTGGTTGGGTAGCTGAATTGAAATTTGTAAACCCACTTGGTTGGGTAATTGAGTCTCATATGTAAATCCACTTGGATGGATAATTGATGTAAGTATGAGTCTTTGGTGATAGGAAGTTCATAGAGTCATGTACTTCGTTGAAAAATATGTTTGAAGTTTCAGCATGAACTCAGGGGGAGCTTGGCCACTTCAGCACATATCAGATCTGCAGAATGTTTCTTCAACATGAGGAGAAAAGGGGGAGAGTGTTGGTTTTTGATCCGCCCTTTGCCCTTGATGTCAAAGGGGGAGAGTGACATGGTGTTTAAATGAAGAGAAGATAATGATATGGTGGAGAGTGACATATTTGGGAGAGTGACATGGTATCTATCTGCTGTGGTAACCAAACACCATCGTGGTTGCCATCAAGTCCAAAGGGGGAGATTGTTGGAAATATGATGCAGAGTGTTGTCCTTGATGGCAACCCACTGAATGAAGATGAAGACATGCGGCTGTTGACATGTGTTGTCCTTGATGGCAAACCACCTGATGAAGTTATTCTTGACTTGATGGACTTGGTAAATGATGTAAATCTGATGTGATATGATGTTTGTTGACAATATGATGCTGAGTGTTGTCCTTGAAAGACAACCCACTTGATGAAGATGATGACAACTTACTTGATGAAGTTGTGCTTGAGAGAATATGTTCCTGATGAAGAAAATATGATGTATCTACAGTGTGTACAAAAGGCAATGAAGAAAGGAATTCAGAATGTGCTCAAAGTTTGATGAAAAGAGTATGTCTCTAAGTATACGCGGATTTGCCTAGGGGAAGTCGCGTATGCACGCGGAAAGGAACGTTCCAAGTCGCGTATGGGAAAAAGCGCTCAAAAAGTGCAAAACCAGGGGTAACCACCATGGTATTGACCCATTGTATTAGGTAATGATCTGCCTAATTGACCCCGTCCAGGTTATTTTGGGCTCATGGTATTGCTTTGGCCCATGGTATTAAAAAAACGGGCTCATGGTATTGAAAAAGGATAAACCTATATAAGGAGAAGAAATTCATTGTGCAAAATAGGAATGAGGGTGCAAGATGTCTGAGCTTGAATGAATACTTCTCTCTGAAGTAGATCTGAATGGAAAGGGTTACACTTGAAGATAAATCTGAATGTATGATGCACCAATGATGAAGAAAGGGGATCTAGATCTAAAATGCATTTGTATTTTCTAGATCTGATTATGGAAGGCTTAGATCTGTGATGAGGCGAACATCTAGGCGAACATCTGTCTGAAGTAAAAGGATAAATCTGAACTGAATATCTGATCTGAAGAAGTATGCTGCTCTGTAATGATTGAAGATCTATACGCTACTTCGCCGCGGAGGAAGCGCGTATATACGGGGCTTCGCTGAAGTAAAAGCGCGTATGCGCAATAAAATATACACTGAGGTATACGCTGGTTTGTGTGGACGGAAGCGCGTATATACGCGACATCAGTGAAGGGAAAGCGTGTATGCAAACTAGGGTTTGCTGAAGCAAGGGGTATGAAATATCTGATCTGTTCTGCTGTGTTTCTGCTATCTGATCTGTGTTGATAAGTATCTGTTGGTGATGTATGTTTGTGCTTAAAAGTATGGAAAGGGTCCAGTCTGAAAGTATGATGAAATGTGGCCTGCAAGTGGTGTTCTATTGAAGTTGTTGGATCCGGTGTGAAAATTGATGAAATGTGGTCCATAGAGGTGTTGAGGGTTGTAGCCTTCAGTCAGGGGGTTGTAGCTCCCTTCCAGGTGAGGCTGGTAAACGAGATCGGGGGGTCGTAGCTCCCTTCCAGGAGAGGCTGGTAAACGAGTCAGGGGGTTGGAGCTCCCTTCCGGGAGAGGCTGGTAAACGAGCGCAGGTGGGTGCCTGCGTGCTGGTCAAGTCTGCGCCAGCACATATGTTGTAATATGTTTTCTCTATAATAAAATATTGAAGGCTGAGCAACTGCAGCGGTGGTTTTCTCTCGATTTGGGTTTCCACCTAAAAATCCTGGTGTTCATGTGTGATGCTTTGTGTGATGGTTTATTCTGTTCTTACTGCACCTGTTTACTGTTTATTGAACATCTGATGAATGAATGATGGAATAATTTAAGTAAAGATTTAATGACAGATCTAGATCTCTGTGTATACGCCAGTTTCATAAAGGGGATCCGCGTATATACGCTAGTTTACTAAAGGAAAGTAGCGTATGGGTTTTAAGGAATGAAAAAGTAAAAGGTTTTGATTATGCAGTAAATACTGATTCACCCCCCCCTCTCAGTATTTTTCCCAACAGGGTTTAGTGGTTACAATCAAATCCAAGTAGCACTTGAAGATCAAGACAAAACCACATTCACCTGTCCCTGGGGTACCTATGCTTACCGAGTATTACCATTTGGATTATGCAATGCACCTGCAACATTCCAAAGGGCAGTATTAGGAATTTTTTCGGATCTAATACATGGCTGTGTAGAGGTGTACATGGATGATTTCACAGTTTATGGGAATACATTTGAAGAGGCTTTAGAAAACCTGGAAAAAGTCTTAAAAATATGTCAAGAAGCAAACCTTTCACTTAGTCATGAAAAATGTTTTATGATGTTTACCGAAGGTATTGTTTTAGGGCACCACATTTCAGGGGATGGGATTAGAGTTGATGAGGCAAAAGTTGAAGTCATTTCTAACCTATCCATTCCAAGTTGTCAAAGAGATGTTAGAAGTTTTCTAGGATTTACAGGGTATTATCAAAGATTTATAGAAAACTTTACCAAGATAGCATCTCCACTCTTCAAATTACTCACCAAAGATTGTGAATTCAAGTGGACTTTTGATTGCCAGTTAGCTTTTGAAACCCTGAAAACCAAAATTTTTGAAGCACCTATATTAAGGGGACCTAACTGGAAATTACCTTTTCATATCTCGACAGACGCTTCCGATACAGCTCTAGGAGCAGTATTGGGACAAAAAGATTTAATTCCCTATGCCATCTATTATACTAGTAAAAATTTGACTCCTGCAGAGTTAAACTATATTGTAACTGAAAAAGAGTTTTTAGATGTTGTTCATGCCATAAACAAATTTAGACACTATATAACAAGCTATGAAACTTTTGTTCACACTGATCATTCTGCAATTAGATATTTAATGAACAAATCAATCACTAATGGCAGAGTTATAAGATGGTTGTTACTCTTACAAGAATTCAACATTACTATTCTAGATAGGCTTGGAAAAAAAAACACAGTAGCTGATTTCCTATCTAGACTCCAAAATATCAAAGATGACACTCCGGTTGAAGATCAATTTCCTGATGAATATCTTTTTGCAATCTCTACTCAAACTCCATGGTTTGCTGATATTTCTAATTATTTAGTTTCAGGAAAGTTTCTTTCAATTATGAATGCAAGGGATAAAAGAAAAATCATTTGTGATAGTGCAAAATATTCATGGGTTGCTAATGATTTGTACAAGACAGGTCCAGATTTGATCATTAGAAGGTGTGTTCGTGAAGATGAGATGCCTGAGATTCTCAAGGCATGTCATAATGAACCTTGTGGCGGACAATTTGCAGATAAGAGGACAGCCTATAAGATCCTTAATTTAGGATATTATTGGCCATCCTTGTTTAAAGATGCTAAAGAGTATGTCAAAAGGTGTGACAATTGCCAAAGGGTAGGGAAACCTTCTCCTTCAGGTGAGATGCCATTACAACCTCAGGTACATATTGAACCTTTTGAAAAATGGGCTTTGGATTTTGTAGGACCTATTAGTCCTCCATCAAGACAAAAAAGATATATATTAGTTTGCACTGATTATGTTACCAAATGGGTAGAAGCCAAGCCATTACTTGTTGCTAATGAAGCATCTGTAGTTACTTTTCTTTTTGAGGATATTTTTACTCGTTTTGGTGTCCCAAGGGAAATTGTTACAAATCAAGGAGCTCAATTTACATCAAGGCTAGTGGAGCAAATGATGGAGAAGTACAAAATCAAACATAGAAAATCTACTCCTTATCATCCACAAGCAAATGGTCAAGTGGAATCTACTAATAATATCATTGAAGGAATCCTAACAAAGACTATTCATTTACATAGAAGAGATTGGGTAGATAGGATTCCTGAAGCCTTGTGGGCCTATAGAACTACATGGAGAAACAGAATAGGCCATACTCCTTATGAGCTTGTTTATGGAAAGCAAGTTTTGTTTCCCATAGAGTTCCAGATTCAAACTTTCAAAATGGCAGTTCAGCTAGGACTTGATTTAACGGAGGCACAAAAGCATAGATTGGAGCAAATTAATGAATTGGATGAGATCAGACAAGATGCAGTTCATAAAACAAGTCTAGTCCAACAGCAAAGGGCTAGATGGCATGACAAGTACATCAAAGAGAAGAAATTCAAAGAGGGTGACTGGGCTCTCTTGTTTGATTCAAAATTCAAGGATTTTCAAGGTAAATTTCAGACACATTGGCTTGGGCCATATGAAATTGTTGAATTTTTTTATAATGGGGCAGTAAAAATCAGAACTATAGATGAAGAAGAGGTCACTTTTCTTGTGAATGGTCATAGATTGAAGCTGTATCACAAACCACTCTCAAGAGAAGAATTTGTCAAGAAGTTCTAAGAAAGCAGTGATGTGAAGTTAATGAAGAAGAATTCTTCTTCTTCATCAACTTGATTAAATTTTCTGAAGTATTTCTTTGAAAAAAAAAAAAAAAGGTATAAACATGAAAACCAATCATTGATTGGCATGTTTATACAGAAAAGATAGGGTGAAAATCAGAGTCTCTCTGACACTCTAACTTTTTCATTTTGTTTTTACAAGCAGTTGTTACAAAATCATAAGTTTAGATCCATAGTGCTTATGATCCATCTCATTTCATTTCACTTCACTCACCTATCCATTCATACTCCATTTCATTCATTCATTCATATTCTACTTCATTCCATGTTTCATTCATCTCATTCCATACTCCATCCATCTCATTTTCATGTCAAGATTTAAAGTCTGATGTCTTGCTGTAAATAAATAAAACATGTCATGGATTGCAGGGCAGTTCTTATGTTCTTTCACTCCATTTCATAAACTGAATTCATTCCATTTCATCATCCACTCCATACATATCATGTCTCATCATCCATCTTCATTCATACCATATAACATTTCACCTATATTCCAAAAAAACGCTCCATTCCATGATCAAAATGCTCTACAGGTACATTCTGCAGCTTAATAGACATTCTGCAACTGATCAGCCTTTCCGCAGCCAGACAGTCATTCTACAGCTACAAATCCTGAAGGCACCAAGCAGCAGACATTAGAATTGCAAAAAAATGATCCAGTGTATCCATAAATAAGAAAAATCAAGAAGGACCATGAAGACTCTTCCAAAGGAGAACAAAGAAGACAAAGACTACAAAAATCAAATGAAAGGCAGAGGTAACAAGTTTAAATTATAATGGCATTTCATAAATTTTAGCATAGTTTTAGTTATGAATTGTTCGAAAAGGTTGTTTTAATTATTTTTATTGATCAAGACCAATAAACCCTCCACAGACTTTGGATTAAAATCTCTCATTTCAAATTCCATGCCCGACATCATTTAAGCGGTTAAAATGGCCGAAGTATTTGAATTCTTCACGTCTCTTAACCAAATCATTCAATGATGATTCTCTTTGCTATTGTAAAATATCTACCATCTTTTCAATCATTAATTCATTTCCTCCACCTCACTCCATTACCTCATTCCGTGACCACTGCCATCACTCCATTCTGTAGCCGACATTTCATTCCATAGACAGAGATATTCTTATCACCGAGAGCAGAGCAAAAGGATATCAGTTTGAATATCAAAGCATTATCACTGTAAACGCAGAGGTATAGCATTGAGCATTATCATTGTAAACGCAGAGCAGAGCAAAAGGGTAAACTCAGAGGTATAGCAGCGTGAGAATTTGAAGCCATTTGATTCCGTGGGCAGACAAAGTATCACTGTGGGCAGAGATTGAGCATTATCACTATAAACACAGAGGTATAGCAGAGAAGAATTTGAAGCCATTTGTTACCAAGAGATAGAGATATAGCAGTATGGGAATTTGAAGCTACTTTCCACCGAGAGACAGAGGTATAGCAGTGTGGGAAATTTGAAGCCATTTTTCATTGTCAAACAGAGGCATATCAGTCCAAAGTTCCATTGTCAACAGAGGCATATCAGCCCGAAGTTTTGAAGTTGTTTTCATTGTCAACCAGAGGTATATCAGCTCGAAGTTTGAAGCTGTTGTCACTATCAATCAGAGGTATGTCATTCCGAAGTTTGAAGCCATTGTCATTAAGAACATGAAGCCATTTCAATTCGAAGGTGAAATTTATTGTTTCTGTGGGTAGAAGAGTGTTAATCTGAACATTGAAAAAGCAATTATGGGTTTCATTGTAAGAACTGAACCAGTGGGTTCAAAATATTTAGAAGGCTACCCTCAATGCAAAGAAATGTTGCAACAGATAGGATGGCTTCAATTTTTGGAGAAATTTAATGGCTTCCACAAAGAAGTCACTAAAACATTTACAAGATCATTTCAAGGAGCTGAAGTTGAAGTGGGAGATGTCAAATTCACTGTCACTGAAGTTTTCATTGCAGAAGCTACAGGGTTGCTTAGAAATGGAGAGAGATGGTTCAAAAACAGAGAATTCCACAATGAATCCTGGAAGCAAATTCTAAAATCACCAGGTATGGATGTCACTGTATTTAAGAAAGGAATTCCAAGTTCTGCATTGAAAAGTAAATGGAGAAACATACTACTTCTTCTGCAAAAATTTATTACATGTGAGGGTAGATATGGTACATTTTATGTCTACCACATTAGACTGATAATGCATTTTCTGGGGGAAGACTTAAACCTACCCTATTTCTTGCTTCAAAGCTTGAAAAAGATGGCTTCCTGTTTTCAAAGAAGGGTTCAATTTTTAGAGACAACTTTATATCATCATGGTTTGGTTAAAATTTTGATTGAACATTATTTAACCAAAACAAATGATACATGGGACAATTTATTGATAAGAAATCATTTTGAAGAGCCAAAAGAACTCTCATCTGAACCACAGCCTACAAGGAGAAGTAGAAAGTGGAGAGCCTCAAAAGTTGAAATTGACAAAATAGTCCAAGAAAGTAGTGAGGAAATCATTTCAGAGAATTTGACTCAAATCAAGAGACAGCTTAAGGAAGAAAAGGTAATCAGGAAATCTGCCATGGAGAAAGGAGAGGGATCTTCTCAGCCTAGAAGAAGCCACAGACTAAAGGGGAAATTGAAGAAAACACTAATCAAACAAACAGGGGTGATTAATATAGAAGATGAAGAAACATCCATTGAAGAAGATGTTGAAGAGGATTTTAATGAAGGAACCCCTGAAATTGACCCTGCTCAACAAGAAATATCTGACTATGTGGAAACTTTGGAAAGGAGAGCTTCAGAAAGCAAGGAGAGAACCCCTAGTCCTCCACTGTCTGAAATAGATGTATTAAGAAGGGATAGGTATGAGTTGAAAATACTTAATAGACACATCAAAAATGAGAATGAAATTCTCAAAGATCAAGTCAAGCTCAAAACTGATATGAACTCAACCTTATCCCTACATATAGACAAAGTGGAAAAGACCAATGACAAGTTGAAGAAGAGGAACAAAAAGCTAATCAGGGCACTTACCAACCTAAGGTTCAAACTTGTTATCAGAAAACCCAGAAGATCTTTAGCTTCCAGACAAAGGAGAAGGAGAGGATTAGATATTCTTGCAGAAGCCTCTGAGTTCATAGGATAATTTGCATGAGGACATGCAAAGAGACAGCAATGGGGGTATGTTGAGCCTCAAAATTGTGCTTTCTTTCATTCCACTTTACCTCATTTTCCTTTGTCCATTGCTATCCTAGACCCAATTGATCAATGAATTTAGTTAAAATTACTTCTAGAATGATTTACATGACTGACTTGCTAATTTTTGTGATTTTTGCCATTGTAAAACATTTTGACCGGAACTAGCTGCAGAATGCAGACATTCCGTAGCTAACCGGCGATTCTGCAGTTGTCTTCACGTTTGAGTATGTTCTAGGTGGCCTCTCAAGAAAAACCGCATATGGGCATATTCCACGTCATGTCTACATGGTTCGTTGCTCACCATGAAGGAAGAAACGAATTCTGTGTATGGTTTTGGTACGTGGGAACACATTTAAGAAGACAGACTTCTAATAGGACTGTCTTAGTCCAGATGTCCATTTCCTTGTTACGCAACCACTTCAAGAGTCCTAATGTGATTCCGATAAGGAAAGACAATGTTCCTGAAATTGTTGCAAGTCTTGTTATTTACATTTGTTATATAAACACTTGGGAAACCGAGAGCTAGGCTAGATTTTGTTCTAGATTTTACTTAGATTCTGTGCTACATTTCTGAAGACGCAGAGTGCTCTGTTCAAGTTATTTCACTTTTAATGAAGCAGACAGTGTTGTTTTGAAAGCGTTGATTTGATTTGGAGTTAGATTCCGTCAGGTGGTAGAGGGCCCCTGCCTCTTGCACAGATTTATTTGCGTAATTTAGATAAGTATTCTAGCTGCCTTTACATTTCTGAAGTTGAATTTGTAGTTGTTTTTATTAATTACTGTAGTTATACTCATTCTAACTCTTCCAAAAGAAGAAGCTCTTCCAAAATATTATAATGATGAATGGGAAATGGCTATAGTATTGTAGGGTTTAATTGTAGTCTTTTTTATTCACCATCACAGTTATACTTATGATAAGCACTCTTCCACAAGAAGAAACTCTTCCAAGAAATCTTTATACTGTCTTAAGTATGATTGTGATCTTGAACGTTTTAGTTGTGTGTTTTCACTAAGTACCATAGCTGTTCTTGCTCTTAAACGCTTGTCAAAAATATCATAATGATGGGTAGGAGATGGCTATGATATCTTATTTTTTCATTGCTTTCAGTCTTTACATTTGCATTTGCACTCAATTACACAGTCTTTTTTGTTCTAAAAACTCTTCCAAAAGAAGGAACTCTTCCAAAATACCAATCATGATGGACAAACAGACTGTATAATTCCATAGAATAATGCATGATAGTTTAGTTAGGATGCTCCGGAGTTTAATTGCACTTAACTCATGTTCAGTTGTTCTGTTTTAAGTTTGATAATGACTTGTAGTTCAGCATTGTTTTAGGCTAGTGACATTTTAAGTTCAGTTTTTCATTGCATTTGCACTCCACATTCAGTTGTCATTCACTGCACATTAGGTTACTTCAGTTGTTAAGATTAACAAAACAACCTTCATTATTCACAAATCTCTTCTTGTTCTAAAATCCATAATTGATTCATAACCATATGAACAGAAGACAATATCATTTTAAGGCCTGAAGTACTTCTGCAATTTCCCTATCATCTCACAAACAACATTTTCTCAAAAGACTATTTTAAAAATCCATAACCTTTGAGTGAAGTGTAGTGTCATCAAACCAAGTTGCAGAATAGAGTTAGGAACCAGCTTTAGAGTAGAAGATCTTATGATGGTATAAATTTTTTATTCCCAATATGCTTCAACAAATCTCTAATCAAGGAAAAAATGTTGCATCATTATAAGTTAGTTGTTTAAACTGTTTAGTTAGGAGGATTTGCATGTTTAGTTGATCATTTCTCAAGTTGAGTTTATGTTTTGAATCATTTCCTTAGAAGTCATTATCAAGCTTTGCTTTTGCTTAGTCATAGTTTAGATTTGATTATGTTTTTAGTATTGCATTTGCATTTGCCATTTGACATCAACCAATTAGGTTTCACTCTGTTTTTAATCATTAGCTTCCTTCCATTAGCTTTCTAGTCATTTTACTTGTGAACATAAAACCACCAAAAGATCAAAAACATCATAAATCATCACAAAAGACCAAAAACATCACAAAACACTACACACAACGCATTAAGAAACAAACACCTAGGTACATACAGTACACTTCACTTCAGCAGTTTACCAACCCTGGTTGACAATTAAATGAGCTCAATTTAGGAGACTAGATTGAGACCAAACAAGCTTATTGCATTGTTTTGCAGTAACCAAAGAGATAGCCACAGGAGGTGTTACCTCTGGTATCCTGTACAACTTATTTCCCAAAGTAACAATAAGAGCACGAGGTCGAGACTCATACACAACATGACGCTTCCACAAGTATTGTTGTCCTAATAATACATCAGAAACATCAATAGGAGCAACATCACATAATACCTCATCCGTGAAGGGCTTGATGCTATAGGGAAGGCGGCACTGCTGGTTGACGCGGAGATCTCGTCCTTGGTGAAGCCACCCAATGGTGTATGGATGTGGGTGAGCTGTGGTCGGCAAGCCCAACCGCTTCACGACGTCTACTGAAATGAGGTTCTTTTGGCTCCCATTGTCGACAATGAACTGTACCGGGGAGCCCTTTACCCACATCTGGGAGTGGAAGAGACGTTCCTCCTCCTCTGGATCTTCCGGTTCCTCCTTTTGGATCTTTGCAGTGGAAACAGTGGCATTGGGCTCCGCATCAATAATCTGTTTCCCTTTTTCATTCGCCTTTTCAGGTTCTGATTCGGAGTCAGAGCATGCATCTGACTCAGAAGCCCTCATCTCGGCCACTAGCGACTGCTTGGCCCGACACTCACTTGTGTTGTGAGTGGAGCTCTTATGGAACTCGCACCACTTTCCCGTGTCCTTCTTTGGCTTTACGGTGTTGTTCTTTTCTTGTGGCTTTGACGGGTTGTCTTTAGCCGCCATGCTCTGTCCTTTGTTCTGCGGTTTGGAAGCACCTTTTCCTTGCTTTTGATTCGCAGATCTAAAGTCTCGCTTCTTCTGTTTGAATTTCTGCTCAATCTTGGCAGCATACCGGTATGCCGTACCAAGCGAGGAGATGTCGAGGAACTCCATTTCCTCCTGAATGTATCTGTGCAGACAACTGCAATACTTTAGCACCAAATGTTTCTCTGAATCTTTGATACCCAACTTTGTGCGCAGGGTATGGAACAGATTCGTCAGCTCGTGCACATCTTGATCCCTTTGTTGTCGCAGCGTGGTCCATTGTATGTACTTGTCCTCATAGCTCCCCACGGGATAGTACTGTTCCTTGACGGCGTCTCAGAAAGAATTCCAAGTTGGTACGCCCGAGAACAGAGAGGGTTCTGTCTGGTCCTTGTTCTCACAGTAGGTTTCCCACCAGTCCTTAACATGGGGGGTAGCTTTGAGGAATGCAAAAATAATCTTCTCCCGGTCTGAAAAGTCATGAACAGAGAAATATCCTTCTAATAGATTCAACCATCTATCTACGGCATCTGTGTCTATTTGACCCTCAAATATGGGAATGTCAAAATTTACTTGTACCTTAAAATGAGTCGCACCTCCAGAGTGGCTGCTGGATGCAGATACGCCTCTGGTGGGCAGCCGTTGAAGGATCTGAGAAAAGTTATCCATCATCACGTTCCTTCTTTTTTCGAGGGCCTCCTCGAGAAATATTTTGATAGGATCTCCTGCTCCCTCATCTTTATTTTCGTCCCCCATGGGCGTCCGTCGAGGTTTGTGAGGCTGATCCTGCAAAGGTTCCACCAGATCAAGCCCTAGCTCCTTATACCCTGACCTCGTTGGGGACATGCAAAGAAGGATCGAGAAAAAGTAGTCCGCTCTGATACCACTGATCTGAATTTATGCAAGAACACAATAGAATAAACATATAACCATAAATACAGAGATGCAGCGGAAATAACACTTCATTTCATTAATATCAAAGAACTGAAATTTGCTTACAGACAAAATGGAAATAAAACTAGGTAGGGCACTGGTAGTTATTTCTGAGAAGAGATGTGGGGGCTACAGGCCTCTGAACTGAGTTACAATGAGGCTCGAGGGCCTATTTATTATTGAGAAACAACGGAGAACCCTAAACATCCAAAAACTTAACCATAGGAGATGAAGCACCAAAACTATGGGCCCCGTTTGGGTAAATTGGTGTTTCAATTTTCTAGGGACGTAACTTTGGCATACTATCTCTATTTGACGCACATGATACATCATTAGAAAGCTCTATCCGAGGACTACAAATTTCACCATGAATATCATTCTAGAACGAAATGATATTCATTGGAGGCGCGATGCCCAAAAAACATCGTTTAGGGCCTCAAAACGGCTCCGGAAGTTCAGGACCCGAAAAACTGCTAAAAATAGTAAGTTATGACGAAACTGAAAAATTGAAAGAGACAATGGTGGGGGCCCAAGTGGAATAGGTGGGTGGCCACCAATATCCACCAGGATCAAGAAGCCTACAAAGGCATCTAGCAAACTATAGCATCACAGTTGACCAAGCCACCTCTTCAGTGTTGGGGTTGTGGTGAGGCACACTATTACAAAATTTCAGAACAGCAGTTACAAGTAGACCTGAACATACTACCATTAGGGTCCTACGATGGCTTTTTGGGCATGGACTAGCTATAAAAACATTGGACCTTAGTTGACTGCAAGGAAAAGGTTATTTAGTACAGAATGAAAGATGGAACACGTAAGGAGATTCAGGGAGTTAAGAAGTCATTAGAGCTATGTCCAATCACAACATCCCAAATGAGTAAATGTATGAGGAAGGGCTGCCGAATATATGCTATTCAAGTTGGATATGCTAACTCTAAGGAGAAAGAACCTCTAATGGAGAACAAAGCAGTGGTACAAGATTTCATGGTTGTTTTTCCAGAAATTATCCCTGGATAACCACCAAGGCAGGACCTTGAGTTCACCATAGAGTTAATGCCAGGAGCTTTTCCTGTGTCAAGGGCGCCTTACAGAATGAGTGTTCCTGAATTAACATAATTAAAAATGCAGTTAGAGGAACTATTGGACAAAGGTTACATGTGTCTGAGTGTGTCCCCTTAGGGAGCACCAGTTCTATTCATGAAGAAAAAGGACGGAACCATACGTATGTGCATGGACTATAGACAACTCAACAAATTAACTGTCAAGAATAAGTATCCATTACCAAGGATTGATGATATGTTTGATCAGGTGAAGGGGGCCATAGTGTTTTCTAAAATCGATTTAAGATTTGGATATCACCAAATCCAAATCAAGGATGAAGACATATGCAAGATTGCATTATGTACCAGGTACGAGCATTATGAATTTGTGGTGTTATCCTTTGGGTTAACAAATGCACCAGCAACCTTTATGAGGTTAATGCATGGGATATTTCATCCTTTCCTGGATAATTTTGTACTCATTTTTATACATGACATTTTAATTTATTCCAAAAACTAGGAAGAGCATAAGGAGAATTTGAGGATTGTGCTGGAAATGCTAAGAAAACACCAGTTGTACCTTAAGTTCAGCAAATGTGACTTCTTTAAAATAGAAATATAGTATTTAGGCCATGTTATTTTAGCAGAATAAATTTTTTTTGACCCAGAGAAGATCAAGACAATCATGGAATGGCAAGTACCCCAGAATGTGGCAGACATTTGATCCTTTATGGGATTAGCTAGGTACTACCGAAGATTTATTGAAGGTTTTTCCAGAATTGATTTTCCCATTACCTCTTTGCAAAGAAAAGGAAAGAATTTCAAGTGGACTGTTGAGTGTCAGAACAGTTTTGAAAAGATGAAATAGCTTTTGACCACTGCACCAGTATTGAGGGTAGCTAATGCCAACAAAGAATTTGAGGTTTGTATAGACGTAAGAAAAGAGGATGCAGGAGCAGTTTTATCACAAGAAGGAAAAGTAGTGGCATATGAGTCAAGAAAGTTAAAAGAGCGTGAATAAAGGTACTCGGCCTATGATCTGGAATTAACAGTAGTAGTACATGCACTCCAAGTGTGGAGACATTACTTATTGGGTAAAAATTTTGCGCTAAAGACAAATCATAGCAGCTTAACGAGTTATTTTAAACAAGATGATTTAAATTCCAGACAGGAAAGATGGAACGCCTTTCTAAGTGAGTTTGATATGGACATCTAGCATGTGAAGGGTAAATGAAACCAGGTAGATGATTCTTTGAGTAGGAAGTTGTGTTGTGTCTATGAGCTATACTACAGCCAGCTTGAAAATAAATTCTTAGATTAAGTGAAAGAAGAAGCAAAGAGAGACCCGTAATATGCATTCCTATGGAAACAAATGGAAGAAACTAGAAAGCAAGGAAGTATTTCTAAATATGGAGTTGATAAAAATCAGATGCTAACTTTTAGGGGTAAGGTGTATGTACCAAACCGTGTGGACCTAAAGGAGCTGATAATGAATGAATATCATCGCAACAATTATGCAGGTCATCCAGGATACTAGAAAATGTTGACTGCAATTAGAAAGGTATATTTCTGGCCTGGTATGTGTAAAGCTGAGTATTTAAATAAATTTTTGGAGTGTCAGTAGGTGAAGGTGGAGCATAACATCCCGCGGGATTGTTGCAGCCCATACCAGTACCTGAATGGAAGTGGGAGGTTATATCTCTGGACCTCATTACAGGTTTACCACAAACAAAAAATAAAAATGTATCCATCATGGTGGTGGTGGACATATTGAGTAAATATGCACATTTTATACATGTGCAGTCTACTTACAAGACTGTAAGAATAACATACATATTCATGAAGGAAATCTTTAGGTTACATGGTATTCCGAAGACGGTTATATCAGACAGGGATGTTAAGTTTAAATCAGCATTTTGGAAGACTTTGTTTACAGGTCCGGGGACTCAAATAAACTTTAGTACAACTTATCATCCCCAGACAAACGGTCAAACAGAGTGAGTAAACCAAGTATTGGAATACATGTTGCGCATGTATGTGATGCAACAACCAACCAAATGGGAGGAATATTTATATCTTGTTGAATTTTATTACAACAATGGTTATCAGGAGTCCCTTAAGATGAGTCCTTTCGAGGCCTTGTATAGAAGGGAGTGTCACACCCCCATAAGTTGGAGCAGCCCCGAAAAAAAATTAATGTTAGGACCAGGATGCTTGCTGAAATGGAATTAAAAGTAAAGAATATAAGACAAAATATGAAGGTTTGACAAGATTGACAAAAGATCTATGCAGATAAAAAGATGTCTTATCAGGAATTTGAAGTGGGAGACCATGTGTATGTGAGGATCAAACCCAAGAGGAGTACCTTGCGGTGGACCTCTTGTGCCAAGTTGCCTTCCAGGTTCTATGGACCCTTCCAAATTTTGGAAAGGGTAGGACCTGTGGCTTATCAGTTGGCTTTGCCCAGTCACATACGAGTACACAATGTGTTTCATGTGTCCCTGTTGAAGCGTTATGTGCATGATTCAAAGCACGTAATTCATTGGAAAAATATACAGGTAGGATAAAATTAAAAATCCTAACTTGGAATATGGTTTTTATATGAGAATTTGATAAGAAAATTTATTTTTTGCAGGTAGAACTGGACGATGAGTTTCTGGTCAAGCCGCAACACATACTTGACCAGAGAGAAATTATGCTCCGAAAGAGAGTCATCACCCATGTTAAAGTGCAGTGGAAGCACTTCAGCTCGGATGAGGCTACTTGGGAGGATGAAAAGTTTGTGCACGAGGCTTACCTATAGCTATTTACTATGCTGGAGTAAAACACCAAGGACTATGTTACTTCTAGGGGGAAGTTGTGACAGCTGCATTTATTGCTAACTAGTTGTTAACTAGTTAAAATGACTTTTAAATATTGTTTAAGGAAAAAAATACTGAGACAATTGGTATTTTGTTGGAAAAAAGTTATTTTTCCTTCTTTTAATTATGAAATAATAAAATTACATAAGGAAAGTAAAAGTAAAATGTTGATGGTAAATGTTTTTCCAAGAACTAAAAGGTGGTTGGATAGTTTGAACAGTTACCTGCTCCTTTAGAGATAAGAGACTCATCCCAGTGAGGAGTAGGGGTTCTGTTCATGGGCTAAGGAAGGGTGTAGATTTTTTTAAGCTGGTAGAGACCAGTGAAAAAACACTCAGAATTCTTGAAGTTTTCTAGCTTGATTGGACCTAGAGTCCTAAGGTCACAGCAGAAAAATTCTACTGTCAACCTGAGCTTTTTGGTGGAAGCACGGGGGAAGAGTTGGACATCATTACCTCTCTTAAAGGTTGGGAGGGACATTAGCAATAGTGCGTATTGAACAGATAAGTAATTGATTGAAATTTCGGATTGAGTAGTAAACTTGAACCCATATATCTATTTGAATGGTAGAATAATGTAAACTTCCGAATACTGTCTTGAAGTGAATATGGACTTGAAATCATAGATAAATTGCATTTATTTTTTTAAATAGAGAGTATTTATTGTTGCTACTATATTTATTCATTTATTTATAATTATGGAATGGCTATTTTTAAACTTATGACAGAGTTGGGGTAAACTTGTTACAATGTTCTGTTAGGAAAATGATCAAGAGATTAGTAGGACAATTTATCATCACTGTCAGAATAGAACTGTTGATTCTAGGTAATGGAAGAACCCCAAAATGCATCATTCATTCGTCTCTGAGTATAGTCGGACAATTTTCTGGGTGGTCCGGTCACCCCATTCTAGAAGAAATTAGTACTGAAGAAGTAGAAATATTCTACAGTTACAAAAAAAGTAACATTTGCAAGAAGAGTAACTTAGGTGAAATAATATATAATAAGCTACTATCCGAATATGAACTATATAACTGAGTATTCAAAGAAATATTCGAATAACATAGACATGAAATAAAATCTGTATGATCATGCTTTCGAAAAAAATACGTTTAAGGATATTAAAGAATCACTATTCATTTAATACAAAGAAAAACAATGGAAACCCTTATATACTGATTTTACTGTAAGGAATAAACGAGTATGTCAGTCGAAGACCCGGTTAATTTTTCCTTAATATTAAAAGCAGAGTTACTATATGACAGAAGAGATAAAAATATACTATATACCATAACGAAAATAATGAAGGGACAGATTATTTAAATAGAGCGACCATTTCTTTTAAAAAAAATAAAATCGAAACTAGGAGACTGAGGATAGTTCTCTGTGAAAGTTAACACAAGATATGTAAACCGGCCTTTCATATATCAGAATAATAACAGCAAAAACTTGAAAATTCATTTATACATAGAAAGGAAAGTACTATGATTTCGGTCAAGCCTCGGCATGGAGGAAGTATAACCAGTTCTAGAAGATTACAATTACAAGGTAAAAGAAAATGAAGGCCATCTACATACTGATAAATCTGGAGCGAAAATGAATTACAATAAGGCCTAATGATCTTGCCGTAATTCTAGTGTTTAAAACCCTCCTGAAAGGAGGTCGGTCTATTTACATAAACTCGGATTAAACCTATACATTAGACCCAACCAGTAAACCCTTCACCGGAATCGACGGAAGTGCTCTGACTAGAAATAAGATCCTTAAATTTGGAAATACCTATAAGAAAAATGTGAAGTTATTAATGGGTAGTTGGGGTGAACAAAAAATTATCTCCATGTTAGATTTGATAAGCTTTGCATTCACGAACAGTAGTGGGACTCACCTGTTAACAAAAACAAACATAGAACATAGTTTATGTGAGTAAATATTTAGGGTGTCAGATAGCTAATAATGCATAAATCAATGGCAAACAGTGTATATATAAACTTAAGATTAGAGTAAATTATGAGAAGATTACCTGAAAAGGAAGTTTCTCCATCTCTCCGAGTCGGAAAACTGAAGTTCAAGATAGAAATAAATAGGAACGAGATATGGTTCTACAAACTGTGTAGAGGGATAAGTACTGAACTAGTTAAACAAATAATTAGTTCATAAAAAACGAATGGGTATGTGTCATCTTACCTATTAATAATGTGGTTGAAAACATAGGCTCCCGAAGAGACAACCATGGCGGTTTTGGAGACATAATACCACCGGCGGGCTCTGCATTGCGCAAGCAGAACCTCTCCTCCATCGCAAAGTAATACGACGGAGTGAATACCTCCTCTAACCTCAATGCTGAGACTCGTTGTGGCCGCACCGAAAAGACTGAAAACCCCAAACCAGAAGCACAGAGCTCGATTCAGGGGCTAAGAACCAAGGCTCAGAATGGAAGAGTTTCTCGACAGAGACAGATGGAGAAATGGCAGAATGAATCTAGGGATAGCATGGTTATCCAGGACAAACTCTCGCCAGAAACTTGGACCCTCGATCTACCAAGAAACCGACGGTGGAGATGAATGCGAGTACCCTCTAGAATAGTAAAGAGTAATGGCAGAATCTAGAGCTGTCATATGAAATTTAATACAAAACTTACCGCCTTAACTCCTCATCGTGCCAGCTAGGTTCTCGACCGAAGATACAATGACTCAAATGTGTATGATGGGATAGCACAGTGAATGCATTAACGACAACATAATAGTATGTATGGTGTTGGTAAATGGAACCTTATGAAAGCCTAATATAAAGTGTCGGAAGTGTTAGTAAACTAAGGTAAGTGTTAGGATTAGTAAATTACAATGTAAATAAATGACGAGAAAAAAATTAAGACTCCCACATAATCTTTAGTTTAAGTTATATATATATATATATATATATATTGAAAAGAATTTCATGAGTTTCATTCGGTTAGACATTAATGTTATGATAAAAAGTAAAAAAAAATTGTATATGTTTGTGACAAGATGAACCTCCATAATACCTTTTATTTCATCAAGGACAATGGCCACCCTATCTCCCCGGTCAACTTCCCCCCTTTAAATTAACACATAACCAAGTATCTCCGATGTCAACTTCCCACTTTAAAGTAACACATAACCGACTTCCCACTTGAAATTAACACAGAACCGCAATCTTCCATGTCAACTTCCCACTAACCGAGTATCTCCCCTGTCAACTTCTCACTTTAAATTAACACATAACCGAGTTTAGCTTTCATCAAATTGCACCAAATGAAACTTGATTTTTTCGAGAGCACCCTATCTTACCTTTTCAACCATTTCATTTTATTTTTAGTATTTTAAAAAAACACCGTAAAATGTGCTTCAACCCTATCTTTTGACTATTTACACTGTAGTTATAGAAAGTCCCCTTAGTTTAGTTTAATTGCTTTTGAAGAGGTAAGACAGCAAAAAAACTAAGTTTCAGGCCGCAGCTGCTGTGGCAACATTAAAATATTGAACTATGTTTCAGGAGTTTTTTAACTGGGAAAGCTCTAAATTCCCAGTTCCACGAAAACTCCAAAGACCTATAATAGTAAAACGACATTCAAACCCTATTTCCTTTGGATAGTTATGTGTCATGTCAATCATATCCCGACGTTGTTGCCAGGTCACAGCGCTTCCTGAGTATCGAAATCCTGCATCTTCTATATATTTGCTTGAAATCTCTAACGCTGTGTAGACTTTTCGGCTCAGTGTGCTCAGAGCTTTCGAAAGGTTTTGTTTTAATGGCCTCTCTAAAATTCAATGTCACTAGGAAGCCTGTTGTCCTCGTTGCTCCTTCTCTGCCTACTCCGAAAGAGCTTCTCTACCTTTCCAATATCGATGATCAACAGCTTCTCAGATTTCATATTACCAACATTAACTTCTATCGGTTCGAACCATCCAAGAAAGGGGAGGATCCCGCCAGTGTTATCAGAGAAGCGCTGGCAAAGGTGTTGGTGCTGTATTATCCTTTCGCCGGAAGACTGAGAGAGGCGGCGGCGGGTAAGCTCGCGGTGGACTGCACGGGCGAAGGCGTGCTGTTCGTGGAAGCTGATGCAGACGTTGCTCTCCAGGATTTTGGAGACCTACGGCCGCCCTTTCCCGGCGGGGACGATCTGCTGCACGACGTGCCCGGGTCACAAGCTATGACGAATTCTCCTCTCCTCCTCATTCAGGTTAATTATTTGATTATTGTCGATTTTTTTTTAGCTATTTCAGTTCCGGTATTGTCTGGTATTTGTTCGAGTAGAAATTTTGTTTTCTGATGGTACATCTTGATTCAGGTGACGCGGTTGAGATGCGGAGGGTTCATATTCGCCCTGCAGATCAATCACGTCATGAGCGACGCGCTTGGCCTCGTTCAGTTCATGAACGCTCTCGCCGAAATGGCGAAGGGGACAACGAAGGCTTCAGTTATTCCGGTTTGGGAAAGAGAAATCCTCCGACCCCGGACGAATCCCGTAGTTAAATTCCCCCACTCCGAATACCATGAAACCGAAGACAAAAGCAGGCAGATGGTGAACATGATGGAGATGTCGCAGAGTTCATTTTTTGTCGGGGTGAAGGAGATCGAGTCGCTGAAGAGACAATGTGTAGGGCAAGATGGCAAATGCCCAACTTTTGAAGTCCTATCAGCGTGTTTGTGGCGTTCCAGAACGCGGGCCCTCCAATTGCCCGCGGAGGAGGATGTTCGGCTCTTTTTCGCCGTGAACGCCCGAAAGAGATTCGACCCCCCACTTCCCGAAGGTTTCTACGGCAACGCGATCTGCTTTGCGTTCGCTAAGACGACCGCAGGGGAACTGGCCAAGAACCCGCTGTCTTTCGCTGTGAAATTGATCCGCCAAGCGAAAATGGCTGTGAACGATGAGTACATGCGATCCGTGATAGATTTCATGGAGTTAAAAGGTCACCCTCGTCTCACAGCGGTGGGAACTTTTGGGGTGTCCGACGTTACCAAAATCGGCTTTGGGAATGTGGATTTCGGATGGGGAAGGGCTGCTTACGGCGGGCCAAGTGGATTTCGGGTACCGTCCAGTTGCTTCTTCATCCCGTATCGAAACACAAGTGGGGTGGAAGGAATAGTAGCGCTGTTATGCTTGCCCTCCGCTGATATGCAGAGATTTCAAGCAGAAATCCGTCAAGCAGTCGAGACTGCTCCTTCCTTTCTACGTTCCTCGCTGTAAAGCCTCCTCCTTTTTACCTTCCTCGCTGTTAAAATACAATTGCTGATATTACCATAATAAACTGTTTTCACTGAAATAGACAGGCGAAGAGTTTTCTGGAAAGCATCGTGTAGAAGTTGATATTTTTAGCTGCAATTTGGTAAAATAATTTTGGATTAGATGGAATTTTTTTTTTTTTAAATTCAACTATTGTTTTTTTAATAATTGAATCTATATAGTCAAAAAATTAGTTTAAATAACACAAATCAAAATTTCATCTCAATTTTTTTGGAGTTGAATTCTCAAGAAAGTCCAAAAAGTCCCAATAACGACAACTACTTAAAAATAATTAATAATAAATAAATTAAATAAATAATTCATGGTTGAATTTATGAAACATGGTTGACCATTATCCATATTATAAGCCCATGAGATAAAAATTGTAAATCCAAGGTATACAAACCCTAAGATAAATATTATAAACTCTTAAATAAATATGTTTGACCATTGTTTATTTCCATGTTGAGAAAATCCTTGTCACAATGTGACGTTGGACCATGGTTGACCATGCTTAACCATGATTGGTTTTCATATCAAGATGATCTTTTTCACAATGTGACATCGCACCACGACTAAGCATGGTTGATTTTCATATTGAGACAATCATTGTCACAATGAGACATTCGACCATGGTTGACCATGGTTGGCTATGATTGACCATGGTTGGCCATGATTGATATTATAAACCCAAGTGAATAATAAAAACAATGGATTGATACTATAAATCTATGGGATTAAAATTTAATACTAAATCACCTAAAGGATTGTGAACCCAAGCGAATAATATTAAACCCAAGGGACTAATATTATAAAACCAAGGTATATAAACCCTAATATAATTATTTTAAACACTAAAATAAACATGGTTAACCATGATTGAGACACTCCTTGTTAAAATGTGACATTCGACCATGGTTGATTATGCGTAACCATGATTTATTTTCATATCATTAAAATCTTTGTGGCAATGCAACATTCGATCATGGTTGACTATGATTGACCATGGATAACCAAATTTGATTTTATATAATATCGTTGAAAAAGGTTGACCATGATTAACTATGATTGACCATGCATGAACATGTTTTATTTTATAACACATGGTTGACCATGTTTAACCAACATTGATCATGATTGAGCATGGATGAGCATGGTTGACAATGATTTTCATATTGAGAAAATCTTTATCATAATGAGACGTTGGACCATGGTTGACCGTGATTAGCCATGATTGACCATGGTTGAATAATATTAAACTCAAGAGACTAATATTATAAACCAAAGGTATATGAACCTTAAGATAAATATTATAAAGGCTAAAATAAACATGGCTCACAATGGTTGATTTTCATATTGAGGGAATCCTTGTCACAATGTGTCATTGGACCATCGTTAATCATGCTTGACCATGATTGATTTTCAAATTGAACGAATATCTGTCACAATATGACATTGGACTTTGGTTGACCATTGTTAGCTATGATTGACTATGACTGACCATGATTGATATTATAAACCCAAGGGATTGGTAATATAAATCCAAGGGAATAATTTAAACCCTACAGATTAATACTAAAATCCCAAGGGATTATAAACTTAAGGGAATGATATTAAACCCTAGGAATATGAGCCCTTAAATTAATCAACCTAAGGGATTCATATTATAAACCCAAAGAATAAAAATTATAAACCCTAAGATAAATATGATAAACCGTAAAAGAAACATGGTTTATCATGGTTGATTTCCATATTGAGACAATCCTTGTCACAATGCAACATTGGACTATGGTTGACCATACTTGACCATGATTTATTTTCATGCATAGACAATATTTGTCACAATTTGATTTTCAACCATGGATGACCATGGTTGATTTACATATTGAGACAATCCTTGCAACATTGCGACATTTGACCATGGTTGACCATGATAGATATTATAAACCTAAGGGATTGATATTGTAAACCCAAGGGAATAGTATTTAACTCAAGGGACAAATATTATAAACCAAAGGTATATAAACCCTAAGATAAATAATATAAACACTGAAATAAACATGGTTGACTATGGTTAACCATGGTTGATTTTCATATTGAGGCAATCCTTGTCACAATACAACATTGGACCATGGTTGTCCATGCTTAACTGTGGGTGATTTTCATATTAAGACAATCTTTGTCACAATGCGGCCTTCGACCATGGTCGACTATGATTAATCATGTATGATCATGTTTTATTTTATAAAACATGGTTGAACATGGTTGACTAAGGTTGACCATGATTAACCATGGTTCTTCATAGTTGACCATGATTATCATATTGAGACGATATTTCTCATAATGCAACATTGGACCATGTTTTAGACAATGATTTATTTTCATATTGAGACAATATGTGTCACAATGCGACGTTGGACCATGGTTGACCATGAGTAACCCTAGCTATTAATCATAAAAATGCAAGGGATTATAAGCGTAATGGAATAATATTAAACCCTGTGAATATGAGCCCTTAGGTTAATAAAACCAAGAGATTGATATTATAAACCCAAGGGAAAAAATTATAAACCTAAGGTATATAAAACCTAAGATAAATATTATAAACCCTAAAATAATTATGGTTGACCATGGTTAATTTCCATGTTGAGATTGATCATGCTTGACCATGATTTTTTTTCATGTTGGGACAATCTTTGTCACCATGTGACATGAGACCATGGTTGAACGCGGTTAACCGTGATTGATGTTATAAGCAGAGGGGAACAATAAATCCAAGGGATTGATATTATAAGCCCAAGGGATTAATACTAAAGCACTAAGGGGTTATTCACCCAAGAAAATAATATTAAACCCAATGGACTAATATTAGAAACCCAAGGTATATAAATCCTAAGATAAATACTATACACACTAAGATAAACATGGTTGACCATACATGATTTTCATATTGATGCAATCCTTGTCACAATGTGACATTGGACCATGGTGGACCATGTTTAACCATGTTTGAGTTTCATATCAAAACAATCTTTGTCACAATGAGACGTCTAACCATTATTGGCCATGATTGATTGTTAGGGATTTTATATGTCATTGGATTCCCTACATTATTCACTAAATCATTGATTGTTAGGGATAAACGACTTAAAAATTATTCTCTTCCAGGAGGAAACCTCCTTTATATTACATAAATGAACAATTAATGGATTATTCAAATTAAAAAACCTCCTTTATACATGTAGGAGTATAAGGGTTCATAATGTAATCAAAGCCTACATAATAATAATAATGTAAGGGAACAATAATAACAAGAGTGATCTTCTATGGGGCACAATAATAACAATATGGGGACTACATGGGCACAAAAATAGCAATAAGGAAACTACACTAATGATAACAATAAGGGGCTACACTAGTATTATAGGACCTAACAGATCAAATTTTTGAGAAGATGCAATATGTCGAATAGAAATAAATTTTGACACAATGTGATGTGTCACATGCAAGGAATGTTTGATCATGTGCATAATGGGACATAACCTATAGGAAATTTTGGAGTGATGTGATATGTTATAGCCAAATCAATTTTAGGTGGGATGTACCACATTGAAAGGAAGTTTGACAATATCAATTATGTCAAACAAAAGGAAATTTTGGGAAAGTGCAATGTGTCACATAGAAAAAAAAAATTATGCAATGTGGTATGTTACATTGCATAAAATTTTGGAGCAATATGATCTATCAAAAATCCTTTGTAATGATGGAGGAAATTTTGAGAAAGTGCACTGTGTCATACTAAAATAAACTTTGACAAAGGAAATTCTTATGCAATGTGATATGTCACATGAAGAAAAGGTTTGTGGAATATATTTCAAAGGAAGAAAAGTTCAAAAGGTGGATTATCCATCTCCAAATGTCTTGTAACAACCCCTAGTTGATTTTTCCATGTAAAAAATTATATGACCATGGTCATGAATTAGGGGAATTTTGAGGTCTAAAATGGGCCTCCTAAGAAAATTATAAAATAAGATTTGAAATAATAAAATAAGATTATATTACATCATCAAATTTTAGAGGGAAAAAAGAAAAAACTACTTTATCAACTCGTATTTTCAACTTATCTGCCTATGGGTTTACTCAAATTTCGAGAGGGAACACTCGTTGGATGCATAATTTTATTCCTCATCCAAATAGTACACATGTTTTATAATTTTTATGGACCCAACCACATGCAAAATGAGAAATACATGAAAAATGTTATTGCAATCACATTTTTTTCATGTATTTCTCTATTTTCATGTAGTAGATTTCATTGAAAGTATGCAACATGGATAGTCCATGGATGAGAAATTAAATTTTTCATTGAAAAAGTACTCCCGCTCGAAATTTGAGTAAAAACTTAAGGAGATAAGTTTAAAGTACAACTTTAAAAAGTAGTTTTATTTTATTATTATTTTTTAATCATTTTACTTTTTTACCTCAAAAATGGTGAATATTCTCACATGATTCACATCAACATCTTGAATCCTATTAGTTCCTATAATTTTTTTTTTGGTTGTACCTTTTTCTTAGGAGGCCCATTTTAGACCTTAAAAGTTCTTTAATGGGACTTGTATTCCAAGTTGAATGGTGGATAAAACATCCTATTGGGTGTCACTTTGGGTTTATTATGGCTAAAGAATTTTTCATAGGAATTGGAAAAGGTAAAGATACATTAATTGACATTTTATTTATGAAAATAAAGGAAAATAGGAGAAAAAAGAGATGAAGGGTCACATAATTGCATGAGAGAGAAATTGAAGGGAAAATGAAGGAAAAAGAAGAAAATAGAGGTCTCACTTATAATAAGGATTTTGAGGACCAGTTCATGGCTTTTGAAAATTTTTGGCTAGAGCTCCCTTCTATTATCTGATTATTTCATACTCTTGCACACTTAAATTATTCTTGCAACATTCTTGGAGCACTCTAGTATTCACTTGGATTTGGAGAAAGAAGGAAAAGAAAAGCAAGACAACGCAAGGGAATAGATGGATCAACAACTACATCTAGTTTACTTTGTAGGTATCAAGATGCATGTATGATTGCCTTGCTATTTTTTGCATACATGGTACATGCATGTAGTTTTTTGGTTATGTGTTGTCATTAGCATGGAGATTTACCTAGATTGATAGTGGTTTATCCTCGCCTTGACATTTCCTGGATAGGCATGGTGTTGTGGGTTTTTCCACTTGTTGTTTCTAATTGATGCACACGTTCCTTATGGTTGGGGGTTGAGTTACTAGTTCCTAGAGTCGTTGGTTGGAAAACATTCTCTAGAAACCCTGAAACAACTTAGGTTGAGTTACTAGTCCTGGAGCCTAGGTCAAACAAATGCTCTTGAGCCCTTGGTGGGTTCAGTTACTAGTCCTAGAGCTGGGTTGGAAACACACTCTGGAATCGTGGAAGGTTGTGAGTTGAATTATTAATTCCTAGAGTTGTGGTTGGAACAAACTCTTTAGATCCCTCTACAACTTGGATAGAGACCGATCTAGTTGGTATTAGTGATGCCTGACCATGAGGTGGAATCATTAGTAGAGGGTTAAGGTTGTTTGGCCTCTAGAAGCCCTGGTTTGGTTTTACATGGTTTATTCAATGAGATCACACATTCATGCTTGTAATATGGCACATGGGTGATTGGATGAAATAAATATTTGGTTCAGCCTAATATATGGTCAGGTGTTCGTACATGGAAGTCCCTGACTTGGTTGGAATTTTCATATGTGAACATGAGATATTTTCCTATTCTGATCTACGAGCATGTGTTGATTATGATGGTTATCTTATGGTTTCCTAGCCATGGTTTCTATGTTGGATATTTGTTGGTTATAAGATGTATAGTTTCTATGGATCTTGACATGTTTGATGAATATATGAATTTTTTATGAATGCCTGGACTAACAAGTGTTATCACAACTAGCTAGACATGGTTTAGAGACTTATTGATGATTCTCCAGTGAATACTATCACTTTATGGTCATATATGCATTCATGACCTATAGCTTACATGTTTTCCATGTGTTTGATGAAATTATTATTATGTTATAGGAAGTCTAGGTCAAGTTATACCTTAAATTTTGTATGTTTAGCCGTGTTTCCATGTCATTATTGATTCTGAGAAGTCTCACAAAGTTATGGGCAATGGTGGAGGTTGACCTGAAATTGAGGCTCAAATATCAAGATCGCACCCTCTAAACTAAATAATTTGGGTCACAACCGCACATCTTGTGTGTGCGGTTGAAGGCCTTCAACTACATGAAGGCCTTGTCATCCATATGGTTGGGGGTTAAAGTGTCTGAAAGGGATCCCAAGGTTACGGTTTGGTAAATTGGGGTGGTTCTTTGGCCCTTGAGAGTCCTATAGCCCTAACGGATGAGGTGATTTGTTAGTTGGTCATCAGTTTCTCTACCCCACTTCCTTAAGTGGATCTAGGATTTTGATTCATGTCATAGTAGCTCTTTGTATCATGTTTACCCTGCCAGGCAAGTGAAATTGGGTAAATGCAAGAGGAATTGTTACATTGTTCTATCTAAGCAGGTTATGTTCTCTTTAGGTAATATTTGATACCATAGGGTGGTATCATAGTGGGTTCTATTCTCTTTAGGTGATATCCGATACCAAATGGTGGTATCAAAACATGGTTAAAATACTTGGACTAGATGGGCTAGATGCATGTCGTTATGCATGCATTGTCATGGTTATAGTTATACATGCATAGTAGGTGAGACATGAATCATGGTGGTCATTAACCTTTTTGTATCATCATGATGTCGTTGGTATGTTATGATTCGTATATACATATATCTTCCAAATATGCACATATGTGCACATATCATCTATATATACACATATCCTCATGTATCTTCTGTGTATGTGCACCTTCTGTATACATGCATATATGAAAGTTGTACGAATACAAAATATGTATGTATATATAAAACCAATGCATATATTGAAGATACATGATACAAAAGATGTTCATATATAAAATATATGTGACTTCTGTATACATATATTTTGTATATGCACATCTTTCATAAATGAACAACTTCTGTATACATATATTTCGTATGTGCACATCATTCATAAATGAACAAATTCCGTATATTTGAAACTTTTGTATATGCGCAACTTCCATATACGTGCTACTTCAGCACATGCACATATATTTTGTATATGCACATACATGTGCATAACCTCAACCTTTATATATACACAACTTCTTTATTCTGTATGTGTGCAAATTCCATATATGTGTATATACGAAAGTTGCAACATACAGAGCATATGTGCATATAGGAAAGATATCTGATAAATAATATGCACATATATAGAAGTTGTGTGACTTCCATATATGCACATATTTCGTATATGTGAATGTCTTTTGTATATTCGCATATCATCCTTATATGCACATATTCCGTATACATGCATAAATGGAACTTCTTCATATACGGTAGATTTGCATATACAGAAGTTGTGAATATACAAAATATGTGAACATAAACTAAATTTGTGTATATATGGAGGTTGTCATATAATATGAATAATACAGAAGTTGCGCATTGCTTCTGTATATGCACAACTTACATATATGGACATATATGAAAGTTGTGCATATATAAAAGATATGCGCATATATGAAAATTTCACACATAAAGAAGATATGTGCATATACCGAATTTGCGCATATATGGGAGATGTGCACATATACAAAAGCTATGCATATATGAAAGATATGCACATATACAGAAGTTGTTCAAAACTTCAACCTCTGTATAGGCGCAACTTTCGTATATGTGCATTTTCTGTTTGTTTTCATATATTCCTTATTTGTAAATAGATATGCACATATATAGAAGCTTTACATATACAAAAATTGTGCATATACAAAGCCTACACATATACAATGGTTGAATTTGTGCATAAATTATGTATATGTGTATCTTCCATATTTGTGTAGCTTTTGTATATGTGTATCTACCATATATGCCCAACTTCCATTTATGTGCATAAATTATGTATATGTGTATCTACCCAACTTCCATTTTTGTAGCTTATGTATAAGTGTATATACCATATATGCACAAATTCAACCTCTGTATATACATATCCTCCACATATGCACAACTTCCATATATGTAAATATGAAAAAGTTTATGCACAACTGATATATCTGTACATGTATAGGAAATATATGGGCATATATTAAAGTAACGCATATATAGAGGATATGTCTCACAAAATATGTGCATATATAGAATTTTTTTGACTTTCGTATATGTACATATTTCGTATCTGTGTATGTCTTCCATATATGCATAAATTCTGTGTGTGCTCATACATTTCGTATATGCACTTCTTTTGTATATGTGCATATCCTTCTCTATATGTGCATATTTGAAAGTTTTGCATATAAAATAGATGTGCATATACAGAAGATACACGCATATACTAAAGTTACCCATATATGGAGGATATCCGCATATACACAAGTTCTGTATATATTGAAAATTTCGTATATGCATATTAAGGAAGTTTCACACAACTTCTGTATATGTGAAACTTTCCTCTTTTTACTAGTGTACATTTTCTTTCGTGCACTCTCACTATGCATGCATATTTCTTCTTTTTGTTCTCACCATACACACTTTCTATGCTCTTATTCCCACATATCTCAAAAAAATCTTATACACTTTTGTATTCTCCCCATACATATTTTTGTGCCCTATGGATAAATAAATAAAGGAATTGTTAATATATATATATATATATATACATAACCAAAAAAAAACCTCATAGAGCACTGACGTATGTTGCTCACTTATATGAATATCAATTGAAATTAGTATGAAGCTAAAACCTTCTAGTTATACAAAGAATGAATGTGTTGGATTGCATCAACGTGTGCAGAATTTAAGAGAGGAATTTAATAAATTACATTTTTTATTGGATGTTAATATGGAAGTGTATATTTTAACCCTGCACAATTTAATTATCTCTACAAGGAAGAGACCCTCTAGTGGCGGTTATAAAGGACGTTATTACTATTATAAAATTGGCCAAAATTGTCAAAAAAAACATTTGCTACAACATCCGTTTATGGTTACGGAGGTTTTGGCGGAGCTTTTAATGGAAATTCAACAGAACTAAAAAAAATGAATGGCTGGAGGTAATTATGGATTTTTTTTCATCGGTGCACTCATCAGGATTTAACGCACCGGTGCATACCTATAGCCAGAGCCCTGTGGTAGTCGAAGGAGAATGCACCGGGCCATTAAGGTATAAAACAACACCAGGCATAGTGTTGGTGATACAACGCATGGGTCGTTCTAATTGGTCTTGGGATTTGAGTGGTGCCCATAGGTCGTATCAATGCGTCGGTGTGTAGACTTATAGAAAGACACTGGTGCGTAGTATCACACAAATGCAGCGAGATTTATAATTGGTATCGGTATCGTGCGGTGCCCATAGGTCGTACAAATGCACCGGTGCGTATAGACACTTAAACGCCCTGGTGCATAGTATCACACAAATGCAGTGAGATTTATAATTGGTATCAGTATTCATGCAGTGCCTATAGGTCATAAAAATGCACCAGTGTGTATGGACACAAAAACACCCCAGTGCATATTATCACATAAATGCACCGAGATCTATAATTGGTATCAATATTCGTGCGGTGCCCATAGGTCGTAAAATGACACTGGTACATATGTAGACATAAATGCACCAGTGCACCGTACCACACAAACGCCTCAATATTTTTAATTGGTTTTGGTATTTTTGTGGTGCCCATAGGTCATAAAAATGCATCGGTGTGCTTAAGAATACAAACGCACCGGTGTAAGAATACGCACACTAGTTTTCATTTTCTATTTTTTAGAAACTGTTAGTGTTAGTCTTTGCAGCCTTCCTCCAGTGATCAAACATGCTCTTACTGATTTGAAATTGTGAGAACAAAGAATTTCTCATATAGAGATTGACTGTAGGGGCATTCACCGGATATTTCACCTTTCAAGGAAAGGATGAATCCGAAGGCTACCTGGCCCTTCTACAGACTCTGCCTAAAGAAATAAAATGTAATCACAAAGATCCAATCAATGAAAGTATTTGTTTTAACTGCAAATTATTCATTGATCCAACTTTAATGTGTGAATAGACAAGTATACATGTTTTGCAAATGAAGTGTAGTGTTTTGAAGATGAACTAACAAGTTTTGTTTACTGTTTAAACTTTCTTAGGAAAAGTTTGCTTATGAAAATTTACTGTTTAAACTATCAAAATCTGAAAATATGCAGCAAAATTATACAGTGTGACAGCAAATAATTTTTTAAGCGGTTCACCTCTCTCTTGGGCTACCTCCGCTGGGTCCAAAAGCCTCTAATTAGGCTTTTTCTCCTTTGATTAAATGCTCAAAATGTGATTACAACTATATAGAAGCCTCAAATGGAAAAATACACTGCGAAAATAGATTCAGAAGCCCCAAATCAGTCTAAAATGACTAAACATTAACCTGCATTGGATGAAGGTAGTCCAAAACAACTCTCTTTCCCTTAGGCCCTGGTGGCTCCACGACCAAAAATGCTGGTAAATTCGTTGTTAGAATGTCCTGATGGCTCTGCAAACACTTCCAACAGCTTCAGAATGATCTCTACACCGAAAATAAATAAAATATTCGTCCAAAAAGGACTTTCCTAGCCAATGTTATGGCTAACTGAAGTTGGCCCTTCAAAAGCTCCGCTAATTCTGGAGAAACTCTAGATAACACCGACAAAATTGGAGTGGTTGCTAAATTTATGGAATCCGCCATATTGACTGCCGAATTGGAGGGGCTAAGGGATAAGCCCATGCGTCCGCACTGAACGGATTTCATTATTAAACTCCGCACTTTCGGCGCTACACCACGGGACCACGTCCCACGCGGTTAAATGCGCCCAAAAATTTCAACGGTTAAATAAACTTTCGCGCCAATACTTTAAAAAACCAACCGTTGTAGCCCGTTGGTCAGGCCGCTGGGTTGTCTTTTGCCCGACCTGTGTTCAATTCCTGCCGCGTTCACAATTTTAAACTCCGCTGCCAATTTGAATAACATGTTTTAAAACCCATGTGACGTCATACAGCACATTTTTTTTAAACAATACACTGGTTTTAATATTTGCAATGACCTTTGAGTTTAACATTTTTAATATGAAACCTTTTCGTGATCCATACATTAATGTTTCCATTAAACCCATACGTTGAACTTTGAAAGGGAATGTATCATTTGTGTTTAACATAGTTTTTAAAAAAAACTAATGTATGGTATTTGTTAATTAATTTAATTAAAGTTTTTAATATTTAATATATATATATAAAACTTTAATATAATATATGATTTTAAAAATAAAATAAAATATCAAATATTTATATATATAAAAAAACATTAATATAACTTTAATTAAAATAAAAAAAATTTCCACACATAGAATTAAAAAATTTCCTTTCAAAATTGAAGGTTATTGGGCGAATTCAAACTGCAATATCTCCTCCATACGGTAACGGATTTCAGTGCCGTTCACGGCGTTGGGATCGTATCGCCGAGCTCTTTCCAGTTGATCTATTTCAAAGCAATTCTGAGCAACTTCATTTTTTAGCATTTTTCTTCAAGAGACTTGATCTCCTGATCACACCTCCCAAATGGGAAGCTTTTGGACCCTCAAAAGCTTTCTGATTACTGCAAATGATGATGTGGAAACTGATTCTCCACTCTTCCACCCTTGAACAACTGAAATCTACCTGATTTCATCAAATGAAGCTTTTGAGAAAATGATAACCTGTCTCTGGAATCAACTTGCAAACTGTTCCCATGGCGAATTCTACCATTCTAAAACCAACTTTGCCCCATGCTGAGTTTTGTGTCCTTCTTGCTTGCACTGCTTTGCTTTGACACTTCATTCACTGCATTAGCTGACCCAAAAGGTAATTCGTGCAACATAACATCATATTTTTTCAAAGACAAACTGTTATCAAACTGAGACATATCATTAGCAACATCAATAAAAGGCAAATGCTCAAAATCTGGTCGTTTCAACATCAACAAAATTAGACTTTGACTTGCATTAACCAGTCTTTTCAATTGACCTGCATGTAGTAAAGAAGATTCCAGCTTCTTCTTGTGAGCTCTCACAATGTACTCTTTACCATATTTGAACAAGTGATACTTGTTTTCATGGCGATGAAAGATGGCCTTCCTGTCAAATAAGTAAGGACTTCCCAAAACAATACCTGAGATATCAAGCGGCACCACATCAAGTTCCACCGTGTCAATAAAGTGTGCAGTTATTGCAAAGCGCAATATGCACTTCCTTGAGACTTGCAAATTGGCATCCTTACATATCCATCCAAGTGGATAAGGCTTCGGATGTGGAATGGTCTCAAGTTTAAGCTGCTTGACCAAGTCTTCAGAAATAAGATTAGCTTGTGACCCACTATCAAACAGTGTGTCAATTTTTGTATGTTTGGAAATTACCCTCACATGGAAAAGCTCTATCCTCCTCTTTTCATCATGAGTATCTTTGTGACAATTCAAAGAACTAGAACTGGGAATTGTGTCTTGCACCACTTCTTTCCCCTTAGTGTTCTTTAAAACCATGCCTATGCTTTTTGTCTCATCTCCTGAGTCTGACCCTAAGTCTTGCTCAACTGTTGCTACAATTTTCTCCTTTTCTTTGGTCTTGTTTTTGTTCTTGAATTTTTCTGGTTTCAGTTCAGGATGAAGCTTCCAACAATGATCTTCATCATGACTTGTCTTAGAACAGTTCTTGCAAAAGAACTTTCCTTTTTCTTTTCTTGAATTTGCAACTCTCTTCTTTCCTTTGTTTTTGAAATTACTATCCTCATCAAAAATATTCTTTCCTCTAGCTTCTAAATGTGTAGCTTGCACACAGACTTCATCTAAGCTGGTAGGATTGAACATTAGAATAGTATGTTGAAGGTAATTGTGCAACCCTCCTATGTATTTCAACAAGGTGTCTTGACTTTGTAAGTCTACTCCAAGTAGAAGTGCTCTCCTTCTAAACTCTTGGGTATAATCTTGCACATTTTGACCCTTAAGTTGCCTAAAATTTTGCCAATTCATGATTGCTTTCTGAATATGAGCAAGAGGATAAAATTGTTTCTTAATAGCTATAATAAACTCATTCCATGTTAGAGTTATCTTACCATGCTTTTTAATCTCCTCTCTAGTCTTGGCTTCCCACCAAACCAAAGCTGCTCCATCCATTCTCAAAGAGGCTAATTAGATTTTTGTTTCATCATCATCCAAATTCTGAATTCTGAGATAGACTTTCAGCTGTCTAATCCAGTTATCCAATTTTTCTGCATTAACATCACCATTAAACATCGGCAACTCAAACTTCACATCAAGCTTTAACAAAGGATTTTTAAGAGATGTTTTTGTTTTGTGTGACTGATTAACAGAAGTAGAAGAGGATGGTGTGGAGGAAGAGGATGACGATGGAGATGAAGGATCACCATTTCCTCCATTTCCTTTCTTAGACTCATCTTTGCCTTTCTTCCCTCCTGAAGAATCTCCTTCTTCTCTTTGGTTTCTAGACCCTTCTCCAGCAATCCTATCATTTCTCTCCTGGTATAGGATCCTAACCATCTCAGTCAAATCCAAGAAAGCTTTTCTAAAGACTCTTTCTTCTTCCTTGGGATCCATTTCCTCATGTGCTTCTCCTTCTCTGGAAGACATGTTTGTGGCTGATTCTAAGGCTATTGAGGATGAAATGGAAGGTGGATGTAATGGCACTCTAGCCCTCCTTGGTTGAGGATTAACTTGTTCTCTAACCAATTGACCTTCCCCTCTTTCCAATTTCAGCCTAGTAAGCATCAAATTTTGCAGAATAACACAATTTACTTGCACAAATTTCACAAACTCTTAAGAAAAACCTTGAGCTCCGATACCAACCTGATCTGAAATTGTGAGAACAAAGAATTTCTCATACAGAGATTGATTGTAGGGGCATTCACCGGATATTTCACCTTTCAAGGAAAGGATGAATCCGGAGGCTACCTGGCCCTTCTATAGACTCTGCCTAAAGAAATAAAATGTAATCACAAAGATCCGATCAATGAAAGTATTTGTTTTAACTTCAAAGTATTCATTGATCCAACTTTAATGTGTGAATAGACAAGTATACATGTTCTGCAAATGAAGTGTAGTGTTTTGAAGATGAACTAACAAGTTTTGTTTACTGTTTAAACTATCAGAATCTGAAAATATGCAGAAAAATTATACAGTGTGATAGCAAATAATTGTTTAAGCAGTTCACCCCTCTCTTGGGCTACCTCCGCTGAGTCCAAAAGCCTCTAATTAGGCTTTTTCTCCTTTCATTAAATGCTCAAAATATGATTACAACTGTATAGAAGCCTCAAATGGAAAAATACACTGCAAAAATAGATTCAAAATGCCCAAATCAGTCTAAAATGACTAAACATTCACCTCCATTGGATGAAGGTAGTCCAAAACAACTCTCTTTCCCTTAGGCCCTGGTGGCTCCACGACCAAAAACGCTGGTAAATTCGCTGTTAGAATGCCTTGATGGCTCTGCAAACACTTCCAACAGCTTCAGAATGATCTCTACACCGAAAATCAAAAACAAATTCGTCCAAAAAGGACTTTCGTAGCCAAAGTTATGGCTAACTGAAGTTGGCCCTTCAAAAGCTCCACTAATTCTGGAGAAACTCCAGATAACACCGACAAACTTGGAGTGGTTGCTAAATTTATGGAATCCGCCATATTGACTGTCGAATTGGAGGGGCTAAGGGATAAGCCCACGCGTCCGCACTGAATGGATTTCATTATTAAACTCCGCACTTTCGGCGCTACACGACGGGACCACGTCCCACGTGGTTAAACGCACCCAAAAATTTCAACGGTTAAATAAACTTCCGCGCCAATACTTTAACAAACCAACCATTGTAGCCCGTTGGTCGGGCCACTGGGTTGTCTTCTGCTCGACCTGTGTTCAATTCCTGCCGCGTTCACAATTTTAATCTCCGCTGCCAATTTGAATCACATGTTTTAAAACCCACGTGACTTCATACAACACATTTTTTTAAAACAATACACGGGTTTTAATATTTGCAATGACCTTTGAGTTTAACTTTTTTAATATGAAACCTTTTCGTGATCCATACGTTAACGTTGCGATTAAACCCATACGTTGAAATTTGAAAGGGAATGTATCATTTGTGTTTAACATAGTTTTTTTTAAAAACTAATGTATGGTATTTGTTAATTAATTTAATTAAAGTTTTTAATATTTAATATATATATATATATATATATATATATATATATATATAAAACTTTAATATAATATATGATTTTTAAAATCAAATAAAATATTAAATATATATATATATATATATATAAACATTAATATAACTTTAATTAAAATATAAAAAAAATTCCACACATAGAATTAAAAAATTTCCTTTCAAAATTGAAGGTTATTGGGCGAATTCAAACTGCAATATCTCCTCCATACAGTAACGGATTTCAGTACCGTTCACGGCGTTGGGATCGTATCGCCGAGCTCTTTCCAATCGATCTGTTTTGGAGCAATTCTGAGCAACTTCATTTTTGAGCATTTTTCTTCAAGAGACTTGATCTCCTGATCACTTACAAAGTGATTTTAAGGTGTCAAGGTCAAATTTTGTCATTTCAGTGAGTCTTCAAGAAAAATTTGGTCACTAGGTATTAGGTCTAGGGTTTGATTTTACTCCTGTCAAAGTTGTCCAAATGTCGGTCCATGTCACCATTCAGCTAAGTGTACCATCATTCAGAGGGTTTTCATCATAATTTCAAGTTCCACTGGGTCATTTTACACCTTCTTCATGCTTCAGTTGTGCCTAGGTAAGGTTCATTTCCCTCTCTTAGGGTTTTGGAGGTAATTTCTCTTGGATGGTCAAATCGTCAACAAAAATTGTATCCTGATGTTCATACACCTTCCCCTATCCTTAATTTACCTTATTAAACACTTCCCATCACTGAGATCCCCCAAATTCCTCAATTTTGCACAAACCCTAGTTTCTTGCTACAACTTGGCAATTTTCTAGGCTAGTCTTGTGTTTTGCTATTTTGGACGCCTTCCCCTCACTCAATCTCTGAAATTCCACTTTCCCCTACTTCCTAGCATCCCTCCATACTTCCCAAAATTTTCTCAAGAATTTAGAATCCCCTGATCCCCTTCATTTTGCTTCATTTCGACAAATCCCTTGTTCCACACACCGGGATAGGTTTTACTCCAATGATGTTCTTGAGCAATAAAAGATGAATTTGGTAAAAATGAGAGAGGTTTTTATCGAAAATAGGCCAAGGAAGAAAAAATTCCTTCACTTTTTACACAGGTGTCATGGTTTTAGAAAAATGTCAAAAATATAGTTGCCTCAGGAGAATTGATGCACCTCTGAAGTGACCTTGGAAAAATCAATATTTCTCCTAGCTTGGTTGGCCAAATGGCTTGCTTGATGAGTCAAATGATAACTATATGAAAATATATTTCCAATGAGCTATCATGAGCTCAATTTTGAGTTGAGGAAGACCTTAAAAAATTGACTGTAACAGCACTCTTCCTTGAGGCAGCCTCATTCTGCTCATTTTGACCAGTCTGGGGAGATTTGATTTTTGACAAGGAAAATGAACTCCAAATTGAAAAAATGTAGTTGTGTTAGAGATTAGACTCAATAATATTTCCAACGAGCTATCCTGCAACCAATTTGGACACCGAGAAGGCCTCCAAAATCCTCCTTCAAAAAGGCGCTACACATTGGGTTGTGGCGCTACTCATTGGGTTACTTGCGCGACGCATAGGGCTGGAAAGCTAATTAACTGCCATTTCTTCCAAAAATCCAAATATTCTTGGTCTCTCTTGGTCCAAGTAGGTTAATTAAACTCTCCATTTTCAATTAACAATATCTTGTGTTGTTTATGAGGATTTTAATACAAAAACTCAAACCCAATTATCTTGTGCAATCCTTAGGTTTTAGAAGTGGTTTTGTGCCTGTCATTCCATTTCCACACTTTGTTATTCCATCCTCACTAACTATCTTGTTACATTAGTCCATTTTCATATTCCCTTGTATCCCTAAATCATTCATTTCCTAAACCATTCCCATTTTCACCATCCTAATTGTAAATTTCCTCAAACCCCAAGGCTATTCCAAGAAACCAAGTGACTGCCCCAAACTCTTTAATTCACAATTTCACTTGATAATCATCTATTATTTCCATCATTTATACCACCCTATCCCTCCATATTCCCTCACTTGTTATCAAATATTTGGCAACAAAAACCAAAGACACCAAACTCCTCATATTCACCTCAGGCAACATAGATGAAGAAGGCATCGAGGAGGCGTAAAAGGCATGATCGACTCCAAATTTTGGCCAAATATTCTTTGGCTCAACATAGTGCTTGATGGTGGAAATTCAACCCAAATTTCAAGAAATTTGGGAAATTTTTTGTCAATCTTGATTTTTTTGGCCTTAACATAGATTTTTCCGCCCGACGCATAGCGCCACTTGGCGCACGCTTATAATTGGCATCTCCTCTTGAAGAAAACATTTCATTTCTAGATTTTTCATGAAAATTTATGCATGCATACCCATTACCTAAGGATTTTGACAAGTTTTGGGCTGCTTGAAGGGTCAAAAACACCTTAAAAATGGCCTTTCCGCCACTTTTTGGACACACAGGAAGCAGTTTTGGGAGATTTGATTTTTGGAGGCAAAAATGGAAACCAAATTCAAAAATTCCACTTGTGTTGAAAATTAGACAGGTAGAGCTTTCCAACGAGCTATCCTGAACTCAATTTAGACTCTAGGAAGGCCCTCAAAATCAGCTCCAAAGTGGCGTTATGCATAGAGATTTCAGGCGTGGCGCATTGGGAAATTTGGTCTAATTTTCACTTAGCAGTTCAAATTTTCGCCTAGTTTTGGCCAGTTTGACTTTTTAACTCCAAATGTGAAACTCCTGATGTAACTTGATATAATTTCATGACTTTGATGTAATTTTGGCACATTTTTACTTATCCAAGTAGATTCATTCACCAAAAAGTGAAATGTAATTGAATGAATCAGTTTCCTATCTTATAGAGGCAAGTTGTTTCATTGCCTATTTTCTAGTTCTTAGTTTAGATATTGTTGAAACAACTCCTAAACTAGTGAGCTCGACCCCTAGAGGCATGGGAATGAGTTAGGCTTGTCTATATCTTGTATTTTCTCAGTCATTTTCAAAGTTTGGACACTTGGGATTTCTTTGAGCTTCATTGTACATTTCATCTCTGCATTTTGGCAAAAGAATAGACCAGGGTTTGCAGCACTCTTTGGGATCCATGTGGCTCTATGTTTTGATTGTATGTTTTTCTCTATGATTGTAAGTTTACTGAAGTTTCATGTGTATCATTTCCCTTCTCCTTTCTTCTTAAGTTAAACAAATAAGTGATAAAGGTGAAATTCATTAGATTTGCAGTGCTCTGCCTTGAGTTTTGTTTAATTTTCCATGTTTTCAACTGTCTGAAGAGGATTCGTGAAACCTCTTTCCCTCTTCAACTCCTCACTGGTCTTAGCTATCCATTTCATTCAATTTCGAAGCATCAAAACAATTTCTTTCCTTGCCCCATTTAGCCCTCTGCAAAAACTAGGCCTCATCCCCGGACCCAAAACTGCCTTTCACCTTGATTCCAACAAAAACCCCCAAAATCAAAATCAAACTCTTTTACTTATATACCTAGCCTAAAATCAACCTTTATTTCAATTCATCTCAAGCCTCACTGATTATTTTTGCTGAGATTGACCCGGAGAGAGCCCTCTCCTGATCTGGTAGGGCTAGCTACCAGACTAAGCATGGTTTGATGTTACCCTGAACTCTGCCTTCCTTCAGCCTGAGGTAGATTTAGCCAATAACAGAAACATCGACTTGTGGCACTGCAATTATTGTGATTGTTTTAAATTTGTTATTCATCAAAATTCGACACATCTTATAACAATATTCATATTAATTAAATTTTTATTAATACATTTGAATGTGATGTTTGGATTAATTTGTTATATCATATCATAATTATTGTGGTTTTTTAAAATTCATTATTCATCAAAAGTCGACACATAAATATCTTATAACAATATTCATATGAATTAGATTTTTATTAGTGTAATTGAGAACGACAATGGAGAACGCAATAGCAACAATGGAGAACACAATAGAATAAATGAAAACATATTTTATATATATATATATATATATATATATATATATATATATATATATATATATGAATAAGACATTCTTTGATACAAAATGGAATAGTTATTGGTATCCCTTTATCTTTCAATTGGAACACTATGTCCATTACATTAAAGAAAATGTCTAATTTCTCAGACATATTTCAAAAAATACGATGCCTTGCTTTGATATCCAAACATAGTGATCATCATTCTTGGCTTGAAGTGTTGTCACTGCTAGAGCTACTTCCATGACTTGGGTTATTTTCAGGAATGTTTTGTTCACGGAGTTGATTATTTTCTTCTTCTTCACCTTCCATGTACAAACATAAAAATAAACTATAATGAGTGTATATACATTGGTGAGAATAATGAAAATTGAAATATTAAATAATATACATCAATGTAAATCGAAAATAAATGACGTACCAATACAACAATTGACTCATAAACTATACACATTCTTTCAAAACCATGTAACATGCCATCTTTCAATATTCACTCTGTTGGCGTAGTTCCATATTTTGTTTCCTACAAATTTTATACCCCATAAAAAATCATCTATTTAATATAAAGGATTTATTTTTCTATTAATTATATACAGAGCTAAGTAAAATAGGATCTATAGATGCTTACAAATTCCATAATTAAGTTTTGATATGCCAACATATACTCACAACCCATATTTAACCCAATTTCAATCAGTTCCTCATATGGTTCTTCTTTGTATGTTAACACCTGTTTAAAGACATTCAATGATGATTTTTGTAAAACAACTTAAAAAATACAAAAATGAAATCAAGTTGTTATAAGGAAGTAACAATTACTCACAAACTTAGATATCAATACTTTTCTTCCTTGTCGTCCTGTTTTATGTGCTGAATGGGTTCTATTTTCTTTTCTTTTATGCAAGAAAATACTTGAAAATTAATATTTAATGCTAAAATGTTTATTTATTGTACCTAATGATCAAAAAATTCAATGATTACATATTACATTTGAAGCACGTTGTTGCTGAGATGGCTCCTCCCGCAATGCAATTTTGTCCATGTCTTTGAACATCTCCTTGTAAACCTTTTTGGACATTCCAACTAGCATATTTTTGGTATCAGCTTGTTCATCTTTTGATATTTTCATATTCTTCCTAAAAATGTAACATGACAATACACTATTTAATTTTTATATTGATATATGAAAATTAAGTATAACAAAATTGATATTTATAAATAATTCTAGACCAACATTTAAAAGAATATTAATTTTTCATTCCTTCTTTTTTGTTGTTGTATTTTTTTTTCTATTAAAAGTCTGACATGTCTCATTGACCAATTCTCTAGAAAATCTTTCTATAGTTTAGATAAAATTTGGTTCTTCGAATCATTTGATTGGTTTTTGTATTGTAAGTAGAAAGAAAGTCTATACATTCGTTCCACTAGATCCCTCAAACTTTTGTAAAAGTTTTTCCCCCTTTCGTTAACCTCCAGCACCACTCCACATGAGCTAAGGAGGAATTCATTTTCATTTGCATGTTATATTTTTCTTCTTTTTTTAGAACAAAATTGTTTTTCTGAGTTATTAGTCCGTGTAGAACATTAAATAGATGTGAATTAATATATTGTTTTTCACATGTTATCTAATAATTTTAATTATATTATTAATGAAAACTAAAAAAAGAAACTCATATTGGATCGATAATATTTTTTCTTTCACTTGATTCATTCTTTTGCAATTTTTCCATCAAGCTTTTATGCTCTTTTGGTCCTAGATCAGAAATAATCTTATCGAGCTTCGTCATTTTGTGGCTTTGCATGATACACAGTAAACAATACATATTAGTTAAACTTACATATAGTTAAAAAATGATATTTTTTGTAAAGAATTTACAAAGAACTTGCCTTTTTTTCTTTTCTTGATGTGTTATCAGTATTTTTGTTACTCGATCTCTTGTCAGTCATTTTTTTATCAATCTCAAACATGTACCATATCATTAATTAATATATTTATAAATAAATTGTCAACTTTTCAAGTAAAAAAAAAAATCTCAAGAAACTGGTGTGCCATTCATGGTGCACGCACCGACGCTGGTGTGTGGGTGTCTTAGAAACACACTGCACAAATAGTATAATAGACCGTACGGTGCTCTATGTCAACAAGGAGCATCAATGCATTACATGTCAATCACCGAACTGGTTAACCATGCTAAAATAATAAAAATCGTTCAGTGTTAGTTTTTATAGCATAAACTAGTGCCACATTTTACATATGGTGCACCGATAAAAAAAATTGTTTATTAATTTTTTTTCACATTACTTATGTGGTGCGCTTATAGAATACATAGCACTAGTGTGCTAGGTTATGCCAGGTGCACCGATAAAAAAAATCTATTCTTTTTAAATTAATGCAAGGGCCGACATGGATTGGAATCTGACTATGCTAATCGTTCCGTCGGCTAGATGTCTTAGGTCTATATTTAGAAATAAAAACCCTATAAATCTAAATTGAAAAGCCCTAATTCTGAAATCACAGAAAGAGGGAGAAGAAAGGGCAAAAACAAAAATAATGTAAGGTTTATATTTTTTGAATTTTTTTTTTCGAAACAGAACATTCGCGATGTGCCATAATGGAATAGCACACTGGGTGCATATTTTACAAATGCCGCAATGAGAAAAAATATTTTATTTTATTTATTTTTTATCACACTACTTGCGCGGTGCGCTAGGATAATGGAGTGCATAGGTGCACTCAGGTACACAGGGCGCACTGAAAAAATCTTTTTTTTTTTTTTTTAATTTACGCAAGAGCCGACATGGATTGGGATTCGACTATGTAGGTCATCCCGTGGGTTGGATATATTAGGATTATATTTAGCAATAAAAACCCTATAAATATAAATTGGAAAACCCTAATTTTGAATTCATAGAAAGAGGGAGAAGAAAGGGCAGAAACAAAAAGAATGTAGGGTTTTTTTCTAAAATTGTTTTTTTTTTTTTTTGCGAAATAGCACCTTCGTGGTGCGCCATAATGAAATAGTGCACCGGTGCCATATGTTACATATGGCGCACTGATAAAAAAATATTTTATTTTTATTTTTTATCACTGCACTTTTCCGATGCATTGGTATAACAGAGCACACCAGCGCACTATGTTACGCAGGGCACAGTGAGGAAAAAATCTTCTTTTTTTTTTTAAATCATGTAAGGGCCAACATGGATTGGGATCTGACTATGCCAGTCATTCCATGGGTTGGATGTATTATGACTATACAAACTGTATAAATCTAAATTGAAAAGCCCTAATTTTGAAATTATAGAAAGAGGGAGAAGAAAGAGCAAAAAAAAAAAGAGTCTAGGGTTTTTTTTTTTTTTTTTTTTTTTTCTGAAAACTATAGAAACGGTAAAAAAACTACAAAAAAAAAATATAAAAAAACAATAAACTTTGATTTTTTCTTTTACTGCATAAAAAAAACAGTAAACTTTACTCAAATCGTTTGAAATTATATGGTACAAGGTTTGAATCACCAGAGGTTTGGAATTATGATTGTTTAAATACTTCTGTTTGAACGTATTTCCCTGCTCCACAGTGCTCTCATGCTCTATTTGCTCCAGGTATGTATATTGCAAATCCCTAGCTGAAATTTGTTGCAAAAATAGTGAAATAATGAAAAGTGTTTAGTATTTAAAGAAATATTTTATGAAATTAGATTTTCGAAAATATTTTGCCGTCCATTTTTCAATTTACCACTTTTTTTTTCACTTAAATAAAATAGGGTTGCACTTTTTTTATTTGCGGTTATTCGTTACCGGTGCATCCTTTAATTAAACTGCACCAGTGCATCCCTTAATCGAACCACATGAGCGCATCGGGTTATAAAATGGCACCAGTGCGCAATACCAAAAATGCACCAGTGTGGTTATCTACACGTTATGCACCGAAATTAAATTTATGTTTGAGCACCAAAATTTATTGTTGTTTTGCTCAAATGTAGGGATTAAATATCATATATTATATGGAATGGAAAATTCTTCAAAATCCATCTCTTTCCATAATATTTCTCAAAGTCCATCGCAGAATTATCCCTATCCATCTAGAGACGTAATATTTACATTAGATTTGTTTTATATTTTCACTATCTAATTGAATTTATGTTTTTTATCCATGGAGTCAATCATGCACAACTTAATTAAATTTATAATGTATACAAATTTGCAAGCTCATGCAGATTCAACATCAAGTTCAGATGCACAAAATATTCAAACTGCTCCAAAATGTCGGAAGTTCTTATCAAGAGATGCATACTGCAAGGCATATTTGGTAGATGAAAATGGACATCTGCTTCACCCTCCCAATTGTAACAATATTACATATTCTAGCCACAATCCCGCTAAAATGATGGTAAAAATAATTATAATTGTTTGATATACATATTGATTAATATGTAAGTATTTCAACATCAAGCCAATTTATAATCATGCAATATTGTCAACGTGGTTACTAATTCATATCATATATTTTGTACTAATCATGTTCAATTTTTTTTTAATTATTAGGATTCTAGTGATGATGAATGGCCTATGTACCCTCTTCTGTTACACCCCACGACAATGTCAAATCGAGAGAATACTGAATTAAGAGAAAAAATCAGAGAGGAATGATATCAAGAATTGTTGAATCAACCACTGATTCAATTCCTGCTATGTCCAAATTCACCAATTAGGAATGACTACAGCAATAGAGTTCTTCACAAGCTGGAAATGGGGGAAATCAAATAGATGTTGGTATGGATGATTACCTAAGGGATACAACTGCCATGGAGACAATGTTGTTATATGCATTCCAAAACGATGATCAACTAGGGGATGATGCTCATATCGCTGACACCTTTTTCGAAAGCCTTAAATTTACTTCCACCACCCCTCTCTTTGGACCTGGCGATCAGTCAAAGTATATCCAGTTGGGGACAACGATGTTACTATACAACTTGAAAGAAAAGTTTGGCTTGTCGAATGCATTTTTCTCGAAACTTTTGAGATAAGTTACCATAAATTACTCCCTTATATAGATTTGAAAATAATTAGTGCACTACAATGAACATTACAAATCATAAATTTTATGAACGTTAATATTTATATCGACATTAATGTACATTTATTAATATATTTTTCCATGGTCACCAACTATAGGTTATTCAAAGATAAGGTTCTTCTGAGTGATAATGTCTTGCCTGGTAGCTGTGAAGAGGCAAAGAAATTATTGAAAATGTTGGGTGTTGAGTACATATCATATCAAGCATGTCCAAATGATTGTATTCTATATAGAGGAGAATATGTAGACAAAGATATGTGTCCTAAATGTGGGCATGATAGGTATGATAAATCAAAAAAGAAGATTAAATCACATACTAGTCCTCCTTTTAATATATTGAGGCACATGCCTATAATTCGAAGGATTCAAAGGCTCTTTCATTACAAAGAATTAGCTATGTCGTAGGAATGGCACGCCTCACACAGAAGTGATTTGGGAGTTATGTGAATCTGAACTGATTCAATAGCCATGAAGCATATAGAGGATACATGGCCCAAAAAATTCAAGGACGAAGTACAAAGTCTACGACTTAGCATAGCCATGGATGGCGTCAACCCATATTCCCTCTAGAACACCAATTATTCTATTTGGCCTGTAGTAGTGTTAAATAACAATATCCCCCCATGGTTGTCCATGAAGAATGAACATCTTATGTTGGCTCTCATATTCCTTGATTGAAGACAAGTGAAGAATATGGATGTCTACTTAAAACCAATGGTAGATGAATTGAAGGAATTATGGGATGGGATAAATGTATAGGATGTATCGAGACCCAAAGCAGTAGAGAGGAGTTTTATGTTGTATGGCATATGTTCTTACATGACACATGATTATTCGGGCTTAGGAGTTTTCTCTGGTAAATTACATGTTTAATTTATTGATTTGTTTATATACGTAACAATATTCTTTCACATATTAGTTATTTAATTCGTTGTAATATTTTTTATAATCTTCATGATATTATTTAACGTGCCATGCATATTAATTAATGTATACAAATATAATCTCATAGATCTTGTAACAAAGGGGTATTTTAGATGTAAATGTTGTGGACGTCCTCTGAAAGCTAGATGGTCCAAGGACCTACGAAAGCCAGTGTATGATTTCTCCAAGGTATTCCTACCAGAAGAACACCCTTATAAAATAGCAACATCTGCTTTCAATGGTAAATGAGAGAGAACCCAAAGGCCTCCAATAATGACGCTAGCTGAATGGCTTCGAGCATATGAGAGAGAGAAGGAGAAGGAGTTCATAGAAATGTTCGATTCAAATGGGGAGCCTATGTTCAATGATCCATATTTCTTCGACACCTATGTTGAGAAATTTCCCATTGGGATGAAAAGGAAATCTATCTTTTATGACCTCCCATATTGGGAGCATCTTAAGATTTCCCACTTATTAGATCCCATGCATATATTTAAAAAAGTTTCATATTCTTTATGGAGGCACATATCATCGAAACAAAGTGACACATTGGCTGTTAGGAACGATCTTATTATTTCAAAAAATAAAAAGAAACATTGGCCAAGATTATTGGAAAGTATGGGATTAGAGGCAAGCGCTAGTCCCTCTAATTCATGGTTTTTCCAAAAAGGTGATGTCCCATGGATTTAAAAAAAAGATGATATATCTTTGGCGAAGGAAGTTATAATGGATGTGAGGGTGCCAACTTCATACGGGTCTTCACTATGGTGCTACTTCATTGTGTATGACCATCTTTTGGGGTTGAAATCACATGACCATTTGAATCTTCTAAGAGTACGTATAATGTCAAAAGCATGATTTTATTATTTGTTATATTAATAAATTTTATCCCATGCAGGGATCATAAAACATAACTAAATTTGTATATTCTTGCACATTTTTATAGCTTTGTAGTGTCATTATCCTTTGTTCGTGTGTGGGTGTGTGAAACATGAATTCCCTCAAGACCTAGGACATGCCATATCTAAATTATCTGCATTTTTACGTTGGATCACGTCAAAGGAGATTCATGTCACTAGCATTCCACGGTGGCATCAAGAGATAGTTGAGTTTGTTTGTATGTTTGATAAGGAACTACTGATGAGTTTCATGGACTTAGAGGTTCATCTTCTAATCCACCTAGTCGATGACGTTGAATTAGTTGGGGTGGTTTCTTGTTGTTGGATGTTATTTTTAGAGAGGTACATGAAGAAATTGAAAGGTTTTGTTCGACAAAGAGAAAAACCTGAGGGGTCTATGGTAGAGGGGTACATATCATACGAGTCTTTCTATTATGCCAGTGATTACATCAACGAGATCGACAACAGACAAGGTACAGTGATTTGGGACGATGAAAGGGATGAAGAAAAAAGAAAAGGGGTGCTGCTCCAAACGAGTGGAAAAAAGTGCTTGATAAAGAGTAAGCGACTTATCATTTTTCAAATTAACAAAAAGTAATTAATATTCATGTTGAAATTCGATATAATGTATATTTTTATCTCTAGGTACTATATAATGTTGGTTTGATTTCATCAGCGAATGCAGAAATTGAAGCAATCAATAAATTCGTTCTTTATAATTCTAAAGCGACACAACCATGGGTCGCATTATATGAACAAAAGAGGATTAAATGGGATAGTGATAGGAAAGAATTCAGATGGTTGAATGGTAGAAGTGTGCCTTATCCAGATCATTTAAAAGAAAATATGTCAAAATATATCCCAATAGTTGGGTTGCTAACCAAGTTAGAGAGAAATACGGTGCTACCCATCGTTACCTGCGTGCTGAAGAGGATGCACTAAACATAGGGATTGGGTGCAACAACTTAGCAATAATCTTTTTTATTTAAATGTAAATTTGAAACTTATATTAATACATCTACATTTCATATTTTAACTATTGGGTTATTATAAGACACATGACACTATGATTTTTTAAAATTTTTTATAATATGTGAATTTGTTCCCATATATGTGGGCATGGACACCATTTTCACACAAAAAATTCCGATGCTGGAAACATCACACAAGACTGTGGAGTGAAAGTCGAGTTCGATCAATCTAGTCAATCTAGCCACCGTGATTAAAACCTAGTATGAGGGATGTTAGGTTATGTCAGAAAGATACAAGAGATCATTGGCGTGGATTTCTCTTCTTTCCAATGTGTTATTTTTAGGTGCAAGTGGTGGGAAACCTTTGATCGGAATAATGTAATGGAAGATCGTGATAGTATGATTATATGTATCAACTCTAGAAAGATGTGGGATGAAGCTAAGGAGCCCTATGTTTTCCCTAAACACTACAACCAGGTTTTGTTTTACCTAGATGTATTGGATAGGGGTTGGTGGTTTGTATTTACACGACCCTAGACGAAAACATATTTTTGAGAACAATAGTGTTATCATGCCATGTGAGTCGAAAGATAATGATGGTGATCATGAGAACTGAGAGTGATATGGTACATGTGTTATTTCATCAATATTTATACTTTTTATGATGGGTTTTTAAAAACATTATAATATGTATTTTGAATCAATTGGTAATTTGCATTGTGTTAAGGTTAAAATCAATAATTCACTTGATAATTATTTTCAATTATGTTGATCTCAAGAACAATGGTGTACTGTATAAATTAGTTCATTTTTTTGTTTCTAGGATCATAATAAAATAATGATAACTCTAAAGTACATGAATTTATTTGCATTATTTCTAAACTTTATTACATTACAATAAATCATATTATTCTAGATTTATTATTTTACAATTATTTACAATTTACAAATTTACAAATTTAAAAATTTTAATAAATTCATTTCACATTAATACAATTAAAATTTTAGAAATATTTTACATACAATTACAATTAAAATTAGAATTACAATTACAATTACAATTTTACAATTTCACATACAATTACAATTACAATTTTAGAATTTTACATACAATTACAATTTTATAATTACAATTACAATTACAATTTTACAATTTCACGTAAAATTACAATTACACCTACAATTATAAATTTTACATATATATAATTACAATTTTACAAATTAGAAAATTACAATTACCATTACAAATTTACATATATACCATTACAATTACAATTTTAGAATTTTACATACAATTAGAATTACAAATATTACAACTTTACAATATCATGACCATTTAGTATTAAATTAATTAATAAACATCATGTTCATCATAACCATCATACAAACATCATATTTGACTAAAAAACACATTCAAAATCGCTAACATCATCATGACCATGATCATCTAACAAAACACAATTAACATTATATATTAACATATTCATCACAACACAAACATCAAATATACATCTCATGTCAAATAACTCATGCTATCATCACATACACATTAAATGCACATATCTAACATGACCTAACAATATACACATCATGATGATCACCAACATGTGAATTAAGTACAACTGCAACATGAACATAAAATACATGGACCACATATATATATATATATATATAATTGAATAATGTTAAAAATATACAACTGTAATATAAATGTAATGGATCAGCTGGTGGTAGTACAACATCAATATCAGTACTAGTGGAGGCCTGCTCAGTCAATGGTGCAGCCTCGACAGTTGATGGTCCAGCCTGCTCATGATCATTAGTACTAATGGATGCTGCAGGCTGCTGACTGGACGTGGTCTATGGTCCAGCCTCATCTCCATGATGGCTGCTACTGGATGCTAGTGGAGGCTCATGCTCATCTGACGCGGCGCGAGGTAAACGATCATGAGATGAAGAGTCGCGACTCGTGGTTTTTCCATCACCTGCTACGTCATGACCACGCCTATAATGTTCAATAGTCCTCATCAGTCACGTAAAAGCTGTCGTAACTCCTACGACATGGCGCATTAGGTTGTACATGTCACGTGGCATGCCTCTCCACATCTGTAATAGCATATCATCGGCCTCTATGCCTTTGTAATGAGCGGGCCTGATGCCCGCCTCAACAATCAATGCACTGAGTTGGTCACCCAAATCCATCCAGTATCTAGCATCATGTCGACCACGCCTAGCACTAGCCTCCTGATGATCGTCGGCATCTTCCATGCCATGATCATCATGAGCTGGATCCACACCTGGATCATGTGGTACTGGTGCTAGCATCTCCTCACCATCAAAATATCCAATGTCTGCAAAATATATACAAGTACACAACAATAATTAGACAATTTCATTACACAATTTAATAAAAACAAGTTGAAGAACATGCTAGAATAACTTTAAATATATAAAACAGTAATATTACCTCTATCATCTGGTGGCTCATCAACTATGAAGAGGATGTTGGCACACCCTCGCAAATCCGAACCCGTGTAAGGACAGGGGAACATAACGAACGGATGCTCATCGACACTGGCTAGCAACTCCAGTGCATCCTGCAATATCCTCGTGAAAAAATTAGTGTCACCCCTCTTGGGCATCATCTGAACCTACATGTGCATCCGTGCCTCAAACATCGTCCTACGAGGTTGTTGAAGAAAATTAGGCCTCGTTTTGAAACCTCTCAAAAAATAAAAATAAAAGCTCTGAAGCAAAAGGGGAGTTCACCATCCCTTGTGCATGAGCACGACATCTATCTAAGGATGTAAAGAACTGCTGCAAAAAAATGGCAAGCCACCTGAAAAGTCATGGCTCCTGTACTAAAGAATCAACATAATATAGAAGAGGGAAACAAATGCATTGTCTGTCAGTGGTGTTGTGGAAAATGGTTGAAATGATAAGTGAGAGACAATGCACCTCCTCCCTACCAAATGCACCAATACGTAACTGACCACCAACAACCCAAAAATTCATAGGAGACAGTACATTTTCTCTAAAATATCTCTGTGAGTAAACTAACTGACTCCCCACTGCATAGCCAACTGGAACCTCTAGGAACGAGCGAAAATCCACCCCTCTCCTTGATAGCCCTGTAATTAAGTATATATCCTCCTCAGTGGGCATGTACCACTGGTTGATACCAACCCAAAAAGCCTATTGTTGAGCATTCCACCTTTGGATAAGATGTCTCAAAAACAAATTATGGACCTTTAGGGAAGTAGCCTCCTCATATAACTTGAGGAGACCTACCTGCCTTAGGAACCCCTGCGTAGCTGCTGTAATAGGGCGAAGGTATGCATCTCTCTCCCTCTCTCATGCCTCCCACACATGAACCATGTTATACTGCTAAGCCTATTGGTCTTGTTTCTCCCCCTCTTCTCTCCTTTCACGTCTCTAAATGATTGACATATTAACAAAAAAAATTATTAAATAACACATGTATTTATAAATATAAATATATATATATTTTTTTAAAATAAAATAAAAAAACAGTCAATGAGCCAAAAACACAGTCACACACTAGTATCGGTGCATCTTTCTATGGAGCGCACCGGCCTCGGTGCACCTAATAATATTAAGCGCGCCAATGATAGTGCTCCAGAAGAATTTATAGCGCACCGTTGACTATGTACAGTGTCAGTAGGGTGGTGCACTGATGAAAACCTATGCCCCGAGGCGTATATTTAAGTCACCGGATCGACCTCCTGCCATCATGACATAGTGAACGGTGCAGCCTTTTATAAGGTCGCACCATTGACCCAGGTGAAATATGGACAGTCGTGCGCTGAAAAAAATAGCCGCACCAGGGCTGCGATTTTAGTCAACGCACTGTGTCGCAGCTATTCAACTAGGTCAATGGTGTGGCCAGATAATAGACCGCACCGCACTTTTTTAAAAATTTTAAATTAACATGGTGCGCCTTCAGTACCGCCTCAGAACTAGTGCGAATACCATAAGCACTGGTTTACCATGCCGCACAGTTGAAAATGTGAAATAGTGGCAACATGGTGCGTTGATAAAATTACTAGCATCGGGGCAGAACATTTAGTCAATGCACTGTGTTGCCACTATTCCACATTCTCAACGGTGCGTCAGGGTATAATTGAGATGTTATGTTTTTAAAATAACATGGTGTGCTTATCGGTACTGCCCCGAAATCGGTGTGGATACCTTTAGCACCGTAGATGGTGCAACCAATGCGGCTTGTAAATTTACAGGTAGCACTGCCAACCGATGCGGCCTGCAAATTTACAGACATCACTGCCAACCAGTGCGAGCCAAATGGCTAGAGTGCACTGCACAATAGAAAAAAAATCCTTTTAATTGGTTAACTTTAAGGTTATTTGAAATTCTAATCCGCTAGAAGGTTTAATTATGGAAAAAAAATAAAAATATCTATACATTTGCTTGTCGAGGAGGCATATTGGCTGTAGAATTTGAAAAATAAAATTTCTCCACCATTTTGCAAAATTCAAGTTGGATATTGGTGGGAAATGCACAGCAGCAGTGTGTGAAATGAGTGCAATGGGAGCACCAATGTTAGGGCGGCTCAAACAAGGATAAATTGCACTGGTGCTTGAGAGCTCTGTAGCACTGATAAAAGTGAAAAATGTGGTTTTTTGGCCGTAATTTTTTTTATTTAACCCTATTCCAGTGGATGGGATTTTATAGGCACATCTGTGTGTTTGCTTTAGTCCGCACTAGGCAGATTATGTTTTCGCACTCTTTTTACGAGGCACCAGTGCGCATGGTATGTAAAGTATCGATGCACAATAGTAATGCAAAGCACTGGAAGGGTGTGTACGGATGCATGGTGTCTGATGTGCCAATGTTTTGTGTGGTATTTTTACCCTAATTTTTTTTATTTAATCCCCTTCCAGTGCGTGAGAATCAATGGACGCACTGATGCATTTTCGTCATTCTGTGCCGGGCGATTTATGTTTTTGCGCTCTTTTTGTGAGGCACCAGTGCAGATGCTCTGTAACACACTGGGGTCTAGAGTAATAAAACACACCGGGTGGGTGTGTATGGAGCACACGGTGTCCGGTGTGCCAATGTTTTGTTCAGTTTTTTGGCCGTAATTTTTTTTTATTTAATCCTGTTTCGGTGTGCCGAGTTTATGGGCACCCCGGTGTGTTTTCATCATTCCACTCTGGGCAGTTTCTATTTTCTCCCACTTTTTATGAGGCACCGATGTAGATTCTGTGTCAAGCACTGCAGCACTATAGTAATAAAATGTACCGGGTGGGTGTGTACGGAGTGCATGGTGTCTGGTGTGCTAATTTTTTGTGTGGTTTTCTGGCCGTAAATTTTTTTAATTTAACCTCGTTCCGGTGCATGGGTTTTATGGGAGCACCGGCGCGTTTTCTTCATTTCCCACCGGATGGTTTTTTTTCCATGTGATTTTTATGAGGCACTGGTGCGGATGTGTTGTAAAGGCCCGGTGTGCTACAAAAAGGAAACACACTGTGCAGGTGTGTACAGAGTGCATGGTGTTCGGTGTGCCAATGTTTTGTGCGCACCAGTGCTTTCTCGTGTTGAACGCACCGGTGCATTTTACGTTGATAAGCACACTGTACTAAATACATCCATAAACACCTCCACGTGCCAACCTCCTCTAGTAACCTCTGCTAGAAACGGATGTCTGGGGTATTTTGATAAGGGGTTCCTCAAAATCATCCACTAGAGGGTCTTTTCTTGTAGTGTATTGCAAGAAAATTATTAATTAAATAGAAATATGTAGTGAAAAAAACACATTAACATATATACTTTATCCTACAAAGCCAAAAATAAAGAAAAATAACAATATTTTTCAAAATTTATCCCACCACAATTCATCCAAAAAATAACGATATAGTTGAGGTGTCCAAACTCGAAATTTTATCCTAAGACTAAAGAGATTGAATTTTAATTCCTCCAAAACAACCTCCTCTATTAATGATAAATTATATCAATCTCATGTGAATTATTTTGTGTGTTTCTATGTTGCATTAGTTTGTATTTCCCTTCTCTATTCCTTAAAACCATAAAATATTTAGAATTATCTTGTGTTCTCCCATAAATGAACAATTCTTGGATTATTCAAATGACAAAACCTCCTTTCTACATGTAGGAGTACAAGGGTTCACAATATAATCAAATCCTACATAATAATAATAATTTAAGTGAACAAAAATAACAAGAGTGGTCTTCTATGGGGCACAATAATAACCATATGGGGACTAGATGGGCAAAAAAATAACAATAAGGCAATCGCACTAACAATAACAATAAGGGGCTACACTAGTATTATAGGACCTAACAGATCAAATTTTTGAGAAGATGCAATATGTCAAATAAAAATAAATTTTGACACAATGTGATGTCTCACATGGAAGGAATGTTTGATCATGTGCATTATGGGACATAGCCTATAGGAAATTTTGAAGCGATGTGATATGTTATAGCCAAAGAAATTTTAGGTGTGATGTACCACATCGAAAGGAAGTTTTACAATATTCATTATGTCACACAAAAGTAAATTTTGGGAAAGTGCAATATGTCTCATAGAAAAAAAAATAAGCAATGTGGTACGTTGCAATGCATAAAAGTTTGGAGCAATATGCTCTATCCAAATCCTTTGTAATGATGGAGGAAATTTTGAGAAAATGTGATGTGTCTACTAAAATAAACTTTGACAAAGGAAATTCTTATGCAATGTGATATGTCACGTGAAGAAAAGGTTTGTGGAATATATTTCAAAGGAAGAAAACTTCAAAAGGTGGAATCTCCATGTCAAAATGTCTTGTAACAACCCCTAGCTGATTTTTCCATGTAGATCAAATTTCGAGAGGGAACACTCGTTGTATGCATAATTTGATTCCTCATCCAAGTAGTACAAATGTTTCAAACTTTTTATGGACCCAACTAAAAGAACATTTAGAAATACATGAAAAAGTTTATTGCAATCACATTTTTTCATGTATTTCTCCATTTTCATGTAGTATATTTCATTAAAGCTATGCAACATGGATACTCCTTGGATGAGAAATTAAAATTTTCATTGAAAAGGTACTCCCACTTGAAATTTGAGTAAAACCTTAAGGAGATAAGTTTAAAATACAAGTTTAAAAAGTAGTTTTATTTTTTAATTAGTTCTTAAACATTTTACTTTTTTACCTCAAAAATGGTGAATCATCTCTCGTGGTTGAAATCATCATCTTGAATCCTGTTGGTTCCTATAAATTTTATTTTGGTTGTAATTTTTCTTAGGAGGCCCATTTTAGACCTCAAAATTTTTCTAATGGGATATGTATTCCAAGTTGAATGGTGGACAAAACGTCCAAGTGGGTGTCATTTTCGGTTTATTATGGCTAAGGAATTTGTCATAGGCATTGGAAAAGGTAAAGATAAATTAATTGGAATTTTATTTATGAAAATAAAGGAAAATAGGAGGAAAAAAGAGATGAAGGGTCACATAATTGCATGAGAGATAAATTGAAGGGAAAATGAAGGAAAATGAAGAAAATAGAGGTCTCGCCGATAATAGGGATTTTGAGGACTAGTTCATGGCTTTTGAAATTTTTTGGGCCGAGCTCCCTTCTACTCTCTCATTCTTTCATAATATTTCACACTTAAATTATTCTTGGAAGATTCTTGGAGCACTCTAGTATTCACTTGGATTTTGAGAAAGAAGGCAAAGAAAAGAAAGAAAGCACAAGGGAATAGATTGATCAACAACTACATATGGTTTACTTTGTAGGTATCGAGATGCATGTATGATTGCCTTGCTATTTTTGCATACATGGTACATGAATGTGGTTTTTTGGTTATGTGTTGTCATTAGCATGGAGATTTACCTAGATTGATAGTGGTTTCTCCTTGCCTTGACATTTCCTGGATAGGCATTGTGTTGTGGGTATTTCCACTTGATGTTTCTAATTGGTGCTTATGTTCCTTATGGTTGTGGGTTGAGTTACTAGTTCTGGAGCCTAGGTCAAACAAATGGTCTTGATCACTTAGTGGGTTCAGTTACTAGTCCTAGAGTTGGGTTGGAAAAACACTCTGGAATCGTGGAAGGTTGTGGGTTGAATTGTTAATTCCTAGAGTCATGGTTGGAACAAATGCTTTAGATCCCTGTACAACTTAGGTAGAGACCAATCTAGTTGGTATTAGTGTTAGTGATTCCTGGCCATGAGGTGGAATCATTAGTAGAGGGTTAAGGTTGTTTGGCCTCTAGAATCCCTGGTTTGGTTTTACATGGTTTATTCAATCATATCACACATTTATGCTTGGAATATGGCACATGGGTGATTGGGTGAAATAAATATTTGGTTCAGCCTAATCTATGGTTGAGGGTTCGTACATGGAAGTCCCTGACATAGTTGGAATTTTTGTATGTGAACATGAGATATTTTCCTATTGTGATCTACAGGCATGTGTTGATTATGATGGTTATCTTATGGTTTCCTAGCCATGGTTTCTATGTTGGATATTTTTTGGTTATAAGCTGTATATTTTCTATGGATCTTGACAAGTTTAATGAATATATGAATGTTTGATGAATGCATGGACTAACAAGTGCTATGAAAACTAGCTAGAGATGGTTTACAGACTTATCAATGATTCTCAAGTGAATACTATCACTTTATGGTCATATATGCATTCATGACCTGTAGCTTACATGTTTTCCATGTGTCTGATGAAATTCTTGTTATGTTCTAGGAAGTCTACGTCAAGTTATACCTTCAATTTTGTATGTTTGGATATGTTTCCATGTCGTTAATGATTCTGAGAAGTCTCAAAAAGTTATGGGCAGTGGTGGAGGTTGACCTAAAATTGAGGCTCAGATATCAGGACCGCACTCTCTGAACTGAAGAATTTGGGTCACAACCACACATCTTGTGTGTGTGGTTCAAGGCCTTCAACTGCATGGAGGCCTTTTCATGCATGTGGTTGGGGGTTAAAGTGTCTGAAATGGATCCCAAGGTTAGGGTTTGGTCAATTGGGGTGGTTCTTTGGCCCTTGGCTGTCCTATAGCCCTGACGAATGAGGTGAGTAGTTAGTTTGTCATCAGTTTGTCTACCCCACTTCCTTAAGTGGATCTAGGAGTTCAATTCAGGTCATAGTAGCTCTGTGTATCATGTTTACCCTGGCAGGCAAGTGAAATTGGGTAAATGCAAGAGAGCTTGTTACAAGGTTCTATCTATGTGGGTTATGTTCTCTTTAGGTGATATTTGATACCACGGGGTGGTATCATAGCGGGTTCTATTCTCTTTAGGTGATATCCGATACTAGAGGGTGGTATCAGAACATGGTTCAAATACTTGGACTAGATGGGCTAGATGCATGCCATTATGCATGCATTGTCATGGTTATGGTTATACATGCATAGTAGGTTAGACATGCATCATGGTGGTCATTATGCATTTTTGTATCATGATGATGTCTTTGGTATGTTACGATCTGTATATACACATATCTTCCAAATATGCACATATGTGCACATATCATCTGTATATACAGATATCTTCATGTATCTTATGTGTATGTGCACCTTCTGCATGCATGAATATATGGAAGTTGTACAAATACACAATATATATGTATATATAAAACTAATTCATATATGGAAGGTACATGAAACAGAAGATGCGGATATATAAAATCTATACGACTTCTGTATACATATATTTCATATGTGAACACCTTTCATATATGAACAACTTTCTTATATTTCAAATTTTTGTGTGTACGCAACTTCCATATACGTGCAACTTCTGCACATGCACATATATTCTGTATATGCCCATATCTTTTGTATATGTATATACATATGCATAACCTCAACCTTTATATATACACAACTTCTTTATATCCACATAGCTTCTATATGTGCACAAATTCCATATATGTGTATATACGAAAGTTGCGACATATAGAGCATATGTGCATATAGGAAAGATAGCTGATAAAGAAGATGCACATATATAGAAGTTATGTGACTTCTATATATGCACATATTTCATATATGTGCATGTCTTTTGTATATTCGCATATCATCCTTATATGCACATATTTTGTATACGCGCATGTATGGAACTTCTTCATATATGGTAGATGTGCATATATGGAAGTTGTGAATATACAAAATATGTGCACATAAATGAAATTTGTGTATATATGGAGGTTTTCATATAATATGAATACTACAAAAGTTGCACATTGCTTCTATATATGAACAACTTACGTATATGCACATATACGAAAGTTGTGCGTATATAAAAGATATGCACACATACGAAAGTTGCACACATAAAGAAGATATGCACATATACAGAAGTTATGCATATACGAAAGATGTCCACATATACAAAAGCTATGCATATATGGAATATATGCACAAATACAGAAGTTGTTCAGAACTTCAACCTCTATATAGGCACAACTTCTGTATATTTGCATTTTCTGTATGTGTGCATATCTTCCTTATGTGCAAATAGATATGCACATACATAGAAGCTTCACATATATAAAAAGTGTTCATATACAAAACCTGCATATATACATTGGTTGAAGTTGTGCATAAATTATGTATATTTGTATCTTCCATATTTTTGTGGCTTCTGTATATGTGTATCTACTATATATGCACAACTTCCATTTATGTGCATATACAAAAATTGTGCACAAATTCAACCTCTGTATATACGTATCCTCCACATATGCACAACTTTCATATATGTAAATATGAAAATTCTATGCACGACTGATATATATATGTACATGTATAGGAAATATATGGGCATATATGAAAGTAAAGCATATACAGAGGATATGCATCACAAAATATGTGCATATATAGAAGTTCTGTGAATTTCGTATATGCACATATTCTGTATATGTGTATGTCTTGCATATATGCATAACTTCCGTGTGTCATCATATATTTCATATATGCACTTCTTCTGTATATGTGCATATTTGAAATTTGTGCATATACGGAAGATATGCACATGTACTAAAGCTACCCATATATGGAGGATATCCACATATACAGAAGTTCGATATATATTGAAAATGTCGTATATGCATATTAAGGAAGTTTCACACAACTTTTGTATATGTGCAACTTTCCTCTTTTTACTAGTGTACATTTTCTTTGGTGCATTCTCACTATGCATGCATATTTATTCACTGTATTCTCACCATACACACTTTCTATGTTTTTATTCCCACATATCTCAAAAAAATACTATACACTTTTGTATTCTCCCCATACATATTATTTTTCCCTATGGATAAATAAATAAAGGAATTGTTAATATATATATATATATATAACCAAAAAAAACCTCATAGAGGACTAACGTATGTTGCTCACTTATATGAATATATATCAATTGAAAGTTGTATGAAGCTACAACCTTATATTTATACAAAGAATGAATGTTTTGGATTGCATCAATGTATGCAGAATTTAAGAGAGGAATTTAATAGATTACATTTTTTATTGGATGTTCATATAGAAGTGTATATTTTAACCTTATACAATTTTATTATTGCAAGAAAATTATTAATTAAATACAAATATGTAATGAAAAACACACATTAACATATATATTTTATCCTAGAAAGCCAAAATAAGAAAAACTCACAAGATTTTTCAAAATGTGTCCCACTACAATTCATCCAAAAAATAATGATATAGTCGAGGTGTCCAAACTCAAACTTTTATCCTAAGTCTAAAGAGATTGACTTTTAATTCCTCCAAAACAACCACCTCTATTAATGATAAATTATATCAATCTCATGTGAATTATTTTGTGTGTTTCTATGTTGTATTAGTTTGTATTTCCCTTCTTTATCTATTAAAACCATACAATATTTAGAATTCTCTTGTGTTCTCCCTTAAGGTCCTTTTAGAGAGAATATAATAAAGGTTATTCAATAGGAATATTGAACAAGAATATTATATTTATCAAATTTAAATGAATAATTTTATTTTATTTTTCTTCTTTTGTATTTATTTATCAATTAAAAGCATCTCAATTTTATATTCCATTTTAAAATGAAAATCACATTTTGCAGTAACTCAAAACATTATTACTAGCAGTTGCCCTAGAAGGTGCAAAGAGAAGCCGATAGGAGTATTATATTGAAGTATTCACTTGAAGTAATTGTAGTTTGATTTGGAACATTAAACATTATATTAAATCTATATTGTTTTGTGTATTTGTTTTTTTTTTTTAATTTATAATGTGCAATATTATGAAGCAAGTCAATGATGATTTAATTTCTTACTTAGTAAATTATAGAAAAGAAATGCCCATTTGAAAGGAAACATTTGAAAGGTGGGAAAAGGCTTGCATTGTCACTAATGTAAGCATATAAAGTTAGATTTGAAAAACCTGAAAAAATAACCATTCTTTGTAGCAATTCCAACGTTTTTAGAGGGTGAAAACTAGTCATTCAAAGTTTGTTGCCCTCGTCTAGTTACAATAAAGACCACATTGTTTGGATCATTGCAAAGGGTGTTTAGCATTGTCAAGAAATCTGATTTAGGAGTCTTTTTAATCGATAGAATGAGCTAAATCTTCCATATTCCACGGATTTACATGAATATCTCCAATAAATTCAGACACTACTAGCATTCTTTATTTGAGGTTATCAGATGTTATTCCAAATTTTCCATCTATTTATATAATACCTTGCTGCAAAGAACGTATTCATATAGGATCAAATTCATACCATCTTGGACTGCAGATGCAACACAACATTCTGCTAATGCTTCATATATTACCTCAAAGAACAACTAAGTACACCTAGAATGGTTGTCAAAGTAAACATCAAAAGGCTGCATAACCTCCATTTTCATTTCTGTTTTGATAAGCACAAAAATATGACTCCACATATATAAGTCTCTTACAAGTTGAAAGCTTCTACCTCCTGTAACTCTATCTACATCTGTATAACAAGTTGTCATTTCTGTACATAACATTACAGCATAGACTTTTAGTAATCTTCTTTCCCAATAACATTAGAATCACTGATTCCATCTAATTGTCAAGATTTTAGGCCATATGCATTATTTTATGGATATATAGTCATGTTGAAGAGTTTGGAAGGCAGAGAAAAACATTCCCAAACTTTGCACATGATTTTAACTTTTGATACAACAACAAATAGATTGTCCTTTTTTAGCAGCAATATTATACATACCATATAAGATGAACCCCTACAATTTTCCACTCCTCCATACAAATAGAACAATGGAGAGCCTCAGTATCACTTGTAAAAATAAGATGACTTCTAGCAGTTGTGCTCTTATCTTCAAACATATGAGAACTTTTACCCTTGTTGGTGCTTTGTTGATAATGTTCCTCTGTGGAATGTTGAACATCTGGACTGATTAGAAACATAAAATGACCAGGTTTTAATTGATTTTTTACTTTCCATTGCTGCCTAAACCTTTTAATCATCTTTTGTGCTGCAACCACAAGATCTTCTCCTAGTTTCAATCCAAGAACATCTGTCAAAATGGAATGAATTTGAGATGTTTGTTTCTCAGCTTCGACTAATATTTGAAACTCCTTCTACCCTTGCTCAAAGCTTTGAAACTTTTCTAGAAGAGCTTGCACGGTTTCCTGCAAACAACAAATAGTGTTCTCTTTCTGTTTCATTCCCAAGGTCTTCTCCAACTTCACTTGTTTCAAAGCCCTGTCCCTTTCTACAAATTCCTTCGATAAGTCCACATTTTTCTCCTCTGCTATTCTCTTTTATTCATTTAATTTTTCCAAGGAATCTACCATTTCTTGTAAATGGCCCTCCTTTTCTTGCAACTGCTTTTCCAATTTGTCCTTCTCACAAGCGATGTTATGTAAATCACCTTCCACCCGATTCAGTTCCCTCATAGATTTCATATCATCATCACTCTGTTTAATCATATTTGTCATATCATTCATGTTTTCATACTGTATATGATCATTAAAACACGAAGAGACTTTTGATGAGTTTTCATTATTCATTTCAAAACTTCTGATGTTAGAAGAAAGTGGAACTGACTACTAAAATGAGATGATATTTATTGTGATGGGGAATTTTTTCCCAGTATTATCAATCTCAGGGTCATTTTAAAATTATTTAAAATTCCATGATGATGTGGTGGGAAATAGGTTGCAAACAAAGGACTAACCCCACCTTCTTCAAACTAACACGATTCCCAAGGGTATCTCTTCTCTGGGCCAAATGAGAAATTGTGTATAAATTCAGGAATACTTTGCATCGATTCCAAACATTCAAGATAAGGCAAGAGATGGGTCTCGAATTGTCAATGAGTTGGTAATTTGAGGAAGCTCCAATCACTTACCTTATTAGAAAATCAACTACTTAGCATCATCCTAACCAAAATATAATTTTTCTCTAATCATCTCAGGCGACGTTTGCCATCTTCTATTGGCTAGCTATGACTTGTACAGTAGATCATCACTTTAAGATGGTGCACCATGTAAAATCATGATAATAGCTGATGAGAAACAAGTAAAACAGTAATGCACAGGAAAGTTGGTACTGTCCCTATTCAAAAATTCAAACTGACTTTCTTTGGCCTATTCTAAGCACAACAATGATTAAAATATGTAGCCTATTTCCTAGTAATAGTTATTCATAATGGATAATGTTTGCCTCAGCTCACATAGATATATTCTTGGATGCAAAAGAAAATAATTTGGAAATTTCAAAGAACTTACTGAAAGTCCCTAGGTACAGATCCTTGTTCCCTGGAACTCTTCCAATCAGCACCTACCATCTCCCGTGATGGTGGTGCCGTGATGGTGGTGCCTGTTAACTCTTAATGCATAAATCATAAATTCTCTTATTTCTTCCAAAACGCATTAAATAAAACTAAGTACAGAAAAATCCCCCATACCTTGTTACTCCTCTGTACATAGATGTGTCCCTGGAAAATCCACTACTCTTCCTACACCACATTTATTATAGTACCTAGGCGACGAATAATCTCTGAAACCATGAAGAATCATAAAATATTAAATATTTTTCAGCTCAAAAAAAGTGTAAATTACCTCCTCAAATTGGCAATGTACTCCTACCTCGTCATGTGCTTCATCTCTTAAATTTCCTTTTCATGAGTGTTAAACTATAGGAAATGTTCATTTCACTCACAGGGTTTAATCTTCTAAGATGAAGGTTACAAATCTTCCATGGATTATCCAAATTACATTAATAAAACAAATGGATTTTTTCATTAAAAACAATGAATGGTAAGATTTATTACTGTAACAAAATAAAGGTCAATTTTCATTTGAAAAGAACAGTAAGCAACAGCAAGATTTATTACTGTAACAACACATATTTTTTGTTACTAAATTATTTTTGTTTCCGATTTCAACACAGCAGCGATAATTCTTTTACTATAACAACATGGATTTTCTATTTACTTAAAAGACATTTAATGTTGTCATTACCGGGAAGTTAATGTGAGTGGATAGTCCCCAGTACTTGAGAGCGACCAAGTCATAAGATTTAGCAGCCTTCTCTTCTTTATCATAACCCCCTGTTCACAAATTAAAAAAGATTAGATAGATTGCATTATCAACATTATTAACACAAGAAACATCATTAATGATAAATCTATAAGCTGATTCTCAATTAATTCAGACCGCCATCTAGAAAATGGATATAAAATTTTGTTGGCACAATTTATCTGGAATGTACCCAAATACACTGCATTGCGCATTGTTGACACTAAGAAATGGCATTTCCCCAGAAAAAATGAAGTAGGTGTCAAAACAGTTGTTTTAGAAAGTACACTAAATTTTACAAATTCCTACCATGGCTTTTGGGTGAGCCTTATTTCCCAGTGGGAATTTCGTGCCTCGATGCATTTATGGGCCGCTGGACTGGGAAATAAGGCTCGCCTAGCTTTTGAAGTTTTGAAAAATTAAATGTGTAGTAGAAAATTGATAGGGCTTACAATACCTTGTCTCTCTTTCTGGGTCTGGCCTTATTTCTTGCAATTGTTATACAGAAGTGAGCCTCGTAGTGCCCTGTCCACCAATGCCTAGAATACAAGAAAAACCCATGGAATTTTTAAACCAGTAAGACCTTTGGATCCATGAAATTGATAAATGTATGACATATAACATCAATGCGTTCATATGTAAAATAAATGAAAGAAATGAAAACCTAAAAAAAAAAACGCCTAACAGGGGCACCTTGTGACACCATGGTATTGAAATGTCTGTTGACCAAAAGTATCAATGGATTTTCAAGGAACAGGTTGTCTGGCGTTAACGGATTTTGATCCAGCGGCCATTTTTCTACCTGTTTCCACTGCAACACATTCTGAATTGGTTCCTGAATAGGGAACTATGGTAACTGAGCTGGACTGAGATCCAGGACTCATTGTGAGAGTCAGAGCCTGGGACTGCAAATCCCCAATATTATTAAGGTTCTCATGTGACTTGTTGGTTGAATTCTTGTCAGAAGAACCACCGCTAGGGTATTTCCTTAGCAATGTTTTCATGGCTGATATCTCCACCATGCAACTCGATGAGTTCTCTATAATTCCTGTCCCTGGAGGATTGAACTGTAAACTGAAATACGCAAACATATTAGGCTATTTAAGCCTTTGTTCATGCATTGCAGCTTCATATGTATGGTTTCCATTGTCACTGTATGTATTAAATGAAGATGGTACACCCATGCACCTGCATTTTGAATAGGGCATCTAATTAACATTGATCATTTTGCAGGAGCCATTATTATCTTCACCCACATTGTGGTCAAAATACATACTATCCTATAGGCTCAAAGACATGGATTGATGATCTCTGGCCGAGGCTGGGTACGCATGGTTCCCCAAGGATGCACCACCCATGAAATCCTCTAAATATAGGGTATTAGAGAAGGGAAAGGGTCGATGGAGTTTTTAATAAGGCTATGGCAGCATGCAACATGCTCCTCCAACATAGTAAACATGATATTAAATTTTACAGTAAAATCGGCATCATAACCGCGTAACTAACTGCAAACCACTTTTTTGCACACATGTGTCACTACTGATATGTGTCATTACAGAAATGAATTGGTTGACGAAAAAAATAGTTTATTCAGAAGAGAAGGCCTATCAGTTTAAATATAACATAGATAAATTACAAACATAGCATTATATTAGCAAGGAAAAAATCACATAGTTAATATATATGCTACTTTTGGTTAGGGTCCTTTAACTTAGAAATTGAGGGATAGGGAAAAAGAAGAGACAAATTCCTGATCACAATTAAAATTCTTAGTTTCATGAAATTGACTCTTTCCCAAAAAATATACAACAGTGCAACTCCTATCATAGTGTCATTTGGACAATATTATCCCCTTTTCTTCAAATAGGTGAATGAGGACAATTACCATATAAATTTTTAGAAAGATGAAAAATTGACACCAAAATGTATTGTCATTATCGTGGAGTGACCCTCCATTTTTAGAGCTTGTTCTCTAGGATTGAGATTAGGTTAGATTCATGCTTTACCTTTTCTTTATATAGGAGCTTCTTTAGCATTCCCACTATATACAGACATATTTTTTATTGACACAGTACCATTGACCTATTTTTGTGGTCCTTCATTGGAATACTCTTTTAATTTTCTATATATAATATTTCTCATATTTTAATGTTGTGTACTTATATTTCAAAATTATAGGCTAAATTTTCTAACTCGCTCAACTTGAGAGACCTATGGGATGGAAATAATATCAATCATTGTCTTAGATAGTGGTTTTAATTCCCTAGTCTATAAAAGCTTAGGGATACTAACACCATGACAGAGCTCTTGTTCTTTTTTTTTAATGGTGGACTTTTAGGTAGTGATATTGGATAAGATACTTAGATAGTCAAAAATATTTTCATCCAAGTGATTAGTGTGGTTGGACAGATTCAGCCACATGAGCTTTTTCTCCCACATGTCACATCTTTTTATATCTCAGATCTGGACTCAACATTTTTCATGTTATGTTATGCCCACATTTATAACAACCATCTTAAATTTGGTGTGCCTTTTAGTTCCATTAACCTATTTTTGTGGTAATATATTGGATATTAATAAAACTACACCATCTTCTCTAATGGGTAATCATTTTCCTTGACATTAGCAATATTTCATAATTAATAAACTTTATTGTTTCAGGTTTTAGTAGTTCAAATATTTGTTAAGTTATAGCAACATATGTTGTGATGATTCCATCCTACTAATAACTTAGTGCTTTGAGGTTGCTGGTTGCACATGGTCTATTAATCAGGGCATTGGGACTTAATGCATAGAGCTATTTTTCAGCAGTTAACCGTGTGTGGAATATTTCATGCATTGTATGTTAGCACTTTGTGTGTTTTCTCTTCATATCAATATGAAAAGAACCACCTGGCTATGGCTTGTGTAAATTGTTAGAGTTGAAGAAGGAAACTTATCTCTTCCTCTGTTATATTTTTTGGCCTCGCTAAAAATTTGGTTCTTAGTCCACTGATGTTATATTAGAAGAGACACATCTAATTATAATTTTGCTGATCTTTGTTATACTATTTTTAAGCAATATATCTAGGATTGAAAAATCCTCTCTCATAGATTATAGTAACCATGTACAAAATCTCTATTATGAATGTAATTCTAGATTCTGAAGTGTAGTTCAACCATGTCCACATATCCATATTCACTGGTGATTGTTGAATAGATTCCTCTTCTTCTTTTTTCCAGAGACATGGGACCCATGGGCATCCTGAAATTTGAGGTGAAAATTTGGGCATCCTTGGGCATGATTGTGATCACCTATCTCCAATAATTTTGATTTAATCCTCTAATCACATATCTCTGAGCATTTGTCTTTAATCCTATAATCACCTATCTCCAAGCATTTTTATATAATCCTCCACAAAGAATATTGACATATAAGGTTCTAGAGACACTTTTAGGAATAGGAGGACCATGTAGACACCACAAAGACCTCAGAAACCTTATGGATAGAGGATATCATATAAATTATAGACACTGTCCACCTCTTCTCAGTGACTGCATAGTATATCATCCATCCACTTGTTTCGTTCCTCTACCCAACATTATATTTTGAGCTTCCTACATTCATATTTGGATGTTAGGAGAGATCGTCCCAAAGGACCACGATCTAATTTCGACATTTGTATTCTAGCTCTTGGAGCCACATGTTTTGTACATCACTCTCCAAGAGCAACCCTCCATTTTTAGATCTTGTTTTCCAAGATTGAGATTATGTTAGAATCATGCTTTACCTTTGATTTATATAGGAGCTGATTTAGTGTCCCCACTACATACATACATCTTTGTATCAGAACAATCCCATTGACCTATTTTTGTGGTCCTTCATTGACATAAATGTTTTTTTGGTCCTTCATTGGAATACTCTTTCAATTTTTTGTATAGAATATTGCTCATCTTTTAATTTTTTGTACTTATATTTCACAAGTCTAGGATAAATTATTCTAATTGGATCAAATTGAGAGACCTATGGGATGGGAATAATATTAATGATTATCTTAGATAGTGATTTTGATTCCCTCATCCAAAAAATCTCAGGAATAGTAACACAATGAAAAATATTGAGCTAGTGGTAAAACACTAAACCCATTTTATCTAACAATTAGATCATGAAAAATATGATAAGTATCACCTGGATATTTCTTGTGTAAACTATTAGAGCTGAAGAATGAAATTTGTCTCTTCCTCTGCTATAGCTTGTGGCCTCAGTAAAAATTTGGTTCTTAGCTCACTAATGTTCTATTAGAAGAGACAAATCTAATTCTAATTTTGTTGATCTTTTTTATATAGTTTTTAACCAATATCTCAAGGAATGCAAAATCATCTATCATAGATTAGAGAAACCATGTAAAAAAACTCTATTATCAGTGGAAGTCTAGATTCTGGAGTGTACTTCAATCATATCCACATATCCACATTCACTGTTGATTTTTGAACAAATTCTATATTTCACAAGTCTAGGATAAATTTTCTGACTAGCTCAACTTGAGACACCTATGGGATGGGAATAATATCAATGATTGTCTTAGAGAGTGGTTTCAATTCCCTAGTGTAAAAAATATCAGGAATAGTAACACAATGACAAATACTGAGCTAGTGGTAAAACATTGAACCCATTTTCCCTAAAAATAGGATCATGAAAAATATGATAAGCACCACGTGTCTATGGCTTGTGTAAATTTTTAGAGCCGAAGAAGGAAACTTTTCTCTTCCTCTGTTATAGCTTGTTGCCTCAGTAACAAGCTGGTTCTTAGTTACTGATGTTCTATTAGAAGAGACACATCTAATTCTAATTTTGATGATATTTTTTATACTGCTTTTAACCAATATCTCAAGGACTTCAAAATCTTCTCTCATACATTAGAGCAGCCATCTAAAAAATATTTATTATAAATGTAAGTATGGATTCTAGAGTGTGGTTAAACCATGTCCACACATCCACATTCACTGGTGATTCTTGAATAAAGTTATATATTTCAAAAGTATAGGCTAAATTATTCTAATTGGCTCAACTTGAGAGACCTATTGGATGGGAATAATATCAATGATTGTCTTAGATGTGGTTTCAATTCCCTGGTCTAAAAAATCTTAGGAATAGTAACACTGAACCCATTTTATCTAACAATAGAATCTTGAAAATTATGATAAGCACCACCTGGCTCTAGTTTGTGTAAGCTGTTATAGCTGAAGAAGACAACCTGTCTCTTCCCATACTATAACTTGTGGCCTCGATAACAAGATGGTTCTCTCACAGATTAAAGAAACCAAGTACAAAATATCTATTACAAATGTAAGTTTGTATTTTGGAGTGTAGTTCAAGCATATCCACATATCCACATTCACTAGTGATTGTTAAACATAGTTCTATATTTCACAAGTCTAGGATAAATTATTCTAACTGGCTCAACTTGAGAGACCTATGGGAAGGGAATAATATCGATGATTGTCTTATGCAGTGATTTCAATTCACTGGTCTAAAAACTCTTAGGAATAGTAACACAATGACAAATACTGAGCTAGTGGTAAAACATTGAACCCATTTTATCTAACAACACGAACATGAAAAATATGATAAGCACCACCTGGCTATGGCTTGTGTAAATTGTTAGAGCCGAAGAAGACAAATTTTCTCTTCCTCGGCTATATCTTGTGGACTCGGTAACAAGTTGGTTCTTATTTCATTGATGTTCAATTAGAAGAGACACATATAATTCTAATTTTTATGATCTTTGTTATAATATTTTTAATCAATATATCAAGCACTACAAAATCCTCTCTCATTGATTGGAGCAATCATGTAAAAAATCTCTATTATTAATGTAAGTATGGATTCAAGAGTGTAGTTCAACAATATCCACATATCCACATTCACTGGTGATTTTTGAACAAAGTTCTACATTTCAAAAGTCAAGGCTAAATTTTGTCTAGTATTTGTCTAGTAGACCTTTTGCATGCTTAATATGTAAAGTAAAAACACATTTGTTATTATGCCAGACTTCAACATCTAAGAAATGGTATAGGAGGCCTAAATTTGTAATGTCAAACATCGAATGTGGCTTAGTTTTATCTTGGTAATTGGTCTAACCTGACAACTTATAGTGAAAATGCCATCTACATATATCACTAATATATATATGTATTGTCCTCACTTTTAATGTAGATAATTTAATCATAAAAGCTTATTATTAATCTTTTATCCTACAATTTTTTGTCAATTTTGATGTACCAAGCTCTTGGTGCTTATTTGGGACCATAAAGAGACTTAACCAATATACATATCATATGTTCCTTTCCAAGAACCTCGAAACCTCGAGGCTGACACATATAAACCTATTCCTTCAAAATATCATTGAGGAAGGCATTAGAATATAATGCTTATTCTAATATCATTTTTTTAAACATTTTTTAGGGTACTTTAAAACATTTTTTCAAAACCTTTCCTTATTTCTTTATTTATGGACGCAATGTAGTTCTCATTGTTACCTATCATCAAAAGGCCATCTACATACACCACAATATACACACCTATTTTTTCAACTTAACAAAGTTGCATCATCAAGATCATAATGTTTGAAATTGTGTTTCAGAAGATGCTCAATCAACTTCGTGTACCAGCCTCGTGGTGCTTTCTTGAGGCCATACAAGGATTTTAAAAGAATGCATACTTTAGGCTCCTAACCCATCACAAAAAATTTTGTTGGGAGACAAAAAAAATTCTCTTTCATATCTCTATTCAAGAAAGAAGTTTTTACATCCATTGGATGGACTTTCCAACTTTTTGAGTTTCTAGGGTAAAGACTGTCCAGATGGTAGCCCATTTTGTTATATGGGGGGGGGGATTATCCTCATAATCAACCCCTTCCCTCTTTGAAAATCCTTTTTCGAAAAGCCTTGCTTTATTCTTGTCAAGTGAGACATCTGCTTTATACTTGTTCTTGAAAAATGTTAATGCTTAATTTAGCAAGGGTCATAGGAGGGGTTCCAAAGCGACTACTACCAGATCAAATGGAAAAAATGGGACAAGGACCCATAGTCACCTCGTTCAATGTCCCTTTCTCTTTACGAAATTTCACTAATGGGAGGAGCCTCGATATAGGGAAATCACTAGAATAATGATATCAATAACGATGCACAATGTGATTTCCAATTCCCATTCAAAGAATAGGATCAAATAATAGGTTGTATGTTTTAGAAACAATAGGAATCTGCAAGAAAGGCTTGAGTGAAAGATGACCTAAGGTTTAGGAATATTAAAAAATGATGAATTCCTAATATTAAAACATCCAAAATCCCTCATTTGTGATTAATGTGATTATACTAGGCTTCAACACGAGGCAAGGATTGCTCGTTCAATGTAGAGATTCAAATAAAGTGTGAGATTTCAGAGAAGCTAGGGTGACTTTCCATGAAATTTTTTTTGAGAGATATATCGTGGTAAAGGCTCATCCAATGCTCACTTATATTTAAGATAAAAGGTTTTGAATGATCAAGTATGAAGTGAAAACATTCAATAAATCCACAAGTCAAAGGAGCTTTAGGGGGTCCCTCTTGGTGTGATATCTAGGGCATCAATTTATTTGAAATTCCACCATCATTTTTCATTCAAAATTGGAGGATTTATAGAGCTATAATCTAGCCTAGTAAGTGATGCCTTGCTTGAGTTCCTTTTGCTATTTTTACACACCTTATCCTTTGTTATTTTAGTCTCTAGGCATCATATTATTTTAGAGAAACCTTTATTCCCACACCTTGCATGTGAGCCTCTTCTTGCAAACTCCTCATTATGCAATTCAACCTGTCCATATATGCAAGGTTTATTTTCTTCATCAAGTAGAATTAGACCTAGTTTCATCCACACATTATAATTATTACAATGAAAAAGGTAAATATTGAGAGGTGATTTAGTCAAACTGGATTATTATTGGAAGATTTCATGTTTCAACCATGCAAAAAATGAACAGTCTTAGAGAGGGTGTGCTCAGGGAGGATCATTCTAGGAAATTTTTGTATTCAATCCATACAAACAACAATCAATAGATATATATGGTTACTAAAGGAAAAAAACAACATATTATAAAGGGGGCACCATACTGAACTTTTTCCAGTAGGTTGGAACTTCATAATAAGAAAAAAATGGATATCATGTTGAAGTAGTGCCACAATGTTGTGTTTACTTGTTTCTCATACATTTACTGCAATATCCTCAGTATTACATGCTAAAATAACACATATTTTAGAATACATGAGCCTCACTAAAGAGACTTTCAACGCATTTGTCAATTAAAGGGAAAACATTAGCTACAAAGTGTTTTGAGGAGATGTGTACTTTAAACAGGGCCTTGTTTTCAAAGAGATAAAATTCACTAGAGAGGAATTTTGACATCCAAAATGATCTAGCTCGTAGACCTTTAATCCACAGTTCGATCCTCTTCTCTTTCATCGATTACATTCTCTTTCCTCCTATTCTGTTCTATAAAGGAGAGGTGCAAGTCCTCATTCTATAGGGTGGGTTTACTTACATAGGTGTCACAAGCTTCTCATCATCTTCCCTCATCCATTTCATACTTGAGAGCACTTCCACTACATGCGAGAGCTTGATAGGGTAGCCCATGGTATAATGTCTCTATGATTTACTTTCAAACACTTCATTAACATATCAAATGTGTTATCACTCTAGTAATTCTAAAGTTGTGAGATTTTGGTTTAAAGTCTAAGAACATTACAGGTGACCAGAGACCAACTTTTAAACTCTAAGATCTAGCCTTCTTAGGGTTCAGAGAGGGCTCTCTCTGTAAGATTTAAATTTGTTTTGATTTATAAAATATTAGGCTAGTTATGATTGTGCAATTTGGTTTTGATTTGATTGATTTGGTGGGAAAATAACCTAATGAGATGGATAGTGGGAAATATGTTTTTCCATTGGGTTGAGGAGTCAAAAATCAAGTAGACAGAGTTAGGATCAAGATCAAGAAGTCAAATGTTTTCAAGGCAAGATAGATAACCCATGAAGATCTTGGAAAGCTGTTTGGTGAGGTGATATGATCGAGATAAAGAGAAATGAAGGGTTTTTTAATCCGGAAAAGAGAAGTAGTAGGCAGAGGTCAAATGAAAGAGGGAGAAATTAAGGGTTTCCTACTCTTGAAATCAGCAGAAAACATAGAAATGATAAACAATAAAGATGGGGTCCTTTTAAAAAATCCTGAAGTAATAATCTTGTTTATTCATTCAAATTTGGAACACATAATGGATGCATGTAACAAAGAAAGATAACAATGACAAGAAGGAAATACTTCACTTCAATAGCTCATTACATGAATCTTGATATATGATGCTAATTGGTCTAATCTAGTCTGCTACTCAATATTTGAAACACAAAAGCCTTCAAGTCATAATTGTTTACAAAATATCCTAGAATGCTTCTAGGAATTATCTAAGGAAAATAGAAATATCTTTACAACAAAATAGAGACAGCTACTTAACAAATCAAAAATTTATCCTATCTATCCAAATAAAATAGAAACTAATTGTGGATTAGGTGCAGTTGTCTACCTTGGTGTCCTCTTTGTTGGCTCAGATATTTTCAAGTTGGTTTTGAAATATGATCTGCTTTATCTTTTATTCTTTCACTCTGATTCTCTTTAATATATAATACTCTTTAAACTAGGATACTATTTGACCACTGTAAAAATTGTTTACCACTGTAATAAAAATCTGTTTTGACTGAAATTTAACAAATTGTTTTTTCTGCCTTTACCTTTCTGTCTTTTACCTTTCACAGTAAATGTGTAAGTGACTGCCAAGCTTCCTCATTTGGAATTTGGATCTTCCTTAATTTTCTGAAATTCTCATCTGCTTCTATATACCTATACAAATTTGGTTTAATGACAAACAATTGTCTTATCTCATGCTGCAAGTAAAATAAATTCTCAAAACTTATGAGTAAGAATTTTCCTATTGGAGTACCTTGTCCACCTGACTTTTAAACTTGCTCCTTTGCAAATTCTTTGATCTTTTTATTGTAATCCTCCTGAGCCATTAAATTTTCATTGATGACAAAAATATTAGGCAAAATTCTTTGCCTCAAATTCTCAAATTTGACCATAAACATGGTTATGGTGATGTTCATATTCTCACACTTCTCCTCAAGTTGTTTCATCAAGTTCTTCTTGGTGAGGAATTTCCTTATTTCAAGGATAGTTTCAGTCCTGTTAGTAATCTCAATTTCTTCTAGCTCTTGCTTGTTTTTGCTGTTAAGAAACTTGATCAATTCTATTGGTTGCTCTAGTTTGTTATCAAGCTCATCTTTAGTCTTTTGAATTTCTACTAATGCTTATTTGAGTAAATATCTCTATTCAAAAATCACTTGAATTGAGGGCCAAACATTATTGATGGCTTCAATGATCTTGTTCCATAAATATTTTTTCACATATAAAATTTGTTCCTTCAATGTTAATTCCTTTTGTAACTTCTTCAATTCTTCATTTAGTCTAATAGCCTTTTGCTCATGTCTCTTGGCATTTATTTGAGCTAACTTGTTTTTATTTTCAAGGTTATCAACCATTTTTTCAATCTGTTAATCTCACTTGTCTGAAGTGACATTTCTTCTATAGCTTTCACTAGTTTTCTGGCCTCATGTGGAGGGTGAGCTGCTGTAGTGGATGAATCTGTAGCTGATGTTGTAGATGATGTCACTGGCACTGCAGTATCCAATGGCTCTTTGGGTGCCAACTCTTCTGCTAGAGTTGATGGCACAACTTTAGTGACCATAGGAATAACTGAAGGAATGTCTGGTGCTTTTGGTGTTAATTTTTCATGGATAAGCTTATCCATTTGAATCTCCATTTCTTTGATATGTTCTATCAGCTGAAAGATCAAATTCATCATGTCATCCTTCTCATTTTGTCCTTGTATTATTTCCTTAACTTGAGGATGTTCACTTGATGGCAATTTAAGTTGTTTCCTCATGCTGGAATGTCCTCATTTTTCTTCTTCACTAATTGCTCTTCTACTTTGACATTTGTAGGGTCCTGGTGTGAAAGTGGATAGGAAACCCAAAATGGATTCATCTGTATGTTCATCAGTGAAATACCCTAGGATGAAAGATAACATGGAGATAACATGCCTAGAACCATCTGGAAATATTCAAGTGGAATATGGAGGATTGATTTGAGGAATTTCTACATGTAAAGGCATGAATATTTGAAATATTTGGAATATTTTAGGAAATTCAAGACCAATATATAGCTTGGTAAGTGCTTCAATGGATAGAGGAACTTCTTGAGGATCAGGTTTAAGCTATAACATTTGATTAATGGATTCAACAGTAATGGTAAAAAGTAATTATTTATTGGCATTGAATATTCCTCTTTGCTCAGGTATATAATGATGATGACATAACCTAATGACCTATGGGCATGAGTGGGTAACTGGAACAACATATTTGGGCAAGTGTGATTCCCAAATTTGAACTTCTTCAACATTATCTAAGGACTTTTCATAGCTCCAGTTGTAAATTTCCAACAAATTGAATTCTACAATAGGGTCTTCTATCTTATAGTCAACATTTGATAATGGGGTGTGCTCAATGTCTACAACTGGAGGTTGTAGAAGATTTATAATGATAACAGTTTTGGAAGATGTTGCTGGAGTATTTTTAGGAATTTTGAGGCTTTTTGGACTACAAAACTCTTCTTTTAGGCTTCTCTGATTACTTTTACAAGATTAAACAGTTTGAAGAAGTATTTTTTACTCTGACAAAGGTTTCTTGGATTAAAACAGGAATAATATGGTATTTTCTTTGATTTTTTCTTTTCAATTTTGGATTCTCAACCTGATTTATAGACCTTTACTGGTTAGAAAACATGAAATAGGATTTCTTGAGTTTTTAAATGGATAACAGGGCTAAGAATCTTTTTAAATTAGGCACAGATGGTTTGGCTACCTTCAAAGGATTTCTGGGCTCAATTTGGAGTTTTAAATAGTTTAGAAATACTATATAAACTCAAGTTTATCATTCAAAATAGTGTGCAGCATAAAACAGGGGTTTTTCATAAATTTTGACAGGGTTTGGCCTATTTTTTGGATCTTTTAATAGGCTTATTTTGATGAATTTAAACTCGGATATAAATTTTTCATTAATGGTCTTTTAAAACTTATAACAGGATCAAATTTTGGAGAAATACTTGTTATATGTAGGTATAGGGCTTTGAGGATGTCTCTGAAGGTTATTGAACTGATTCTATGGTGTCTTTTTTGATCTCTGGAGAAATTCAAAGCTCCTCGGCAATCTTCAATAGGTATAGGCAGAAATTTGCAGGTTCTGGGCAAAAAAATAGTGGAAAATACTTGTTTTCAGAGTCGGAATAGCACATACATTAGATATGCGTAGAAAGAAGGGATAAATAGTGCATTTTCAAGGTTTATTAGGAAAATTAGGTTTAATTTCACATGCAATAAATGGCGGTCAAATCAGGAAGAATGGTGGTTTTTGGGTTCCATAGGCGAAAGACTGCTGGTGGTTATCGCACACCACTTAAGTGGTAAGTGGTTTCAGACAGATTGAATTTGATCCTGTGAAAAGACGCCACGTCAAGGAGAGATAAAACCATAAAACTACCCATTTCGCGTGGAAATGAAATTTTTTAATGTAGACAAATTTATTTTCGATTTAGTTTATCTGTCGTCGGATCGTGAGGTTTGGTTGTGAACGGCCAAGATCAACGTGGAAGATGCATCGGGATTAGATTGGGGTCGGGGTTTTAATACATGTAGGATGAGTTGTTTAACTTTATAAATAAATAATTTATTAAAGTCAAACTTTGGTTTATAATATGCGGAGGGATTACAATGTTATATGAATTAATTAAAACATTTGTCCAATGTTCTAACTAATGCACAAGCGCATGTTTTATTATATAATTTTTAAAGATTTGACAGTTGTTTAATAACCATACGGGGGTAGGGATTATATTTTATTGATAAGTTTTAAACCGATGGGAATAATGGTGGGTTTTATTTCATCACGTGGAGTAAAATAACATTGGTTTTAACATTTAAATAGTGGGTTTTTTGGTTTATTTAAATAAAAAGGGTTTTTATACTATATGGGAGGGTATAGAATAGGGAGTTAATAGAATAAGTTAGAAATTAATTTTAAAAAAGGGGTAACATATGAAATGAATGAAAAATACTTATTTTAACACTAAGTAAAGTGTAAATAACGCATTGTTGTCCCTTTTGTATTTTTCACACTTTAACTTAGGACAAAATGCATTTTATGGGTTTTTGAGTGCTTTTGAAAAGAAATGAAATTGTTTATTTAGGGTTTTTACTTTTGCAAAGTAAAAATGGGTTTTTACTTAGGAAAAAAGAATCATGATTATGTATGAAGGGTAAATGCTGATGAATATGGGTTTTATGTAGGAATGCAATATTTTTAACCAATCAGTTACTGAGCCTTGGGTCCGGTCCCAAAAAAAATTAGAGAAATGCTTTGAGCCTTTTTAACTGATAGTTTAGAACACTGAATGGTTATGGGGGAAGGGAAATTAGTAAATTTTTTCCCGATGTTGCTTTATTACATGCTTGCACAATTGCTTTCTACCTACCCATCATTATTTCTAACATTTTTAGTTCATTTTCATGGGTGAATTTAGGCTTGCAACCCTGAATCAATTTTCTTTTAAAGCATAAAAACTATCTAAATCTAACCTTATTTCATCTGAGAGCTCAGATTAAACTGTTGAGCTCCTCATTTATTCTCTATCTTATCTACTTATTTGTCAAGTTTATAATATTTGACATATCTTTATTCTCTATCTAAAACATGAAATTAAAAGCATGAAAAGTTAAGATTAAACTTTTTAACTAATAATGTATTATGGCATTTATTAACAATCTGCACATAATCATTATTCTTGTAGTAAATTAAATAGTAGTGGCATTTTGACTTGCTCACTTTCAGGTCTTATTTTTATCTCTTTTTTCTTTTGGGGTCTATTTTTTCTAAGTCCTTTGATCTTTCTTTTAGGAATTTTACCCTCTTTTCATTTTATTTTTTTTAAATTTTCAAATATGGAAAAACAACTTGCAGAAAGCAAGGTATGTACATATTTACAAGACTATCAAAGTCAATTAAAAAATTATGAACCCTATTATTATAGGACCCTAACAATGGCTCCACATGGCAATGACATTTCCGGGTGAAATGTCAAGAACTTTAAGACTAGTAGCCTTTGAATTTTGACTATGATAACCCTGTAAGTGTCTTTCTGACCTCTGCAATTATTCATATTTATGATATTTTACCTTTCAAATCTTAGGGACTTCTCTCCGGGCTTCAAATTTTTTAGGAAAACATCCATTACAATCTAAACTCTTCAATGTATATGTAAAATGATCAAAGTAAATGAAACTAACTATTTGTTATCTCAGAAGAGTAGTAGTGCTTCAGCATTCTGCCATTTACTGGTCCATCTAGCATAGTTGATCCATCCATTTCTTTCAGATAGAAAGCATTATTACCTCTATATCCATAAATCATAGAAGGTCCTCTCCATAGAAAATCAAATTTTCCATGTTTACCTTTGTCTTCTCTTCTTGAATCCCATTTTAACACTTTATCTCCAACGTAGAAATCATCTTCTTTAGTATTTTTATCAAAATTTTTCTTTATCTTATCCTAAATAACTTGAGACTTGATATAAACTTCTTCCCTTGTTTGTTGCAAGTGAATAGTTTGATTGATCCTTCTTTGAATGTCATTTGTTTCAAATTGTAACTCTTGGATAATCTTCATTACTGGTACTCCTAGGGAGGATGGAAAAACAACATCCATTCCATATACAAGTTGGTAAGGGAATGTACCAATATACTTTGTAGTTGTAAGTCTATCTGTCCATAAGGCATTGACTAACTTCTTGTTCCAATTATTTTTTTTATCTTCCCGTAACTCTTTGATGATGTTTACAAGGATATTATTTGAAGATTTAGCTAGGCCATTACCTTGAGGGTAATATGCAGTAGAATGACCTAGGGTAATAAGGTATTTATGGAAAAATTCAATAATTTTCTTATATTTTAATGTTGTTTCATTGTCAGTAATTATATTATGGGGACATCCAAATATTGAAAGTATGTTGCTTTCTAGGAAGAAGATTATGACAGTATCTGTGGCTTGCTTAGAGGGCATGGCTTCAATCCACTTGGTAAAATAGTCAGTGGCTGTCAGAATCCACTTGTATTGGGCTGATGATGGGGGGTGAAATTCTTCGATGAAGTCAAGACCCCCTTGTTGAAATGGCATTTATGTAGAGATGGGCTTTAAGGGAAAGGGTAAAATTTTTTTCTTACCCTCAAATATTTGGCACTTATGACAGGAGGTCACATATTTTTTGACATCTGCAAACAAAGTAGGCCAGTAAAAACCAGCTCTCAGGATTTTGTCTGCAGTAGTTTTCCAGTATAGATGTCCTCCACAGTCACCTGCATGAAATTCTTGTAACACTTTGTCAGCTTCTTCTTTTAACAAACAATTTAATAAAATACCATTTTGATCTTTCTAAAAAAGTACATTGTCTAAAATACAAAATATTACTGCCTTGAGCTTTAGAAATCTAGCTTTTGTTCTTGATAAACCAGGAGGAGCTTGTAAGTTCAGTAATACAAATACAATATCTGCATACCATGGTGAGTTTGAAAAGGCTTCACTAATCTCTGGAGTCATCATCTCTTACTGATCATCTATTTGGGAAATAAAATTTATGTCTAGGGCATGACAATTTGATTCAGCCATGAGTCTGGCTAAACCTTGACCTTTCATTAGCTTTTTGGGTTTTATCTCTATGTCATATTCTAATACAATGGAAATCCACTTTCCTCTTCTTCCATCAAGACCATCCTGAGTAAGAATTTATTTTACTACAGCATTTGGGACATAGGAAATGATGTGAGAATAGAGAATGTAAACTCTGAAGTCTTTAATGGCCTTCACCAAATCTAAGGCTTGTTTTTCCATGATATTGTACTTCAAAGATGCATCTCTAAGTGTTGTGCTAAATAAGGATATGGGATGTTCCTAACCCTAGTCATTTTTCCGCAGTAAAAATGCAACAATGGTATGCTCTTAAGAAAATGAAAAAATGAAGAAATCCTTTTTGAAATCAGGACTTATAAGGACTGGGGATTTCTTAAGGCCTGTTTGATGGATTCAAAAAACTGTTTGGGCTTAACATTCCATTTAAGAACTAAATCCTTTTTGAGCATGTTCTTTAATTCTCTATTTATCTCAGCTAAATTGGATATGAATCTTCTTAAAAAGTTAATATTACCTAGAAAGGCTTCTAACTCTTTTATGTTTCTTGGTGGATTGATGATAATAATTGCTTCTATTCTTTCAGGATCTATTCTAATTCCTTCCTTACAAATTATGTGTCCTAGTAACTTGCCTTATTTTAATCCAAATAATGTTTTCTTAGGATTTAATGAGATGCCAAACTTTCTTAATTTTATAAATACTTGTCTAAGATGATCTAAGTGTTCATAATTAGTCTTAGAAAATATAGTTATGTCATCTAAGTAAATTACCAAGAATTCATGAATTTCCTTTGCAAAGGCTATATCCATAGCTCTTTGAAAGGTTTCCCCTGCATTCATTAAACCAAAAGGAATTTTTACATACATAAAAGTGCTCCAAGGAGTAGAAAAAGATTTTTTGGCTTGATCCTTTGGTTGGACTAAAATCTGGTTGTATCCTGAAAATCCATCTAAAAGAGAAATTCTAGAAGATCCAACTACCCTTTGTAAAATATGATCCATTTTTGGTAAAGGATAATTATCTTTTAAGGATACTTTATTTAGATTCCTAAAGTCAACACATAATCTAATCTCTCCTATTTTCTTTCTAGTTGGAACTAGGTTAGAAACCCAATCATAATATTTGATTGGTGAAATTATATCTGCATCATACATTCTTTTAACTTCTCTTTCTATTAAGGGCATCAAAACAGGGTTGATTCTTCTTAAATTTTGTCTAAAGGGATTTTGATCTTCTTTTATAGGAATTTTATGTTGAATTATGTTGGTGTCATAGGATTTAAGGTCCTCATAACTCCAAGAAAAAACATCTTGTAATTACTTAAAAAGAGAAATATATTTTTCCTTCTCCTGTTGAGGTAAGGCTTTGGAAAGTTTGATCATCTTGGGTAATAACTCTGTGCCTATGTTGCATTCCTCAATGTCACATCTAAGTGGCTCCATTTTGGGTTTCTAGAAACATCATTTGAGTCAAATAAGTATTCTAATGGAGTTAAACATTTTGGTAAGAAATTATCTTTGAGATTTAATATATCAGTTTCTTCATCAATTATCTCATCAATTTCTGCTCTCTCTAATTTATCTATATCTAATTGAATGAATTTGGTTGGTCTAGAAAACTTTACTTTATTTACATCTACATTATTTAAATCTATTTCACTGTCTAAATATTGATCTATGGTACAATCAATGTCTATTTTACAGTTCTAAAATTCACCTTCAATATTCATGAAATGATAAATTTGTTGATCTTGTGAAAAAATCTGCCAATATTTGAGGTTGTTTGGGATTATTGGTTTGTACTTTACTTCTGCAGTGTACATATGATTAGGATGAAAAGGTAAATTACAAGTGCTAGCAAATGTTACTAAATAATGTGTTTGTAAATTTTGCCTTCATGGTATTGCACAGAAATTACATTCCAATAAATCATTAATCAAATCTAGTACAGTCTCTCTATATCGACCTAATCTAGGAATTTAAACAAAATATTCACCCTCAATTTGTTTTACAATCAAATCTAAGTCTCCCATTACTGATATTCTTTTACCTCCTAAATTTATGATTATTTGGAGTCCTAAAATGAGGGCTTCATACTCATTCATATTGTTTGTGCATTTGAAACTCAGTCTAAAAGCATGGCCTTCTGCATGATTTTTCTCTATATTGGTTATCCATACTCCTGCTCATGCTCCTAACTTGTTTACTGATCCATCAAAGTCTAAATGCCATAAATATTCATGAAAGATATTATCATTGTTTTGTGTTTTATTTTCTTCCTTTAGTTCAGTCTTGATTTCATTATCAGTTTCAGCATTACATAGGATGAATGAATCGAGGTCAGTAGGTGTAGCATAAATTGGGTAATTTTTTGATCTTGATGCATTAATTACTGTATATTTCATTAATGTTTCCCTATATAACTTCTTAGTTTGACCAAAAACTGATATAGTAGCATAAGACATGTCCAATTGTAGAGAGCCTTGTAACTTTTCTCCCCATGAGCGAGATAATAACATTCCATACTTGGGTGGGATATCAGCTACTAAGATGTCCATAATTATACTCTTACAAGGATATGGAACTAGTGTTACACATAAATATTTGATTAATCCTAGGCATTTTACTTTGCTTGAGTCAAATGAAAATAATTCCTTGTAAGGCCTTGTAATTTCTAAGTTCAGGGTTTCCATTACAGATTTGGGCATTAAATTGTGTGAAGCTCCTAAATCTAACATTGTGTTGTGTAATCTTTGATCATAAATGGTTAAGCTGATGTAAAATGGAGGAATTGATCCATCTTGATGATTTCCATTTACATCTGGGCCAAATATCAACTCTGGTTGATCATCATTCAAGTTTATGGAGTCTTCTCCATCATTTACGTTTAATGTTTTAGTGATGGTTGATTTATACAAATCATGTTTTACCAATTTTGTCAAAGGAGTTGGTATTTTTAACTTTGCAATTTCAGTTTGTATGTTGAATGAAGGTTGAGATTTACTTATTTGAATTAACTCTTGTTTAGTAACTGTAGTTTGTGTTGGTTTATTTTGTTTTTCTACAGTTATTTTTTCATTTTCAGTTTGATTTTCTTGTGTTTTACTGCTTTTTGTTTTCTTTTCAAGAATGGGTTGTGAAGCAATAGATTTTTTTTCATTTTTAGAATTTTCAGAAGTTTTTTTTGCAGTAGCAGCTTTTGGATCTGCTGATTTTGGATGCTGATTTTGGATTAGCAGTGTTTGTTTTAAGATCTAAATTTGTTGTTTTAACATAATAAGATTCTTTTGTAGCAGCATATTTTTGTGAATATTTTGTAGCTTGAGTAACTTCATCTGTTATGTCAACAATTTTTGGACTTGGTGAAATTTTGGGGTTGGAAACTTTGTGGGATGAAATAGAGTTTTGTCTATTTTCCCTAGGGAGAATTTGCATAAATTTCTTTGTAGGGGCTTCTACTGTTTTCTTGTTTTCATTTTGAGGAGTTTTATTTGTAGAAGTTTCATTATTTTTCTTACTCCTAAGGTTGTATTTCTTGTGAACTTCGTTTATGGAAAAATGATAACCTTTTTTATAATCGAAGGATTCTCCTGAATCTAATTTGAGTTGTTGGAGTTCAAATAACTCTTGATCTTCCTATGTGAGAAATATAGTGTTATTATCATATATTCCCATTAAATTTATGGTATTCTCATCCTCAAAATTGTTTTGAGAACTTTCAGCATAGTTCTCCCAAAATGGAGGCCTTATTGTTTGGTCTCGGACTAATTCTTTTTATTTTCCTAAATTTATGTTTCTCCTAAAATTGGGATTTCTGATTTGTTGTTGATTATCCCATTGAAGTCCTATTTCTATGTTATCTAATCTATCCATCATTCTCTCTAAGTTATTAGCTAACATATCTATTTTTGTGTCTGAACTAGAGGCTTCTTATTTCATGGTCACTCTCCTCTCATTTCTTAATCTGGCCTTTCTAGCTAAAATGTTTACTTCTACACCTAAAACATCTATTTAAATTCTTTCTAATGTTTCTTCATTTCTTTCTCTTAACTGATATGCCATGTCAGTGTCAAATCCATATGGTAATTTGAGCAAGACAGAATCAGGAGTGGGCTTTAGATTTGCAGGAATTGAATTGTAAACACTGTTATATCTAGTGCAGTAGTCTTGTACCAATTTATTGGGAGCTCTCTTCATAGCATCAAATTCAGAAAATATTTGTAGGGGGTTTTTATTCTTTTCCCATTTATTTAAAAATAATCTATGAGAAATAGCTAAATCATCTACACTACCTGCAGTAAGACCTTTGAACCATTTTTTTACTTCTCTTGTTAATGTTTGTGCAAGCAACCTCATTTGTACATCAGATTCATCTATCTCATGGAGTTCAAAGTAATCTGTCATTTTTTTTATATGTTGTTGTGTAGTGTACTGTCTGATAGCATCAAACTGTGGTATTTTACTTTGATAATCTTGAGGCATGTCATGAAGTTGTCCTGGAAGAACTAAGAGAACATATCTAGTAGCCATAGCTTGAATTATAGCTTGGCTAGGAGGTAAAGTGGAAGAACTTGGGGCTAAAATAGAAGTAGTGGCTGATGAAACTAGATTATAGGATGTTGAACTAGAAAAGGTAGTGGAGGAACTAAAAGCTAAAATGGAGGTACTAGGAAGTGAAACTGGAATATATGAGGAACTAGTGGGAAATGAGAATGATGTGTTTGAAAAAATGGAAGGCAAAATAGTGGATGAAATGGATGCAGGGGGTGAAGGAAATAATACTCTAGGTTGTAGGGGTAATCTAGGACTAAATGGATTTGTATATTGGATGGTAGTAGAAACTATAGATGATGTAGTGATATCTAAATGAGGAATTGAAGGTTTATATTTTTATGCTAAGAGTTGGGCTAATTCTATGGCCTCATCAATTTCTTTAAGAATAGTGGCATTAATTTCTCCAAGTTTGTCCTGATTTCTGACTTTCTTTAATTCAAATTCTACTGTAATATTTTTCTGTTTTGCTTCCAAAAATGAAATAAAAACAGGGTCTAAAACAACAATACTTAAATTACTTTCATATTTTTTTCTGAACAAAGAATTTTCAAATTTCAAATCAAACTCTATATCCTGTAAACTCACTAATTCCTGTGGTAATGAATTGACTCTATTTAATGAAATTTTAACCTCTAAATATTCTATTTGTTTTTTCTTCTTGCCAATTATGTTTGGTTGTCCACTATAATAGGAGGTTTATGATTTGGGTTAGACCTGGTATAATAAAATTTCCTAGAAGCCAGAATTACAAATTTTTGATAAAATAATACTGACAACTTATAAAACATTCTTAAAGGAAAAAAGATGATGAAAAAGGTTTCTTTAAGACTTATTTTATGACTGAGGATTGGTTAGTTCCCCAGTATGGTCGCCAGTATCTTACCACTCTAGTAATTCTAAAGTCGTGAGATTTTGGTTTAAAGTCTAAGAACACTAGAGGTAACTATAGACCAACTTTTAAACTCTAAGATATAGGCTTCTTAGGGTTCAGATAGGGCTCTCTCTATAAGATTTAAATTTTTTTTTATTTATAAAATATTTGGCTAGTTTGTTGGAAATACTGAGAGGGGGGGTGAATCAGTATTTCTTTCAATTAGAGCATTAGTTAATCTTCAATTATTCTCAGTGTTTGTACAATGATAGAAGAAAATAAGAGGAACACAAATGCACACAGTTTTTAAGGCAGAAACCCACTCCAGGACAAAAACCACCTAATGCTTTTCTAATAATTCTTTTCAACTCCAATTGAAAATAAAGCTCCAACTTCCTAGAATCTAGAAAAGCATTCTTCTCCAGCTCCACTGGATGGAAGCTCCAATGCCCGAGATTCTTCAGTAGTCAACTGAATGGATGCCCTAACACCCAATGAGCTACAACTCACCCTAGCACCACCATACCACCCTATATAAGAATAAAAGAAGAGTGGACTCCCGTACCAGGGAAAATGATCCACTTTACAATGATATAGAATGATGTAGAAGAAGAAGATATACTAGACCACAACCCCAACTTTGACACAACCACCTAATGATGATCCTAGACCTCCCAACACTGCCTCTTCAACCCTTGGAAGATAGACACTAGTACAATTTGTATAATAATGTATTTACAATGACTAGGTACAATGATACCTTTACAATGATTGTATGCAGTGCCGCCCACTTGAAGACCTCATATGATGAACTTCTTGCTGTTTTTATGCACCTTGGTTGCTACTCTTGTCATGCTACCCTCTGCTGCACCTTGCTTTACTTTTCTGCCATAGAAAGTGTAGTCCTTTGCAACCCTTGACAACACATGATCTAGCTTTTTATTGCCTTCTAGGAGCTCGATATTGAATCTGGTGTATCTCTATCATTTCAGATCCTCAATATCTGATTTTGGGTCTTGTAGTATTCCTCTGAGTCATCTTTCCAATTACACAGGTCCAACCCATTTGGATTCTTGAAGAGAGAGTTATACCCAATCTCTCACAATGCCCTAATTATGGACTGTTTCAGAAGATCGTACTTGTACGGTGTACCACGTGTCATTGTTTCTTCATTTGTTTCTGAAATTGATATAGAGAAAATTATAGGCTGTGAACTATCCATAACTTTTTACAGAATTCCAATACGATACTCATAGAGATATTTATGACGATTTTACCAATGTCACTTCTTTGAGATGAATTTCAGGAGCCTGGACAAACCCTTACTTCCACAGATCATATCTCCAAATTTGTTGGACAACTTGATCTAAAATTTTTAATGCAACTTCCTTAGGATTTCGGCTTCGCCTCATAAAAATTTCAGCTTCTGAGCCTTAGTAGAAAAAATTTTAGAGTGAAAATTCCACGATGACCTGTTTTAGATGGCCAAATCCCATACATAAGGAAGAAATGAAGATCACAATTTATATGAATGCTTAAGTTGAGAGGGGCTTCAACAAGTGAACGTGGGAGGGATCTTAGGAGCTTAAAAAATATTAATTATGACTTTTCAATGACCCATGCCCCAACCCCATGGGGTTTTAGCCCACTAACTAGGGTACAAACTTCAAACATGAATATCTCTCAAACCGTGAAGAAATACATGGCGTGCCATATATCAAAGGAAACATCTCGACAAGTAGAAACCATGAAAATCATTATTGACCCATAATATATTAATTTGGTAGGTCAAAATTCCCATGCAATAATGGGTTAGCCCCTGGTGCTACTTGGGTTGACATCAATGACAACCATTGATCAACAGTCTCCCCCTTTAGCATTGATGGCAACACAAGTACTCCCCTTGCGATCATGACACCTCTTCCTACAACATTCTCTCCCCCTTTGACATCAATGGCAAAGGGTAACTCCCCCTGAAACACAACCATCCTGTAGACCTATACACACTTCCACTCGCGCTGACACACAACCATCCTGCAGACCTGTACACACTTCCACTCCCCCGTTATATTCTGAAAAAGGAAAATCTAATGAGAACTTGGGAGAATCCCAAGCTTCTGGTGAAGATATTCCAATGCTGGCGAATATTTAATATGTGATTCTTTTGGTGCTGCTTGGAATCTTACTACTTGTCCAACTGCTTGCATAACATCTGGTCGACAGACTGTTACATATAGAAGATTAATAATCATAGATTTGTACAACCTTTGATCCACATCCTTAGATGAGTCATCTATGCTCAATTTTCAACCAAGTAAAGACATCTCGAAATCATTTTTCACCTTTGTAGCAAAATTCTTACTTATTCAATCATCATTGCTACCAATTATTTTATCATCCTCTTTAGCTATTAGACATGCTTTAGTTGCTTCATCCAGAACATATATGTCATTTGGAGCTTGACTTGCTGTAGCCACAATTTCACCATACACGCCTTTCCTGATTTCACATTTCGTGGAGTTGAATAGTATTGTGTGTCCTTGAACACACATTTGTCCAACACTGAGCAGATTGTGATTCATGTTTTCAACTAGTAGAACATTGTTGGCTAGAGAATATTTGCTTTCGAGAGTGACAGTACCTGATCCTATAACATTTGAAGATCCATCATTTCCAAAGGACATAGTTCTATCCTTCTTCTCTTTCAGAGATACATATTTATTTGTATCTCCAGTCATATGCGTTGAGCAACCGCTATCAACATACCACACATCTTTGTTCTTTTGAGCCTTGAGAGCAAGAGCAAAATTATCATTCTTCTTCTTCTTCCATTTTCATTCATTCTATGGCTTCGAAGATTCTTCTGGAGGATTTTCAAGTCTGCAGTCTTTGGCTATGTGTCCAAAGTTTCGACATTTGTAACGTTCAATATTATTTCTTAAATGTTCAAATATATTGATGTTTAGCTGAGCCCTGGGAGGTTCATATTTGATAGATCTCCTGGAATTGTATTCGTACCTAGGGTACGTGTGACATTCTACAGCTTTATGACCAAATTTTCCACATGAATAACAGTAGCCATAAAAAATATGTTGGTACCGGGATGGAAATTTTCGTCGAGGAATTGTCTTCCAAGGTTGTTCTTGCAAATCTTGTCCAATGAAGTCTACATGCATGTCAGATCTAATAGGTTCATTGTATTTTGTTGTAGAAGGTCCTGCTTCTTCTTATTTGTAACCAATGCCAATTTTTTCATTGTAAGATCATTGATTGTTAAAGAGTTCTTCCAATGCCCTTGAGCTGTTGGCATAGTTTTGGATAGTTTTTCCTTTTTTCACTTCCTCACGCAGTGAGACTACTTCGGCTTCTAATTCTTCCCTTTCTTGTTTTCTTTCTTCCAACTTCTTTTGAAGTGACTCTTCAATGCATTTTTGTTCTTCAACTTCAATTTTGAGACCTTGAACTTGTTCTTCAAGAGTTTTGGAACATATCTTCTCCGCCTTGATATCTTTTATAAGCTTGATTGCTTTCTCATAAAATTTGTCTATGGTCCATACTTCTTCTTCATTGTTTGATACCTCTTGCTTATTGTGCTTGGGTTTATTGTGCTTGGCCATAAAAAATACTCTCTCATTGGCTTCTTCTTCACTATCATTGTCTTCATCGGATGATGATCTATCTTCTTTAAAGAGAAAGTTCCTTTTGGATCCTTGCTTGTTGAATTTCTTAAAGCCTTTCTTTATTTTTGAGTTGCCATTACTTTTGTTTGGACATTTTGCTGCAAAATGCCCAACCTCATTACAACTGAAACATATCAATGGAATTTTACCTTTGAATTGCCCCTTACCAATTTGTAGTTTTCTCGTGAAGTAAGCATATTCTTCATCTAAAAGACCTTCTTCATCATCTCCCTTTTCTTCACACTTGCAGGTGCATGTCTTTTAAATTGAAGCTTGTTTATCCTTATTGGTTTTCTTAGATGCAGTGAACGCAGTTTCTAGATGCAATGTACCCTCTTCTTCATCAAGTCTCATTTCATATGCTATGAGAACTCCATGTAATTCCTCTTTGCTGAGTTTGTCTAGATTTGCACTGTATTCTAAGACCGATACCTTTGGGTTGAATCTCCCTGGTAACGTTCTAAGAATCTTCTATATAATAGTATTCTCATCAACTGGCTCTCCCAATCCTTCTAGAGTATTGGTTATTTCATCAACGTATTGAAAGTATGCAGCAATGTTGCAATATTCTTTCATTTTGAGTTGCTCAAATTTTTCTCTATAGATTTCAAGCTTTGCTTCTTTAACATTTGAGTCAACTGCATATATATTCTCAAGCTTGTGCCATACATTTTTGGCAGTTTTACAACCTAACACCTTATGATAAGCAAATTCAATAAGTCCACTGATAATAATATTCTTTGCTTTTGCATCATTTACCAAATTCTTCTTACCTTGTTCATCCGTGGTTGATGTAAATCCATTTTGAATAGTGTCGCATACTTCGTAACCTTGCGCCAAGAGATAGACCTCCATTATTCCTTTCTAAAGTGCATATTTATTTTCATTGAATAGAGGTACACCATTCTTGGTATGCTCCATGACCTCCTTCCAGTTGTTAAACTGCTATTGAAGGATCCAAGCTCTGATACCAATTGTTGGAAATACTGAGAGGGGGGGGTGAATCAGTATTTATTTCAATTAGAGCATTAGTTAATCTTCAATTATTCTCAGTGTTTGTACAATGATAGCAGCAAACAAGAGGAACACAAATGCACACAGTTTTTAAGGCGGAAGCCCACTCCAGGACAAAAACCACCTAATGCTTTTCTAATAATTCTTTTCAACTCCAATTGAAAATAAAGCTCCAACTTCCTAGAATCTAGAAAACCATTCTTCTCCAGCTCCCACTAGATGGATGCTCCAATGCCTGAGATTCTTCAGTAGTCAACTGAATGGATTCCACAACATCCAATGAGCTACAACTCACCCTAGCACCACCCTACCACCCTATAGAAGAATAAAAGAAGAATGAACTCCTGTACCAGGGAAAACGATCCACTTTACAATGATATAGAATGATGTAGAAGAAGAAGATATACTAGACCATAACCCCAACTTTGACACAACCACCTAATGATGATCCTAGACCTCCCAACATTGCCTCTTCAACCCTTGGCAGATAGACACTAGTACAATTTGTACAATAATGTATTTACAATGACTAGGTACAATGATACCTTTATAATGATTTTATGCAGTGTTGCCCACTTGAAGACTTCATATGATGAACTTCTTGCTGTGTTTATGCACCTTTGCTACTGCTCTTTTCATGCTACCCTCTTCTGCACCTTGCTTTTCTTTTCTGCCATAGAAAGTCTGGTCCTTTGCAACCCTTGACAGCACATGATATAGCTTTTTATTTCCTTCTAGGAGCTCGATATTGAATCTGGTGTATCTCTGTCATTTTAGATCCTAAATATCGGATTTTCAGTCTTGTAGTATTCCTCTGAGTCATCTTTAAAATGCCACAGGTCTGACCCAATTTGGATTCTTTAAGAGAGAGTTATACCCAATCTCTCACAATGCCCTAATTATGGACTGTTTCAGAAGAGCATACTTGTATGGCATCCCACGTGTCACTGTTTCTTTATTTGTTTCTTAAATTGATAGAGAGAAAATTATAGGTTGTTTACTATCCATCACTTTTTACGACATTCCAATCTGATACTCAGAGAGATATTTATGACGATTTTACCAATGTCACTTCTTTGAGATGAATTTCAGGAGCCTGCAAAAACCCTTACTTCCACAAATCATATCTCCAAAAATATTGTGTAAATTGAACTGAAATGTTTCATGCAGCTTCCTCGGGATTTTAGATTCACCTCATAAAAATTTCAGCTTCTGATCCTTCATATAAAAAAGGTTAGAGAAAAAATGCCACGATGCCCTGTTTCAGATGGCCAAATCCCATACATAAGGAAGAAATGAAGATCACAATCTATATGAATGCTTAAGTTGAGAGGGATTTCAACAAGTGAATGTGGGAGGGATCTTAGGAGCTTAAAAAATATTAATTATGACTTTTCAATGACCCATGCCCCAACCCCATGGGGTTTTAGCCCACTAACTAGGGTACAAACTTCAAACATGAATATCTCTCAAACCGTGAAGAATTACATGGCGTGCCATATATCAATGGAAACATCTCGACAAGTAGAAACCATAAAAATAATTATCGACCCAGAATATATTAATTTGGTAGGTAAAAATTCCCATGAAATAATGGGTTAGTCCATGGTGCTGCTTGGGTTGACATTAATGACAACCGCTGATCAACATAGTTATGATTGTGAAATTTGGTTTTGATTTGATTGATTTGGTGGGAAAAATCACCTAATTAGATGGATAGTGGGAAATATGTTTGTCCATTGGGCTGAGGAGTCAAAAATAAAGCAGAAATATCTAGAATCAAGGTCAAGAACTCAAATGTTTTTAGGGCAAGATAGATAACCCATGAAGATCTTGGAAGGCTGTTTGGTGAGGTGATATGGTTGGGATAAAAAGCAATGAAGGATTCTTTAATCTGGAAAAGAGAAGTAGTAGGCATAGGTCAAATGAAAGAGGGAGAAATTAAGGGTTCCCTACGCTGTAAATCCAAAAAAAACATAGAAATGATAAACAGTAAATACAAGGTGCTTTAAACAAATCCTGAAGTAATACTCTTGTTTATTCATTCAAATTTGGAACACATAATGGATGCATGTAACAAATAAAGATAACAATGACAAGAAGGAAATACTTCACTTCAATAGTTCATCACATGAATCCTAAAATATGATGCTAATTGGTCTGATCCAGTTTTCTACTCGAGATTCAAAACAAAAAAGCCTTCAAGTCCAATAAAAAATGACTATAGAAATCTTCAGCAATTTATTCCACAATAATACTTCTAAAGATTAAGTATTTATACATAATTGTTTATAAAATATCCTAGAATTCTTCTGGGAATTATCTAAGGAAAATATAAATATCTTTACAACAAAATAGAGACAGCTGCTTAACAAATCATCAAGTTGTCCTATCTATCCAAATAAAATAGAAACTAATTGTGGATTAGGTGCAGTTGGCTGCCTTGGTGTCCTCTTTGCTGGTTCAGATATTTTCAAGTTGGTTTTGAAATATGATATTCTTTCAATTTGATTCTCTTTAATCTATGATACTCTTTAAACTTGGATACTATTTGACCACTGTAAAAATTGTTTACTGCTGTAATAAAAATCTGTTTTGACTGAAAGTTAACAAACTGTTTTTTCTGCCTTTACCTTTCTGTCTTTTACCTTTCACAATAAATCTGTAAGTGACTGCCAAGCTTCCTAATTTGGAATTTGGATCTTCTTTAATTTTCTAAAATTCTCATATGCTTCTATATACCTGGAAAAAGTTGGTTTAATGACAAACAAGTGTCTTATCTCATGTTGCAAGTAAAATAAATCCTTAAAACTTCTAAGTAAGACTTTTCCTGTTGGAGTACCTTGTCCACCTGAATTTTCAACTTGCTCCTTTGAAAATTATTTGATATTTTTATTGTAATCCTTCTGAGGCATTAATTTTTCATTGATGACAAAAATATTAGGAAAACTTCTTTTCCTCAAATTCTCAAATTTGACCATAAACCTGGTTATGGTGATATTCATATTCTCACACTTCAAGCTATTTCATCAAGTTCTTCTTGGTGATGGCTTTCCTAATTTCTTGGTGATATCTGCCTAGAGGATGCTAAAGTTATAGCCAATGAAAATCACTATTACAAAAGGAAGATGTGGGAGGCTCTTGAGATCATCAAACATCCAGATAACCTCAATAGGGATGGAGGTTTAGAAGTTAGCAGAAATTGGGTCCCCTTATTCTCCCACTCTCAGATCTTCCTTTCCTAGGTTGCACCTTTATCCTCCTCCTCCTTCCCCCTCCTCAGTAGTTCGCTGTCCTCCCCTTCCTTTGTAGTTAGAGTGGACTTTTTTAACTCTTTCCCTTCCCTGTATAACCTCCTTTTTGTCCCCTTTATATTGCCTTCTTGACCTTCTCTCTCCTTGCATTCTCCTTCTCTTACCCCGTCTTCATTAACCTTAAAAAATCGTGGGGCTTTCCTCTTGAACCTTTAAAATTTGTGTTCTTTCTAGATTTTTTCATTACTTCCATACTTTGAGTGTTAGGCCTTGCCCTCCCACTCTTCTTATGTTATTTATTATATATAAAAATTTCCCTTAGGTCCTCATCTATCATCATCCCCTTTTCATTTGAGACCTCTTAATCGTTCCCCCTTCTCATAAGGTATTAATATTCTCTGTTCATTAACCTCAATCCTTAATAATAAAATACCTTTAGTAATAGCTATATTTAACTAATCCTTAGGTTTATTAAAATAAAATGGACATTTATACCTTTCAACCTCAATCCTAAATAATAAAATACCTTTAGTAATAGCTATATTTAACTAATCCTTAGGTTTATTAAAATAAAATGGACATTTATACCTTTTAAGAATTCCTTCTCTTTATGTTTCCCCCCCCCCCCCCTCTCTTTCTATAGATAACTTTAATTAACCATTTACTTCTTTTGGACCCCTACCTTCACGTGAGTTGTTTTTCAATTTCCTTTTAAGTCACCTCCTTTATAACAAAATCCTGGTTTTATATTAATTTATGCTTTATATTAATATACTCTTTTCATTAATATCAATCTTAAATTAATAAATACCTTTAGTTATAGCTTTGTTTACTATTCCTAAGGAGGTATTAAAATAAAATTGATTCTAATACCTTTTTTGGATTTCTATCTTTATAATATTTTTTCCTTTTATGGTTAGCATTGATTAACTTTTTTGCATCCTTTAGGCTCCTTCCTTCTATCTTATTATTAATTTAGTAACCTTTTTAGGTCACCTTGTTAGGGTTTCATCTTGTATTCCCCATTTATAATGATTCTTGGTTTTATATTATTATGTTACTTTAATAATAATATAAAATTGAAACCTTATCTTTATTCTTAGAAATAGCTATTTTAACCCCTTTAGTTTTCTTTATTTAGATTCATTTATTTCCCTTGTTTACATTTAAAGACATTATGCTTTTTAGTAACCCTCCATTAATTTAGAAAGCTTTTAAATTTAATTTGTGTATTTAACTTATAATTGTCATTTGACTTTTTGGGTTGGTAGGCCCTTTTTCCTGCACTCCTGATAAGTATTTATATTGTCTTCCTCCTCTCTCTTTTTTACAAACATTTGTCCTGATGATGGGTCTTGTTCTAGACCCGAAACATTGACACAAAAATGTCCACTGTGGAGATTCCGAACCCAGAAACTCACAATCTCAATTTCTTCTAGCTCTTGCTTCTTTTTACTGTTAAGAAACTTGATCAATTCTATTGCTTGCTCTAGTTTGTTATCAAGCTCATCTTTAGTCTTCTGAATTTCTGCTAATGCTGCTTTCAGTAAATCTCTCTGTTCAAAAATCATTTGAATTGAGGTCCACACATCATTGATGGCTTCAATGATCTTGTTCCATAAATGATTTTTTACCTATGAAATTTGTTCCTTTAATGTTAATTCCTTTTGTAACTTCTTCAATTCTTCATTTAGTCTAATATCATTTTTCCCATATGTCTTGGCATTTATTTGAGTTAACTTATTTGTCTTTTCAAGGTTATCAACCATTTTTTTCAATTTGTTAATCTCACTTGTCTAAAGTGACATTTCTTTCGTAGCTTTCACTAGTTTGTTGGCCTCATCTATAGGGTCAGATCCTATAGTGGATGACTCTATAGCTGATGCTGTAGATGATGTCATTGGCACTGGAGTATCCAGTGGCTCTTTGGGTGTCAGCTCTTTTGCTAGAGTTGATGCCACAACTGTAGTGACCATAGGAATAACTGAAGGAATTTCTGGTGTTTTTGGTGTTTCTTTTTCATGGACAAGCTTATCCATTTGAATCTCCATTTCTTTGATCTGTTCTGTGAGCTGAAAGATCAAATTCATCATGTCATCCTTCTCATTCTATCCTTGTATTATTTCCTTATCTTCAGGATTTTCACTTGATGGCAATTTAAGTTGCTTCTTCAATGTTGCAATTTCCTCATTTTTCTTCTTCACTAATTGCTCTGTTGCTTTTACATTTTCAGGGTCATATCCAACTTGCAAGACCAATTCTTCTAAGGATTTAATTCTGAGATATTTAGCATATAAGGATGATTTGTCAAGTTTCATTTGATCTTTCATATTTGTGACAGTGTTCTGAAGTTTCTGAACACTCATAGCTTTGGTTGTAACAGTAGAATACAACATATCTGAACTCTATCTATGAAATGCTATCTGATCAAGAACATGAGTTTTTTTCTATTTGGACTTCTAAATCAATCTTTTTGTAATCTTCCACTGTCTTTGGAGTTTTCAATGTAGGTTGCAGTACTGACATGATTAGCATTTTATTGAGTAATAAAAGGTAGATAAAAGTCTATTTTGAACACTTGGTGTTTGTTTTAGATATTTAGAGTAAATATCATTTTTTATCTCTTCATTCTTTAACTTGCTATGTTTGTACTTTTCCCTGATATCTAGATCCCTTTCTTCAATTGTTTGTGAAGATGATGCTTCCATGTTATGTTGTTTCTCTATAAACTATGTATTTCCATTATCAACCTATTATTCATTTCTATTTTCTGTAACTTGCTCATTTCTAATAACAGTGGCAGCATCTGTGTTGGTATCTGGGAAATCTGTATCTTCAACATCAATGGTTACATTATGTTTACCCACTGGATATGTTTTGGGCCTTTTATTATATCTTATCTTGAACTTAGTTTCAGTACTGGTTTCAGCAATATAAGTTTCTTCTTCTCTTACTCTCTTAGTGGTTTTTTCTGTTTGATCTGTAGTTTGTAAAGTGTGACTAGTATCACGTTTCTTCACTGCATCTATTAAAGTATTTTTTCTCCACTCAGTTAGATTGGCATATTTCTCTATCTTTGGTTTTTTCTCATAAATGTAGTGTGTCAATTTACACTTAACCCTCATTTTACTTAGTATCCCTTGTGGATAATAATTCCAAGAAAAGATCTTTTCAAACCTGTACTCTAATAATTGCTTAGCTACTTCTGCCTTTGCATCTATATAATTGCAAATTAATGGTCCCACTTGATTCTTCAATTTAAACTGTATTTTCTTCTTTGCTGCTAGGAAATTGATAGAATCAAAGTTTAATATTTTCCTGATATACTCCAAGGCAAAAATCCTCATTGGTACATATTTGGGTAATTTGTGTGCAACAAATTTGATCCAAAAAATCTAATATCAGTGTATTTTTCATATAAATACCAATCTCCAGTCTTGATATGTTCTGATAACTATAAAATATTCTTCATCTCATCATTTATCCTTGGTTGTTTAGTATTTGTTAACATTTTTATCAGTGGATGGATGAAGAAGTGTGAAAAATCTGCATAGGTAAACTCTGTGGACTCTTTCCTGATCAAAGAGGAAAATAACTGAAAGAGGATTCCCTTCTATGTCAAGCTTTTGAAGGGTTAATGGAAAATTATTTGCTTGAAAATACAAAAACATATGGAACAAGAAATATATGTATCTAAACACTCCTTCAATTGGCAATTTAAATAATTGGTCATGAATATTGTCAGCAATATACCCAACATAATCAAAGATGATAGATGGAGGTTGTCCTGGTGTGAAAGTGGATAGGAAACCCAAAATGGATTGATCTGTATGTTCATCAGTGAAATACCCTAGGATGAAGGATAACATGGAGATAACATGCCTAGAACCCTCTAGAAATATTGAAGTGGAATATGGAGGATTGATTTGAGGAATTTCTAGATGTAAAGGCATGAATATTTGGAAGATTTCGAATCTTTTAGGAAATTCAAGGCCAATATACAGCTTGGTAAGTGCTTCAATGGAAAGAGGAACTTCTTGAGGATCAGGTTTAAGTTCTAACATTTGATTAATGGATTTAGTAGTAATGGTAAAAAGTACTTATTTATTGGTTTTGACTATTGCTCTTTTCTCAGACATATAATGATGATGGCATAACCTAATGACCTCTGTGCATGAGTGGGTAACTGGAACAACATATTTGGGCAAGTGTGATTCCAAAATTTAAACTTCTTCAACATTATCTAAGGATTTTTCATAGCTCTAGTTGTGAAGTTCCAACAAATTAAATTCTATAATAGGGTCTCCTATATTATAGTCAACATCTGCTAATGGGGTGTGTTCAATGTCTACAACTAGAGGTTGCAGAGGATTTATAATGATAACAGTTTTGGAAGATGCTGCTGGAGTATTTTTAGGCATTTTGAGGCTTTTTGGACTACAAAAATATTCTTTTAGGCGTCTATGACTACTTGTGCAAGATTAACCAGTTTGCAGAAGTTTTTTTTTACTTTAACAAAGGTTTCTTGGATTAAAATAGGTAGAATATGGTCTTTTCTTCCATTTTTTCTTTTCAATTTTGGATTTTCAACATCATTTACAGACCTTTACTGGTTAGAAAACATGAAATAGGGTTTCTTGAGTTTTTCAATGGATAAGAGGGATAAGAATATTTTGAAATTAGGTATAGATGGTTTGGCTACCTTCAGAGTATTTTTGGGCTTAATTTGGAGTTTTAAATAGTTTATAAAAACTATATAAACTTAAGTTTTTCATTCAAAATAGTGTGCACCATAAAACAAGGTTTTTTCATAAATTTTGATAGGGTTTGGCCTGTTTTCTGGATCTTTAATAGGCTTGTTTTGATGAATTTAAACTCTGACTAAAATTTTTCATTAATGGTATTTTAAAACTGATAACAGGCTCGAATTTTGGAGAAATACCTATTATATGCAGGTATAGGGCTTTGAGGATATCTATAAAGGTTTTTGAATAGATTCTATGGTGTCTTTTTCATCTCTAGAGAAAATAAAAGCTCCTCGGAAATATTCAATAGGTACAGGAAGAAATTTGCAGGTTTTGGACAATATAACAGTGGAAAATACTTGTTTTCAGAGTCAAAATAGCACGTACAATAGATACGCGAGGAAAGAAGGGATAAACAGTGCATTTTCAAGGTTTATTGGGCAAATTAGGTTTAATTTCACATGCAATCAATGGCGGTCAAATCAGGGAGAATGGTGGTTTTTGGTTTCCATAGGAAAAAAAACCCTGGTGGTTATCGTGCACCACTTAAGTGGTAAGTGGTTTCATACGGATCGAATGTGATCCAGTGAAAAGACGCCACGTCAAGGAGAGAGAAAACAATAAAACTGCCCATTTCGTGTGGAAATGAAAAGGTTTAATGCAGGCAACTTTATTTGCGATTTGGTTTATCTGCCGTCGGATCATGAAGTTTGGTTGCAAATGGCCAAGATCAGCACGGAAGATGCATCGGGATTGGAGTGGGGTTGGGGTTTTAATACACGCAGGATGACTTGTTTAACTTTATAAATAAATCATTTATTAAAGTCAAACTTTGGTTTATAATGTTCGAAGGGGTTATAATGTTATATGAATTAATTAAAACATTTATCCTATGTTCTAACTAATGCATGAGCGCAGGTTTTATTATATAGTTTTTAAACATTTGACGATTGTTTAATAACCATAGTGGGGCGAGACTTATATTTTATTGATAATTTTTAAGCCAATGGGAATAAGGGTGGGTTTTATTTCATCACGTGGGGTAAAATAACATTGGTTTAAACATTTAAAAGTGGGCTTTTTGGGTTATTTAAATAAAAAGGGTTTTATACTATACGGGAGGGTATAGAATAGGGAGTTAATAAAATAAGTTAGAAACTAATATGAAAAAAGGGGTAATGTATGAAATGAGTGAAAAATACATGTTTTAACACTAAGTAAAATGTAAATAAAGCATTGTTGTCCCTTTTGTATTTTTCACACTTTAACCTAGGATCAAATGCATTTGATGGGTTTTTAAGTGCTTTTGAAAAGAAATGAAATTATCTATTTATGGTTTTTACTTTTTCCAAGTAAAAATGGGTTTTTATTTACGAAAAAGGAATCATGATTATGTATGAAGGGTAAATGCTAATGAATATGGGTTTTATGTAGGAATACAATATTTTTAACCAATCAGTCATTGAGCCTTGGGTATGATCCCAACAAAATCAGAGAAATTCTTTGAGCCTTTTCAACTGATAATTTAGAATACTGAATGATTGTGGGGGAAGGGAAATTAGTAATTTTATTTTCCTGATGATGCTTTATTACATGCTTGCACAACTGCTTTCTACCTACCCATCATTATTTCTAACTTTTTTAGTTCATTTTCATGGGTGCATTTAAGCTTGCAACCCTGAATCAATTTTCTTTTAAAGCATAAAAACTATCTAAATCTAACCTTATTTCATCCGAGGGCTCAGATTAAACTGTTGAGATCCTCATTTATTCTCTATCTTATCTACTGATTTGTCAAGTTTATAATGTTTGACATCTCTTTATTTTCTGTCTAAAACATGAAATTCAAAGTATGAAAAGTTAATATTAAACTATTTAACTGATCATGTATTATGGCATTTATTGACAATCTACACATAATAATTATTCTTGCAGTGAATTAAATATTAGTGACATTTTGACTTGCTCACTTTCTGGTCTTATTTTTATCTCTTTTTTCTTTTGGGGTCTACTTTTTCTAAGTCCTTTGATCTTTCTTTTAGGACTTTTACCCTCTTTTCATTTTTTTTATTATTTTCAAATATGGAAAAACAAATTTTAGAAAGAAAGGTATGCACATATTTACAAGAATATCATAGTCAATTCAAAAATTATGAATCCTATTATTATAGGATCCTAAAAAAATGAATTTTAATATACTTATTTTATAGCTCTTTGAGTTCATGTGGTTTTTTTGTACATATTATCATGCTACAAGGATTATGTTTTCATTATAGTGCACTTATATTAATTTTACTTTCATATTGGGTGGATATTCTTTGCCACTTTTCCATCTAATCACTACAGAAATTTTAATTAGGAAACACATCACTACCCTTTATAATTTAATTTGCACTCAAAGACACCATTGTATGTTGGATTATTTTAAACTTACACCCACACAAATATCTTAAAGTAATCCTTATGAATAAAAATGATTAGTAATAATCCTTATTAATTAATAAGGTTACTTAACTATTTATAAAAACACTAAATGATTAAACAATGACAACAATTATATCACTAGCATATAAGGGTACTTTAAAACATTTTTTTAAGCCAAACTAATATTTTTTCTTTAAATTCTAAATTATCATTTTAATTATTTTAATTTAAAAATTAAAGCCATCTTAATTGTCTTAGGTTAGAAATTAAGACAATTTTTTCAAAGAGTAGGATTATATAGCCTTCCCAATGATTGTCTTAGACAATGATTTCAATTCCCTTGTCTAAAAAATCTCACGAATAGTAACACAGTGAAAAATACTGAGCTAGTGGTAAAACACTAAACCCATTTTATCTAACAATAGGATCATGAAAAATATTATAAGCATCATCTGGCTATTCCTTGTGTAAACTATTAGAGCTGAAGAACGCAACTTGTCTCTTCCACTGCTATAGCTTGTGGCCTTGGTAACAAGTTGGTTCTTAGCTCACTGATGTTCTGTTAGAAGAGACAAATCTAATTCTAATTTTTTTAATAATTTTTATATTTTTTTAACCGATATCTAAAGGAATCAAAATCATCTCTCATAGATTAGACCAACCATGTAAAAAATCTCTATTATCAATGTAAGTATGTATTCTGCAGTGTAGTTCAACCATATCCACATATCCACATTCACTGGTGATTGTTGAACAAATTATATATTTCACAAGTCTATGATAAATTTTCTAATTGGCTCAACTTGAGAGACCTATGGAATGGGAATAATATCAATGATTCTCTTAGAGAACGATTTCAATTCCCTGGTCTAAAAAAAATCATAAATAGTAAAAAAATGACAAATACTGAGCTAGTGGTAAAACACTGAACCCATTTTCTCTAAAAATACGATCATGAAAAATATGATAAGCATCATTTGTATATGGCTTGTGTAAATTGTTAGAGCTGAAGAAGACAACTTGTCTCTTCCTCTGTTATAGCTTGTGGCCTCGATAACAAGATGGTTCTTAGTTCACTAATGTTCTATTAGAAGAGACACATCTAATTCTAATTTTTTTGATATTTTTTATACTGGTTTTAACCAATATCTCAAGGATTTCAAAATAACCTCTCATAGATTAGAGAAACCATGCAAAAAAATCTATATTATCAATGTAAGTATGGATTCTGGAGTGTAGTTAAACCATGTCCATATATCCACATTCAATGGTGATTCTTGAACAAAGTTCTATATTTCAAAAGTATAGGCTAAATTATTCTAACTAGCTCAACTTGAGAGACCTATTGGATGGGAATAATATCAATGATTGTCTTAAATATGGTTTTAATTCCCTGGTCTAAAAAATCTCAGGAATTGTAACACAATGACAAATACTGAGATAGTGGTGTTGGAGGATTAATCCGTCTTGCGGACAAGACCGATCTTCCTAGTACTAAAAGTAACTAGCAACAAACATCGAAATAAACTAATCTTTCTCTAAGCATATACGATCTATGAAAATCTCTATAGATGTGTTAAGGACTTACCGATTGTCCAGTGCTTGTTTGAAGCCGTCATTTTCCCTCGTGTGCTTGAAGGATTTCTCCTCGTAAACTTGCAGTCACAAACAAGAAAAACATTATATAGAACCTGTATAGAAATCATCATAAACCATGCTTATCATAGTGATCAAGGAATCTATGAAATAAACCTTTGATTGAAAGCTTATTGAGAAAAATGAGTATATTTGTATTAATTTCAAAAGAAGAAAGTCCTTACAACCTGAGCCTTGATGTTGCATAGGACTTTCTGGCGTCTGAAGCAGGAATCTCCTTTATTTTGATAAGCATTGCACTCCTCCAACCAAGAAGAATAGATGTATGTAATCATTCCTCACAAAAGTCTTAATCGACTGAGTCTGAATCTCAACAGCACTTAACTTCAAATATTCTAAAGCTTCAACTCCCTTTGAGGCTACCCAATGCCTCTTTTTATAGTAGAATAGAGGAGGTTTTCTCTTCCAACTATGAAGGGATAAAATCCTCCTTCAAAGGGATAAGCTCCTCACATCAAGGGGTTAGCTCCATAAGGTAAGGGATACATGCACCTCATAAGAGCGGTTCTATCACCACAAGATATTTTCTGGAAGCTTCTAGAATTCACTTTTATTGAGCTTTTTGGAAATTACTTGCGTATTTTTGATCTTACAGGGGTCCGCACCTATAACAAAGAGAAAATGCATTCAGGTACGCATGACAGCTGAACATTGGGTGCGGGACCGCAGGCAAGATAGCGAGAAAGTGCGATACCAAAGTTTAGGAGACTTTTAGGAACTTTTCTCTAATTTTCAAGGCTTGACATGAGGAACTGATATGTTAGACTTGCAAAGGGAGAAGTATGAGTAGTAATGAGCTCATACACATGGCAGAATGTTAGGATGACAATTACCAGTGTAACAAATTCCCCCCTAAAGTGCAAAGTCTGGAATAGATGATGCTGAAGTATGTCATATATGAAGAGTGCAGTACTTTATCATTTCAAGGATCATCCTGTGGCCACCCCAGTCGGAACTTGTAAAAACATTCAATGAAAAATATATATATATCATCGCTGAGGTAGGCATTCCCATACTCAGATCAAAACTAACTAGAGACTAATTCAAACTATTGTGATACAGGAATGATTTTGAGTACATCACAGTATAGACATGTGTAGACACAGTATGGACGCAGCCATCTGCTTGTGAATAGTCTACTGTATAAATGATAACAAAATTCCTCGCAGCCTGGATGGTAGAAACTAGATCTAGGGTCTTGATTTCCGAATCTCAAACTAGTACGATTCTATCCATGTGAATTAATGTGTCGAAGTCGAACATGGTAGAAACCACCTGATTACCAGTCAATGATGTAAACTATTAAAAAGTGTGAGAGTAACCACCAGTAATGTCAATGGCTCTCAAAGTACCCAGTACAATCCATGAAATGTGAATGAATGAGCTGAAGTCGAACATGTCACAGAATCATTCAATTGAAGGCCAATAATGCAACCTGTCGTCGAAAGCGAGAAACCTGCCATTGAGGCATGCAGATTCCAAGGTACTGACGATTTCTGGATAAATTTCCTAGATAATGAGTTGTCATCGATAGAAATTGATCTGTCATAGGCAAGCCCATAACACGAAATCATAGATCAAGTTTTGAAAATATATCGGCAAGGACTAACTCAGGAATGGTAAAAAATGGATGACAGATATTTTGCAAATGAATGGTTTATTTGAACTGTCCTCTTGAACACATAGCGACATTGCAGATGGCTTGGTAGTAGTTGATCCAAAGCTAATACCCAGAAACCAGATGAAGACTTTCAAATGAGGTTCGATTAACTGTTAAGCGAAGGATTTCCCAACCTAGGTGATTGAAAGTGTCATGTTCAAGAGTGGTTGACTGAATTTTCGAAAAATCAAAATGCAACAAACACGTCCATTTTTCTCTCTTTTCCCCCACCATTTCTGGCAAGTACCTCTTTATTTTTGATAAGCTTAGGGAGGATAACATTTGCTTGTTTATAAGCTCATCCTTCGGATGATTCCAACTTAGTTTAAGATTCGAACCCTAAGAAGGAGTGGTTCGTTCCTGTTGAAAATTAAACAGGTCCTTTATTGTTAAATTTTAATGAGTCCAGTATAGGAGAAACTCGGTGTTTTTCAATTTTAGGGAGTCAGAAGAAAAAACTTAAGAAAACTCCATGGGTGTAATTTTTCATAAATTTAGTCTCTCGAGCCCGAAAAAGGATAAAATAATGCGAGAGAGAACTCTATTGACCGTAATTAGTCAACATATACCTTTTTCATAAATAGTCCATTTCAGTCCGTAAAAGGGGTAAACTTATATTGTAGGGACGATCATTCATTTACTTTAACGAGTTCGAACAATCAAGTACTCGGCAATCTTTTCATGTTTAGAGAGTTTGAAAAGGGCTTAAAAGAGAACTCCAATGTTTCTCTTTTTCGTAAAATTTTGAAAGAGTCCGAAAAAGTGATAAAAGTATGCTCTTTGTTGAAAAATGGTCAATTCTCCTGATAAATCCAATTTCTGCACAAAAACTTGAAACATTACACATACCTGTTTAAAATAAGTAAAAATGCTTTCAAAATACCCTTTTTAAAGTGAAAAATAAATAAATTAAAAATTCATCTATTCGAAAAAACTTATAAAAATGATTTTTTCAACTTCATTTTTACCGTTCAAGTTCAGAGTGCAAAGAAGCTTTTGGGTGAAAAAGTTTCTGATAAGATTCGGGAAGATCCGTCCAACGAAATCGAGAACCGTCAGTCCCAAGTAGTCCACGACCTCTTAATATCTATTTTCATTCATTTAAAATTCTTTTTAGGCTTTATTTTTCATTTTTAAGGGAAAAATATGTTTAAGAAATTACCTGCGGGGGTCCGCAAGCACAACACACATGACCTGTGGACCCCGAAATTTTTCTACATAGAAAAAGGTTGTGGGTCCACACTTTTAATATATAACGCATGCGTTCCTACGCAGTGTGTATGAAGGAAAAGTGCGGTCCCCGCGCAATTGAATTTCAAAATCAAATTTTCCATTTCCCGCCCAAAAATTTTCAAATTAGATTTTTCTAACTTATCTTTTTATGCATTGTAGGATTAGCAAGATGTTGATTTGGAGAGAATGTGAGCATGAGGATGTGGATGACACCGCGATGCTCCATTTTCCCACAATTCAGGCTTTAAGAGCATGTGGTTTGTATGAATTTTGGGCCATTCAGGGCATGAGGGCACAGGTAGACCTCCCGACATGGCTGGTAAACAGGTGGAACGTGTAGGACCAGTGTTTCATTATTGGCGGCCACTGGCTCGAAATTGAGCTGGAGGATATTTATTTTCTGACTGGTTTGTCCAAGAGGGGTGAACAACTTTCCTTGTTTGGGACTAGGCTAGGTGGCCAAAACTGTCGCTAGTCTTCGAAAAGAGTTTTGTAATGATGAAGCAAACCCCAGCAACAAACGGATTGATATAAAAAATATCATCCATCCCGAGCTGAAAGTGATTGCATTTACTGTTACTAGACTGTGTGAGAGTGCCGCACTGCATGTGGCTACCAGTTCTCAGATGCGTATTGCTGTAGACTATTTCCGAGGCACCATTTTCAACTGGTGCGAAGCTGTGTTGGCCAATGTAAAAGGCCAACTAACTAGAGCGAAAAATGGTAAACTAAATAAATTTGGATATGGATCCATCATGGTCACTTTTGCTCTAGAGCGGGTACCCATGCTAGCTTTACAAAGTATTCCTGTTGATGTTGGTCGACCCCAAGAACCTAGGATGGTTCGTTGGGTTGCATTGATGGCCTGTCACGGTATTGAGGGCGCTGAGATTGTTCTATTTCCTCCTTCATATTTTCATTGGCTGGACCGCCAAATTTTTGTCATTGAGGAATTTTCGTATGCAGGGATAGACTTTCGCGGCGACTGGGAGATGACTCTCCCAGCCGGGGAACAGTGGGATGAATCAGGTAAAAACATTTTCAACGAATTCTAAATTCTAATTTTTTATTTTTTTATCGTATTATCAATTAATAACCAAAAAGTTTTTTATAAATGCAGATGTGGGTCCACGGCGACTAGACCATCTCCAGCCTTATGACAGAAGACAACCAGTTGCAGCCGCACCAGCCCTAGTAGGCCAATTAGTGGAAATTTTGTCTGATTTAGAGAATCATCTAGAGCGTCTAACTCTAGATATTCCAGAGATGGACATAGATGAGATCCCACTCAGATTGCAGAGATACATGATTGGTGTTCCAGGACCTTTCAGAAGGTTCCTGTGTAGGGTGGCTCGGGCAGTGGTCTCTTATCGTGATCACCATCAGTGATGGGATGATCGTGTTGCAGACTCATATTTTTTGACTTTTTGTGTTACCATTTTGCCGATCATAAGGTGTTTCCAAACTATGATCGAAGACGATGTATATTTTTTGAAAACATTCTATGCTATGATATATCACTATTTACCAGCTATCTATATACATATTATGGATGTTATTTTTTTTACTGCTTTGATAATTGCAAATGTCGATTTATCATACTAGAAGCAACTGCGTGTGCTAATGTATTTAAATGTCTTGGAATATGTTGATATTCTATGTAATCGAATTCACGTTCCAAGAGACGAACTCCTAAAAATAACCATAATAACACTAGATTTCTAATGGCATAAACTCGGTTCAATTGTAATACAACAAGTTCAGAATCCAACCTAACAATTAAACTCCGAATTCCAAATGATATGGATTCAGATAATAACTCAATCACTGCACTATACTCGGCAATGTTATTCGTTGTTTGACCAAGGCTTACCCCATGCATGGATACTAACTCATCAGAGGGTGAATAAATAACCCAAGCTGCGAAAGAAATGTTCTGTGTACTACGACAAGCACCATCAGCAAAACCAATGTAGGTTTGAAGAGACGTAAACATCTACAATATCAAGAGTAAAAACTCAGATAAGTAGGAATAGTGATAAAAACACACTTCTAAAATAAGCATGCTTTTCTAATATAAAACACACCAGCAGTAAAGAAATATAATCTAATAAATCTCCATACCAAGTTAAGCATAGTATTGCTTCAGATAAAGTCCATTTTTGGGTTTATCTAAAGGGAAACCGTCAAAATCTATCAGCTCATAGGCCCCTTTAGCTAGCTTTTTCTTGACAATAAAAGGACCATGCCACATGGGCACGAATTTCCTAGCTCCTAGCTTATCGTTGGCTTGATCATAAACTAAGACTAGGTCTCCTTCTGAAAAATTTCGAGGGGTAACACTTCTGTCGTACTGAGCTTTTATCCATTTAACATGAGCCTCATTTGATATTACAGCATTTCGTCGATTCTCATCTAGCTAAGCTAAGTACAGGAAACGTTTCTCCTCTTCAGACGTAGCTGGGAGAAATTCTATGGCTAAGTTTAGTGACGGAATTTCGCATTCAATTGGCAACACAGCTTCCAAATCGTAAACGAGTTGAAAGGGAGTGAAATCAGTTGGTGTTTTTACTGAGGTTCGATATGCCCAAAGTGCTGAAAGTAACATGGAATGCCAATTCGTTTTGTGAATACCAATAATTCGTCTAATCATGCTGAACAAAACTTTATTTATGGCTTCAACAAAACCATTGGCTTGTGGATAATACGGAGTGGAACTATCGTGACGCAGGCCAAGTTGATATGTCAGTTCAGTCATCATGACATTGCGAAAATGACTTCCATGATCTGTAATAATGGCTTGAGGAACACCGAACCTAGAAATTATGTGATTAAATATGAAAGTTGTAGCAGTATTTCCATCACCCGAAAAATAATCTACGACTAAGATAATATATGCATGCCCCCCAGTCGAGTGAGGGTTACATGTAATAAAATCGATACCCCATTTCGCAAAAGGACCAACATAAATTATGGGATGAAGAGGAGCGGGTGGCGCGCGCATCTTATGATCAAAAATTTGACAATTGGTGCATTTTTGGACTGCATAAATACAATCTTTAAACAATGACGTCCAGGAATAGCCAGCGCGCAAGATATTTTGGGCTGTGGCATACCCATACATATGACCGCCACATGCTCCAGAATGGAAATCATTTAACACCTTTTCAGCTTCTTCATGAACAAGACAACGTTTGAAAACAGAATCCGCTCCATGACGATAGAGTGTTTCACCAATAATATTATACTGTTGGGATTGGAAGCGTATTTTCCGTCGCTGAGATTGTGAGATTTCAGGTCAAAAAGATTGGGTTTGGAGATAGACAATAATATCTCCGTACCATGGATCTAAAGTACTGATAAGAAACAAAGATTCGTCCGCAATGGACTCTTCTACCACAGTTTCAGAATCAGTAGAGGGAAAATCACACATCAATTCCGCAAATACCAGAGATTTCTTTGCCTTGGATTTCTCAAACTCCAAGTCAAATTCCTGTAGGATAACTATCCATTTGGAATACTTTCCCCCTAGCAATTTTTTGGTTAAAATATACATCATAGGGTTGCAATCAGAAATTACCATGGTTTTACGTAAAAAGATGTAGTGTATAAATCTCTGGATAGCTTGAATAGCTGCCAATGCCAATTTCTCCACATGTGTGTATTTGATCTCTGTTGGATGCAGATTCCGACTAAGATAGTAAATCACATGTTAAGTGTGAGGTTCATCTTCCTGAACTAACACCATCCCAATGGTGGAATGAGAAGCAGCGAGATACAAAATGTAATCCTGGTTGTATTTGGGAGGATGCAATAACGGTGCATGGGTCAACGCGTGTTTAAGTGCATCGAAAGATCGATCAACGATCTCATCCCAAAAGAATGGAATGTTCTGTTTCAACAACCGGGTGAAACCTTTGTAAGCTCGGCATAGTTAGGAATGAACCGACGTAAAAGGTTCCCTTTCCCCTGCAAACTTTGGAGTTGGCGCAAATTCGAAGGAGGAGGTAATTTGAAAATAGCTTCGACCTTTGACGGATCAACACGAATGCCTGATTTCAAGACAAAAAAGCCCAGTAAACGACCTGAATCTACACAAAAAGCACATTTGTGGGGATTTAGCCTAATATTATAATGCCCGCATCTCATAAATATAGCTCGTAAGTGTGTGAGATGGTCGGCCCTGCGTGATGAATGAGCAGGTAAATCTCAAGATATGGCTGCACAATGTGCTTAATGTCATGAAACGCATAAGACATTGCCCTTTGAAAAGTTTCTCCAGTGTTCTTCAATCCAAAGGGTGGTTTGCGATAAGAAAATGTCCCCCATGGACAAATAAAATTTGTTTTTGTCTGATCACCAGGGAGTATGTTGATTTGATTATACCCAGAAAAACCATCCATAAAGGAAAAAATTTCGCTACTAGCACAATCGTTGATTATCTGATCGATATAGGGAGTTGGGTAATTGTCTTTGGGACAAGCTCGATTAATATCCCTATAATCGATACATACTTGTATCGTTCCTTGTTTTTTAGTCACAGGAACAATATTTGATACCCAATCCGTTAAGGGAATTGGATAAATAAAACCTGCACGCAGTAATTTTTCAACTTCTGCTTTGATAGCAACAGCTTTTCTAGGATGTATTTGACGTAAACATTGACGAATAGGTTTGGCATCTGGGTAAGTCTTGATTTCATGTATGACGATTGATGGATAAATTCCTCGCATTTCCTCATAAGACCAGGCAAACACATCACGGAATTCTTGAAATAGGGCTTTATAAGCTTTAATTTCATCTTCAGTACAGCAAGCACCTATATGAATGTTTTCAATTATTCCTGGTTTTACCGAAATGTCAATTGGAACCGTTCAAGAAATATTCTCCAAATTTAACTCAAAATCAGAATTTTGTAATGGATTTTGGGGTTCTTTGACATATTTAGCAGTAAAAATTGAAGTGAAATCATCTTCAAAATGATCTGCTTCAGGTAAAAACTAAGATCGATGATGCATATCTTCCCATGGTAAATCATCAACACACAAAAGCTCACGAATCTGCTCATCAGTGTGAACAATATCCAGAAATGTCGTTGTGGCTAAACCAGATATAGAAAGTGATTCCTCAGGGATCCCATTCATTGGATCAATTCTGGTTGAAGAGGTGTCAGAAAGTGACTGTACGACCTAGTATGCAAGTTCAAATGGACTCAAAGGCATCATGCCATCAATTGAAGCTAACTCGGAGTCGGAAGGTACAATCCAAGGATCATCAAACATAATAGTATCTGATGAAATCATGTGAATAGTTGCAACAGCAGGCGATACATTAGGAGGAGGAAAAGAAAAGTTCCCAGTAAACCAGAATCTTTAACTAATCCTACTCCAACATCCTTATAAGGGATAGTCGCTTTACCAACGTGCTGGATTGTTTCTGTAGAGGCTGGGTCGGAAGAGAAATAAGTTAACTGATCTATTGTGACGATCTTTCCTTGATATGGAAATTTTATGAGTCGAAAGACCGAAGAAACAACAGCAGTCATCGCATAAGACCAACTGCGACCTAGAAGAAGGTTGTAATCTAGAGGGGCATCAACCACTTCCGCATCTAGATTTACAGTTTTACCTTCGACCCCTATGGGTAAATCTTGCAAAATACCAAAAGGGTGGAAACCTCAACCATCAAAATCCTTAAGAATCGTCGGAGATTGGTTAAGTGTAGGAGAACCAAGCGATTTCCAACACTGAATCGACATAATACACGTTGAAACCCCCTCATCAATCACAGTCCGATAGATTGGTCTGTTTTTGACTAACACTGGTATCTGGAAAGCCATTTGATGAGGTAGACGAGGTGTACTATTTTCTAAATCGAAGATTATAAGATTAGAATCCTGAACATCTACAGCTCCTATAGCATACAAAAGCAATTTACGTTGTGCTGGGCATGATTGCAGCACTTCCAAAGCCGACATTGCTAAGGGGGAAACAGCTAAGTCTTTAACAATGTTGTAATTCTGAGCAGCTCTCACATGTGGATTGAAAGCTGATTTACGAAGAACATCTTTAGCAGGCGGTTTGATTATTAAGTCTAGATTTTGTTTCTCGATTTGTAGCGGACCAGAAACAGGAGGAGGTGTAGTTGATGCATTTGCATTAGAAGATTCTGCTTCTTTCCCATCAACAGGATTCTTAGTACCATAATCTTGCGATCGTGTCGCAATCCTTACATGAGACATCATCAAAATAGGTTCTTCTGAAGCAGTCGAAGTGGAACCAACCATCTTGCTATCTTGAGTCGGAAAAGGATCCTTCAAGACAGCAGGTTGTTGTGAACCTTTAACGAATTTTGCAACCTCTGCATGATGTGGACATTCCTTAGTGAAGTGATCCTCGTCACAAATGTAACAAGGGTAACGAGGTTTGCGCTTTTCATCATTGGATTCATTTTTATCAGTTTTCTCTTTCGAATTTTTCTTGTTTTTTACTCTTCCCTTTCTTTTTACCACCATATTTAGATTTAGCCATAGATGTCTCTACGACATGAATGTCGGCAGAGATTTTGGGGGAAGATTCTCCTTTCGGGGAATCTGGTAAGGTTATAATAGGAGAAGAATTCTTTGAAGATTTATTCTTACTTTTCATATTGACTGTACCAATCATGCCATCAGCAGCATGAGACCCTGAAGGAGCAGCAGCTATCTGACATTGTTTTGGAAGGTCGGGGATTTTTTCGTGTAAAGTACCTGACTGCGTGTAAACGAGGTCAAGGTACTAAGCTTGAGCAATCACTTGCTCTTCAGTAACAACACCGACCTTAGCTACATCTTCAGTGATCTTGGGTAACAATGATTTAACAAACCATTCTGCCAAAATTTGATCTGGAATGTAAACTTTCACCAAACGCCTTCTACGTCGCCATTCATGAATATGATCAGAAATATACGTAGACGTAGATTGCTTTAGTGAAGTTAATAATTCCGTGCCATTGTCGTATCTGACAGGCAACTGAAAATGAGTCAAGAAGGCAGTCGCTAACTGACTGAAATTATTAAACGAGCCTCGTGGTAACTCAATGTACCATTTGGCTGCAAGACCAATAAGAGTTCTTTGGAAAAGACGTAAGCGAATCGAATCATCAATAATTGAATTAGACGCACACCAGAGGTGATAAGTCATGACATGATTTGATGGTTCCTCTCCTAACTTACCTTCAAACTTCGGTATATCACTGGGCAACTTATGTGGCATTGGCGACCAATACAGATAATAGAAAATCGGATCATTCATAACGCGCGTCAAATCAGGTAAATCCAAAGTTGCAATAAATGGTAACTGACGGTTAGGGTCACGAAAACCTTGAGTAGCCAAAGCAGTTCCAGGAGGTGGATACCCAGGATAACTGGGAATTGGATTTGCGTTAGGAATCGTGTAACCTCCTAGAAAACCAGGATTAACCGGACCGAACTGGGGTTGTTGAGGCTGCTGATAAGTGTAGCCAGGGTACGGTTGATACTGATAATTTGGATTTTGTGAACCGAGACCGAATTGAGGATATCCCTGGTACGGTTGATACGTGAATTGTAGTTGAATTGTGACAACTGTACTCGTACCGGCTTGTCCTCCAAGCATCTGAACCGAAGTCTGAACGAAAGGCCCTGACTGGGGTACAGAGACTTGAGGGATTTTCACGGATGCAGGGATAGACGAACTCAGCGTTACAGATACTCCAAAATAGGTGTTACAGGTTGGACAGACGTAGCAGTAGTTGCAGCAGTTTGAGGCGGAGTTTGAAGTGTATTAGGCACAGACTGCTGAACATAACTTGGTGCAGGAGTTTGAATAGTAGGCTGGACAGGTTGTTGGGTTGGACCAGAAACTAAAGGCTGTCCAGGTTGAAAAGGTAACTGAACATTAGGCTGCATAGGCTGTTGATATTGGGACAGATCCCACACCATATTCATTCCGGGGTATTTTCCCACATAAGGTTGAACATAAGGACCATAACCTGGTTGAACGTAGGGTTGATAAGTAAGTGGTAAATTTCCGGCTCCTTGAAGAGATGACTAACCAAAAGGTTGTTGGTAACCTTGAATTGGGTATTGAGCTTGAGGTTGATAACCCTGAGGTGCGTACTGAAGCTGGGGTTGATAAGGACCCTGAGGAGCATATTGAGCTTGGGGTTGACCCTGGGGTGTGTACTATCCTTGGGGTTGATAACCCTGAGGTATGTACTGCCCTTGGGGTTGTCCCCAAAAATAATATGATTCCACAGTTTGTCCTGGGAAAAAGCTACCTTGAGGTTGCCCCCAGGCGGTAACTGACTTCCTGAAGGTTGCCTCGCAGGTGGTAACTGACTACCTTGAGGTTGCCCCCTAGGCGGTAACTGATTTCCCTGAGATTGCCCTCCAGGCGGTACCTGACTGCCTTGAGGTTGCGGATTCGGAATATTACCAGACATCATAAAAATTTTCCCTTCGTTCGACATTTCAGTTTTAATTCCACTTAAACCAGATGATAACATGCTTTCAATCGGTTGAGGAGCTACCCCCGAGAAAGTACCAGACAGAGCCTGATATCCCGAAGGAACAGAAGGACCACCATGTAAAAATGATTCCGGTGTCTGGGAAAACATGGATGATTCTCCTGCCATAATGGATGATGGATAATAACCTTTGGGTGTTGGATGAAATGGAACTCGAGGTGAAGAAAAAGAAAGACCCAGATTCTCTAAAAAATTCGTTAAGGATAAGTATCAAGCAGTAGTTCGAATAGGGCTGTAGAAAAATGATTCACGCTCCCTAAGATTTAACGATTGAGAGGAATTGGGAAGAGATAACTCTTCATTCGGATTAGTAAGTTCTTCAATAGAAATTAGCCCAGATGGAAGATCGTCTGTGACAATATTTCTTACCCTAGGTGAACTAAGATCGCTAGAAGTTGGTGAAAGAAATCCTGAAGATGTTTCCAAAACAAAAGGTTCAATTTCAAGTTTAGAGATTTCAGGTTCGTCAGCCCATTCACTGGCAGGAGAAATACTACCAGTAACTTCAGAAACTTAAATCGGCTCTTGAATGTGTTCTGTTATGGGTGTTTGATAATCAGGATGAACCACTTTGGATGAAGTTCCAACTTCTGTTGATTTAATCCTACCGCTACTAGACGATACCAGAGCACGAAGCCCTTCAAGCTGACTTGGTGAATATTCAGGGGGTTTCCCTTGTAGTCTCCGGGATTGTCTCGGAAATTCTGCCACGATTAAATATTTTACTAATCACACGCAAACAAAGAAAATTTCAATGAAAACACCTAAAGTCTCTAGAAATCAAACAGCTGAATCACACGCTTAAAAATCTAGGAGTTCAAACCACACACAAACTGTAACTTCCCATACTAAAGACACTAGTTGGTGATGAAATCCAACTTAGTAGAAATTTAATACAGAAAGGGCGGTTGGAACAGTTACCCCGACAACCTGCTTAATGAAACAAACTGGCACAAGTTTCCTCACAAAACCATCTCGTGTGAAGATAACCCCCCAGAGAGTCCAAGTGAGTCTAGTCGACGTCTGCTCCAGGTACAGTGAGATCTTTCCTTCACCGTCACCTTAGGAAATAATCTTAAGTCTGTGGACACTAAGTTTACCAATAGTAACAAATATAACTGGGGGAAAAGTCTACGATCTGATCCCACGCGCAAGGGCAGAGTATCAAAGTTCAATCCCCTTGAAGGTTCCTTGACATGGTTAATCTGAGGTTTACCGACAGTGACCCCAGGCTCCTCGACAATGGTTAATCTGAGGTTTACCGTTTGTAATACGCGCAAAATATTCTATCTTCCCCAATGAAAAAGAATTGATTGTCTCAAAGGTTCGGACATGACCTCGTGATTGACTTCTTTAAGAGAAGCTTCCCAGATTATACAAATTACGATTGGGTTTATCTCCTACCGCAAGATTTGTCTACTTGTTTGTTTTACTACCTTGGAGAGTTAATTACTCCCTACTCCAAGATACTAGCCTAAGCTATGTTGGTAATAAGAGCCCCAGAAAATAAAAAGATTGTTAGATGAATTTTAATTAAGCATTAATTTTAAGAGCTGTTTCTTAAGTCAATGGGTGTGGAAATGGAACTATGATGGTGTGAAGACTCGACTTCAAAAGAACACTAAAAATGCACCTAAAAATGATAATCAGATCGTTTCCTTTCAATGAAGTTATAATTAAGGAAAAGTTAGAGAATGCAATTCTTTTAATGAACATTTCCTTCTTTAAACATTAAGAGTAATTGAAAGAAAATATTTTTGTCTTTTTAGAAATAACTCAAAAATGAAAAAAACTATCAAAGCTCATAAGAAAATCCTTTCACTTTCAAAAACTTGAAGCTACAAAACAAGTTTTCTTCAAAAGAGATCTACAAAATTCTATGAAAAACACTTAAAACTATCAAACTAATTCTGAGACCTACAAGTTTTAATAATCTAATTGAATTAAAGCTTTACGAAAAAAATTAAATTTGAATAAGGTTTTACTTAGCTATTCAGCAAGCTAAGGATCTATTCGTTCAGAATAACAAACAGATCAAAAACATTCAATTATGCTTTTATAAAAAATGAAATTCAAAAACCAATAACAAAGTTTTTTTCGAAGGTTTGCAAAGAAACAGGTAACTCTATTTCTTAATAGAGGATGACTTCACAATCAGGCCAGATTCAGCAAAATAAAAAATACCAATGTAATCTTAGGTATTTTAAACAGTCAATGCTTCGAATTGCTACAAAGACCAAGTGAAAGACAATCCAAAACGCAAAAAATTCTAGAAAATCATCAAAACACCAATACTGCTAAGACTCATTCACAAAAAGCTTTTGACAGAAACAATCATCAATCTGGGCAGAAACCAAAAAATCTAAATTACAATAAAGACAAACTAAATAAAGAAATCCAAAGGTTTTTCAAAATTTTAACAAGGTCTGCAGGCTTGCAGAAGTAACAGGTGCAGTACCGCACTGTTTACTAAAGCAAAGATGCGAAACTGCCTGCACTATGCAAATAAGGAAAAGTACGGTCCCAGGAAAAATTAAAGAAAAACATAAAAGATCTCAAAATTTTCTAAAACAGAGAAAACCTAAGCTACCCAAGCAGATGTCTATCAATCAAAAACTAGGAAAACGTTTCCTCAAATCAAAATAAAAGAGAACCAAAAACAACAAGTTCTTTCCCCAGTGGAGTCGCCAATTTGTTGGAGGATTAATCCGTCTTACGGACAAGACTGATATCCCTAGTACTAAAAGTAACTAGAAACAAACATCCAAATAAATTAATCTTTCTCTAAGCATATACGATCTATTAAAAGCTCTATAGAGGTGTTAAGGACTTACCGATTGTCCAGTTCTTGTTTGAAGTCGTCGTTGTCCCTCGCGCGCTTGAAGGAGTTCTCCTCGTAAACCTGCAGTCACAAACATGCAAAACATTACATAGCACCTGTATAGAAATCATCATAAACCATGCTTATCATAGTGATCAAGGAATCTATGAAATAAACCTTTGATTTAAATCTTATTAAGAAAAATGAGTATATTTGTATTAATTTCAAAAGAAGAAAATCCTTACAACCTGAGCCTTGATGTTGCACAGGACTTTCCGGGGTTCGAAGCAGGAATATCCTTTATTTTGATAAGCACTGCACTCCTCCAACCAAGACGAATAGAGGTATGTAATATTTCCTCACAAAAGTCTTAATCGACTGAGTCTGAATCTCAACAGCACTTAACTTTAAATATTCTAAAGCTTCAACTCCCTTTGAGGCTACCCAATGCCTCTTTTTATAGTAGAATAGAGGAGATTTTCTCTTCCAACTATGAAGGGATAAAATCCTCCTTCAAAGGGATAAGCTCCTCACATCAAGGGGTTAGTTCCATAAGGTAAGGGATACATGCACCTCATAAGAGCGGTTCTATCACTGCAAGATATTTTCTGGAAGCTTCTAGAATTCACTTTTATTGAGCTTTTTGGAAATTACTTGCGTCTTTTTTATCTTACAAGGGTCTGCACCTATAACAAAGAGAAAGTGCGTTCAGGTACGCATGACAGCTGAACATTGGGTGCGGGACCGTAGGCAAGATAGAGAGAAAGTGCGATACCAAAATTTAGGAGACTTTTAGGAACTTTTCTTTGATTTTCAAGGCTTGACATGAGGAAATCATATGTTAGACTTGCAAAGGGAGAAGTATGAGTATTAATGAGCTCATACACATGACAGAATGTCAGGATGACAATTTTCAGTGTAATAAGTGGTAAAACAATGGACCCATTTTATCTAACAATATAATCTTCAAAATTATGATAGACACCACCTGGCTCTGGTTTGTGTAAACTGTTAGATTTGAAGAAGACAAGTTGTCTCTTCCTCTGCTATAACTTGTGGCCTCGATAACAAGATGGTTATTACTTCAATGATTTTCTATTAGAGGAGACACATCTAATTATAATTTTGTTGATATTTGTTATATTATTTTTAACCAATATCTCAAGGACTGCAAAATACTCTCTCACAGATTAGAGAAACCAAGTACAAAATATCTATTACCAATGTAAGTTTGTTTTCTGGAGTGTAGTTCAACCATATCCACATATCCACATTCACTAGTGATTGTTAAACAGATTTCTATATTTCACAAGTCTACGATAAATTATTCTAAATGGATCAACTTAAGAGACCTATGGGATGGGAATAATATCAATGATTGTCTTATACAGTGGTTTCAAATCACTAGTCTAAAAACTCTCAGGAATAGTAACACAATGACAAATATTGAGCTAGTGGTAAAACACTAAACCCATTTTATCTAACAATACGAACATGAAAAATATGATAAGCACCACCTATCTATGGCTTCTGTAAACTGTTAGAGTTGAAGAAGAAAATTTTTCTCTTCCTCTGCTATAGCTTGTGGCCTTGGTAACAAGCGGGTTCTTAGATCAATGATTTTTTATTAGAAGAGACACATATAATTCTAATTTTTATGATCTTTGTTATAATACTTTCAACCAATATATCAAGGACTACAAAATCCTCTCTCATAGATTGGAGCAATCACGTAAAAAATATCTATTATTAATGTAAGTCTGGATTCTAGAGTGTAGTTCAACAATATCCACGTATCCACATTCACTGGTGATTGTTGAACAAAGTTCTACATTTCACAATTCTTGGCTAAATTTTGTCTAGTATTTGTATAGTAGACCTTTTACATGCTTAATATCTAAAGTAAAAACACATTTGCTATTATGCCAAACTTCAAAATCTAAGAAATGGTATAGGAGGCCTAAATTTGTAATGTCAAAAGTTGAATGTGATTTAGTTTTATCTTGGTAATTCGTCTAACCTCACAACTTATGATGAAAATGTCATCTACATATATCACGAATATATATATGTACTATCCTCACTTTTAATGTAGATAATTTAATCATAAAAGCTTATTCTTAATCTGTTATCCTACAAATTTTTTTCAATTTTGATGTACCAAGCTCTTGGTGCTTATTTGGGACCATAAAGAGCCTTAACCAATACACATACCATATTTTCCTCTCTAAGAACCTAGAAACCTCGAGGTTGACACATATAAACCTATACCTTCAAAATATCATTGAGGAAAGCGTTAGAATATAATGCTTATTCTAATATTATTATTTTTAAACATTTTTTTAGGGCACTTTAAAACATTTTTTCAAAACCTTTCCTCAATTCTTTCTTTATGCATGCAATGTAGTTCTCATTGTTCCCTATCATCAAAAGTTCATCTACATACACCACAATATACACAACTATTTTTTCAACTTAACAAATTTGCATCATCAAGATCATAATGTATGAAATTGTGTTTCAGAAGATGCCCAGTCAACTTCGTGTACCAGGCTTGTGGTGCTTGCTTGAGGCCATACCAGGATTTCACAAGCGTGCATACTTTATGCTCCTAAACCTTCACAAAAAATCCTTTTGGTTGGGACACAAAAACATTCTCTTTCATATCTCTATTCAAGAAATAAGTTTTTACATACATTTGATGGACTTTCCAACTTTTTGAGTTTCTAGGGGAAAGAGTGTCCAAATCGTAGCCCATTTATCAATTGGGGGGGGAATTATCCTCGTAATCAACCCCCTTTTTTTTTAAATCCTTTTTCCACAAGCCTAGCTTTATTCTTGTCAAGTGAGACATTCTCTTTATACTTGTTCTTGAAAAATGTTAACGCTTAATTTAGCAAGGGTCCTAGGAGTGTTTCCAAAGAGACTACTACTAGATCAAGTGTAAACAATGGGAAAAGGACCCATAATCACCTCACTCAATGTCCCTTGATATTTATGAAATTTTACTGATGGGAGGAGTCTCGATATAGGGAAATCATTAGAATGATGATATCAATAACGATGCACAATGTGATTTCCAATGCCCATTCAAAGAAGAGGATCATATAATAGGATTTATGTTTTAGAAACAAAATTACTCTCCAAGAAAGGCTTGAGGGAAATATTACCTAAGGTTTAGGAATATTAAAAAATGATGAATGCTTAATATTAAAACATCCAAAATCCCTCACTTGTGATTAATGTGATTATACTAGGCTTCAACGTGAGGCAAGGATTTCTCATTCAATGGAGAGATTCAATTAAAGTGTGAGATTTGGGAGAAGCTAGGGTGACTTTCAATAAAAAAACCTTTGAGAGATATATCGTAATAAAGGCACATCCAATGATCACTTATAGTTAAGATAAAAGGTTTTGAATGATCAACTACAAAGTGAAAACATTCAAGAAATCCCCAAGTCAAAGGAGCTTCAAGGGGTCCCTCTTGGTGTGATATCTATTGCATCAATTTATTTGAAATTACACTATCATATTTCGTTCAAAATTGGAGGATTTCTAGAGCTCTAATCTAGCCTGGTAAATGATGCCTTTCTTGAGTTCCTTTTGCTATTTTTAGATACCTTATCCTTTATTATTTTATTCTCTAGGCATCATACTATTTTAGAGAAAATAAAACTTTATTGCCACACCTTACATGTGAGCCTCTTCTTGGAAACTCCTCATGATGTAATTCAACCTAACCATACATGCAAGGTTGATTTTCTTCATCAAGTCGAATTAGACCTAGTTTCATCCACACATGTTAATTATTACAATGAGAAATGTAAATATTGAGAGTTGATGTAGTCAAAATGGATTATTATTGGCAAATTTCATGTTTCAACCATGCAAATAGTGAACAGTCTTGGAGAGGTTGTGCTCAAGGAGGATCATTCTAGGAAATGTTTGTATTTCATCCATACAAACTACAATCAATAGATATATATGGTTACTAAAGGAAAAAACAAGTTATTACAAAGGGGGCACCATACTGAACTTTTTCCAGTAGGTTGGAACTTCATAATAAGAAAAAAATAGATATCATGGAGAAGTAGTGCCACAATGTTGCGTTGACTTGTTTCTCATACATTTAATGCACTATCCTGAGTATTACGTTCTAAAATAGCACATATTTTAGAATACATGAACCTCACTAAATATACTTTCAACACATTAGTCAATTAAAGTGAAAACATTAGCTGCAAAGTGTTTTGAGCAGATGTGTACTTTAAATAGGGCCTAGTTTTGAAAGAGATCAAATTCAATAGAGAGGAATTTTTACATCAAAAATGATCTAGCACATAAGCCTTTAACCCATAGTTTGATCCTCTTCTCTTTAATCGAGTACATTCTCTCTCCTCCTATTATATTCTATAAAGGAGAGGTGCAAGTCCTCATTCTAGAGGGTGGGTTTACTTACATAGGTGTCACGAGATTCTCATCATCTACCCTCATACATTTCATAATTTAGAGCACTTCCACTACATGCGAGAGCTTGATAGGGTAGCCCATGGTATAGTGTCTCTATGATTTAGTTTCTAACACTTAATTCACATATCAAATGAATTATAATATACATATTTTATAGCTCTTTGAGTTCATGTGGTTTTTTTTGTATATATTATCATGCTACAAGGATTATGTTGTCATTATAGTGCACTTATTTGAATTTTAATTTCATATTGGGTGGATATTATTTGCCACTTTTCCATCTAATCACTACATAAATTTTAATTAGGAAAGACATCACTACCCTTTATAAATTAATTTTTACTCAAAGACGCCATTTTCTATTGGATTATTTTAGACTTACACCTGCACAAATATCTTAATGTAATCCTTATGAATAAAAATAACTAGTAATAATCCTCATTAATTAATAAGGTTACTTAACTATTTATAAAAACACTAAACGATTAAACAATGACAATAATTATATCACTAGCATATAAGGGTACTTTAAAACATTTTTTTAAGCCAGAATAATATTTTTTCTTAAAACACTTTTAAATATTAAAACCATTTCAATTGTCTTAAGTTAGAAATTAAGACAATTTGTTTCATTAAGTTAGAAATTAAGACAATTTGTTCAAAGAGTAGGATTATATAGCCCTCCAAATGATTGTTGTAGAAAGTGATTTCAATTCCCTCGTCTAAAAAATCTTAGGAATAGTAACATAATGAAAGATACTGATCTAGTGGTAAAACACTAAAGCCATTTTATCTAACAATAGGATCATGAAAAATATGATAAGAATCACCTAGCTATTTCTTGTGTAAAATATTAGAGCTGAAGAAGGCAACTTGTCTCTTCCTCTGCTATAGCTTGTTGCCTTGGTAACAAGCTTGTTCTTAGCTCACTGATGTTCTATTAGAAGAGACAAATCTAATTCTAATTTTGTTGATCTTTTTCATATTGATTTTAACCAATATCTCCAGGAATGAAAAATCATCTCTCATAGATTAGAACAACCATGTAAAAAATCTCTATTATCAATGTAATTCTAGATTCTGGAGTGTAGTTCAACCATATCCACATATCCACATTCACTGGTGATTGTTGAACAAATTCTATATTTCACAAGTCTAGGGTAAATTTTTTAACTGGCTCAACTTGAGAGACCTATGGGATGGGAATAATATCAATGATTTTCTTAGAGAGTGGTTTCAATTCCCTAGTGTAAAAAATCCTAGGAATAGTAACACAATGACAAATATTGAGCTAGTGGTAAAACACTGAACCCATTTTCTCTAAAAATAGGATCATGAAAAATATGATAAGCACCACTTGTCTATGGATTGTGTAATTGTTAGAGCTGAAGAAGGCAACTTGTCTCTTCCTCTATTATATCTTGTGGCCTCGATAAAAAGCTGGTTCTTAGTTCACTGATGTTCTATTAGAAAAGAGAGATCTAATTCTAATTTTTATGATATTTTTTATACTGCTTTTAACCAATATCTCAAGGACTTAAAAATCCCCTCTCATAGATTAAATAAACCATGTAAAAAATATTTATTATCAATGTAAGTATGGATTTTGGAGTGTCGTTAAACCATGTCCACATATCCACATTCACCTGTGTTTCTTGAAAAAAGTTCTATATTTAAAAAGTATAGGCTAAATTATTCTAACTAGCTCAACTTCAGAGACCTATTGGATGGGAATAATATCAATGATTGTCTTAGATATGGTTTCAATTCCCTGGTCTAAAAAATCTTAATAATAGTAAGATAATGAAAAATATTGAGCTAGTGGTAAAACACTGAACCCATTTTATCTAACAATAGAATCTTGAAAATTATGATAAGCACCACCTGGCTCTGGTTTGTGTAAACTGTTAGAGTTAAAGAAGAAAACTTTTCTCTTCCTTTGCTATAACTTGTGGCCTCAATAACAAGATGGTTCTTAGTTCAATGATGTTCTATTATAAGAGACACATCTAATTCTAATTTTGTTGATACTTGTTATATTATTTTTAACCAATATCTCAAGGACTTCAAAATCCTCTCTCATAGATTAAAGAAACCAAGTACAAAATATCTATTACCAATGTAAGTTTGTATTCTGGAGTGTAGTTCAACCACATCCACATATCCACATGCACTAGTGATTGTTAAACATAATTCTACATTTCACAAGTCTACTATAAATTATTCTAACTGGCTCAACTTGAGAGACCTATGGGATGGGAATAATATCAATGATTTTCTTATACATTGGTTTCAATTCACTGGTCTAAAAATCCTAGGGAATAGTAACACAATGACAAATACTGAGCTATTGGTAAAACACTGAACCCATTTTATCTAACAATACGAACATGAAAAATATGACAAGCACCCCCTGGTTATGGCTTCTGTAAACTGTTAGAATTGACGAAGACAAATTTTCTCTTCCTCTGTTATAGCTTGTGGCTTCGGTAACAAGTTGGTTCTTAGTTCACTGATGTTCGATTAGAAGAGAGACATATAATTCTAATTTTTATGATCTTGGTTATAATATTTTCAACCAATATATCAAGGACTGCAAAATCCTCTCTCATAGATTGGAGCAATCATGTAAAAAATCTCTATTATTAATGTAAGTCTTTATTCTAGAGTGTAGTCCAATAATATCCACATATCCACATTCATTGGTGATTGTTGAACAAATTTCTACATTTCACAAGTCTAGGCTAAGTTTTGTCTAGTATTTGGCTAGTAGACCTTTTTCATGCTTAATATGTAAAGTAAAAACACATTTGTTATTATGCCAAACTTCAACATCTAATAAATGTTATAGGAGGCCTAAATTTGTTATCAAAATTCGAATGTGATTTATTCTTATCTTGGTATTTGGTCTAACCTCACAATTTATGATGACAATTTCATCTACATATATCACTAATATATATATGTACTATCCTCACTTTTAATGTAGAGAATTTAATCATAAAATCTTATGTCAATTTTGATGTACCAAGTTCTTGGTGCTTATTTGGGACCATAAAGAGCCTTAACAAATCTACATACCATATGTTCCTTTCCAAGAACATGGAAACCTCGAGGTTGACACATATAAACCTATACCTTCAAACTATCATTAAGGAAGGTGTTATAATATAATGCTTATTCTAATATCATTTTTTTTAAAACATTTTTTTAGGTTACTTCAAAACATTTTTTCAAAACCTTTCTTGAGTTCTTTCTTTATGGATGCAATGTAGTTCTCATTATTCCCTATCATCAAAAGGCCATCTACATACACCACAATATACACAATTATTTTTTCAACTTAACAAAGTTTCATGATCAAGATCATAATGTTTGAAATTGTGTTTTAGAAGATGCTCAGTCAACTTTGTGTACCAGGCTCATGGTGCTTGCTTAAGGCCATACAAGGATTTTACAGGCGTGCATACATTATGATCCTAACCCTTCACAAAAAATCCTTTTGGTTAGGACACAAAAACATTGTCTTTCATATCTCCATTCAAGAAAGACATGTTTACATCCATTTGATGGACTTTCCAAATTTTTGAGTTTCTAGGGCAAAGAGTGTTCAGATTGTAGCCCATTTTGCTAAGTGGGGGGGGGGAGGATTCTCCTAATAATCAACCCCTTTTTTCTTTCAAAATCCTTTTTCCACAAGCCTCGCTTTATTCTTGTCAAGTGAAACATCTTCTTTATACTTGTTCTTGAAAAATGTTAATGCTTAATTTAGCAAGGGTCCTAGGAGGGGTTCCAAAGGGACAAGGACCCACACTCACCTCGTTCAATGTCCCTTTATCTTTACAAAATTTCACTGATGGGAGGAGTCTTGGTATAGGGAAATCACTAGAATGATGATATCGATAACGATGCACAATGTGATTTCCAATGCCCATTAAAAGAATAGAATCAAATAATAGGTTGTATATTTTAGAAACAAAAGGACTTTCCAAGAAATTCTTGAGGGAAATATGACCTAAGGTTTAGGAATATAAAAAAATCCAAAATTCCTCACTTGTGATTAATGTGATTATACTAGGCTTCAACATGAGCCAAGGATTGCTCATTCAATGGAGAGATTCAATTAAAGTGTGAGCTTTGGGACAATCTAGGGCGACTTTCCATGAAAAAACCTTTGAGAGATATACCATGGTAAAGGCTCATCCAATGATCACTTATAGTTGAGATAAAAGGTTTTGAATGATCAACTACAATGTGAAAACCTTTAAGAAATCCCCATGTCAAATGATCTTCAAGGGGTCCCTCTTGGTGTGATATCTAGGGCATCAATTTATTTGAAATTCCACCATCATATCTCGTTCAAAATTGGAGGATTTCTAGAGCTCTAATCTAGCCTAGGAAGTGATGCCTTGCTTGAGTTCCTTTTGCTATTTTTACACACCTTATCCTTTGTTATTTTAGTCTCTAGGCATCATACGATTTTAGAGAAAATAATACTTTATTCCCACACCTTGCATGTGAGCCTCTTATTGGAAACTCCTCATGATGCAATTCAAGCTATCCATATATTCAAGGTTGATTTTCTTCAACAAGTTGAATTAGGCCTAGTTTCATCCACACATGCTAATTATTACAATGAGAAAGGTAAATATTAAGAGGTGATGTAGTCAAAATGGATTATTATTGGCAAATGTCATATTTCAACCATGCAAACAATGAACAGTCTTGGAGAGGGTGTGCTGAAGGAGTATCATTCTAGGTAATGTTTGCATTTCATCCATACAAACAACAATCAATAGATATATATGGTTACTAAAGGAAAAAAACAAGTTATTACAAAGGGGGCACCATACTGAACTTTTTCCAGTAGGTTGGAACTTCTTAATAAGAAAAAAATAGATATCATGGAGAAGTAGTGCCACAATGTTGTGTTGAATTGTTTCTCATACATTTATGCACTACCCTGAGTATTACGTGCTAAAATAACACATATTCTAGAAGACATGAGCCTCACTAAATATAATTTCAACACATTCATCAATTAAAGGGAAAACATTAGCTACAAAGTGTTTTGAGTAGATGTGTACTTTAAAGAGGGCATAGTTTTGAAAGAGATCAAATTCACTAGAGAGGAATTTGGACATCCAAAATGATCTAGCACATAGGCCTTTAACCCACAATTTGATCCTCTTCTCTTTCATCAATTACATTTTCTCTCCTCCTATTCTTTTCTATAAAGGAGAGGTGCAAGTCCTCATTCTAGAGGGTGGGTTTACTTACATAGGTGTCACGAGCTTCTCATTATCTTCCCTCGTCCATTTTATACTTGAGAGCACTTCCACTACATGCGAGAGCTTGGTAGGGTAGCCCATGGTATAGTGTCTCTATGATTTCCTTTATAACACTTCATTCACATATCAAATGAATTATAATATACATATTTTATAGCTCTTTGAGTTCATGTGGTTTTTTTGTATATATTATCATGCTACAAGGATTATGTTGTCATTATAGTGCACTTATTTGAATTTTAATTTCATATTGGGTGGATATTCTTTGCCATTTTTCCATCTAATCACTATAGAAATTTTGATTAGGAAACACATCACTACCCTTTATAATTTAATTTGTACTCAAAGACACCATTGTATATTGGATTATTTTAGACTTACACCAGCACAAATATCTTAAAGTAATCCTTATGAATAAAAATAATTAGTAATAATCCTCCTTAATTAATAAGGTTACTTAACTATTTATAAAAACACTAAATGATTCAACAATGACAACAATTATATCACTAGCATATAAGGGTACTTTAAAACATTTTTTAAGCCAAACTAATATTTTTTCTTAAAATCCTAAATAGTCATTTTAATTATTTTAATTTAAATATTAAAACCATTTTAATTGTCTTAAGTTAAAAATTATGACAATTCGTTCCATTAAGTTAGAAATTAAGACAATTCATTCAAAGAGTAGCAAAAAAAATTTGAAAAAGAAGAGGAGAAGTAAAGAAACTTAGGGTTGGAAATATGTCATTATTACAAATAACACGAAATTGGACTGATAGGTTTCCTGGTCGTCTCTCCCGACCAAATTGTTGTTGCATTTTTTTCCCTCTTCAACTACAAGGACAAGGCTAAAATTGCCTCCTTTTGCGGGGATTTTTATAGGGTTAGCCTTGCCTCCATTTGAAAGGGTTTTTAGGATCTTTATCATGCCTCTAGACTCTGTGACTGCGTCTAAAAAATTGTGGAGCATAAGCTTCTAGCTGGAGTGAGTTCCGAGAAAATGGTCATAAACCTGGAGGCATATGAACTCAAGGAGATGAATGTGATGAATGAGAAGAGGTGCTATGACCTCATGGATACATTGCTTTCCATGTTAGTGGCCCACCTCTAATGGTTCAAGAGCCTGCAGCTAGGGCCAAATTTATGCAATAAAATCACGAGTGGTGTAATAAGAAGTTATGGCCCTATATTTCCCAAGGATTAATCACCTCTGGTTGTTAGGGATAGGGGACGTGGGCGGGCTTGCTATCGGGGAATTTATGAAGAATTGCTATAATATTTCAGAGCTTATTTCCTTTGATTGGATGAATGTTGATGAGACGGTTCTAGGAAATGCTGCTCTCGTAGGTTTTTGTCTATGGTAGGTTCTTAAAAAATCAATTGGATAATGGATTCACAACTTTGATTCAGTCTTCCGAAATTGGTTGTGGTGAATGTATTGCACGGGGATATAACCCTAGGTGTGGCTTTCAGGTCGCTACTTTTGGAGATCTTAGAGGTTATGTGTGCATTAAATTATGGAGAGAAGTCACTGAATTTGTGATGTTTGATGATGATACTGTATTTGTTGATTATGCTAGGGTATAATTTGCAATGGACGAATTGGATCTTGAAAAGTCGTGCTAAGAGGGGTACAACCAGAAGCAGGAAAGGTACATTTCCCTTTGCATGAATTTCTCAATCTTACTTGTTCATAATTGATCCTTTAAAACCAACATTCCAAAATTATTGGTCAGTCGGTGTCTTTTTGTCTTGTATTCTGCACAACTTTCTTAACTTATTTTTCCATGGATGATTCTTTGAAATCAATCATCATTATTAGTTTCACTTGTTAGTTGTTTGCAATTGGAGTGTCATTTTTCTTGATCACTTCTCCAATTACATGTTGAAATTTTTAATCAAGCTGTCCACAAGTGAATTTTATTTGTTCTTCTGTGGGCCATAGAAAATTTATCAGTCAACACAGATGTTGCCAAAGCGGTTGCTATTGAAGGGGGCATTAGAATTTTCATAGCCCTTGCTAGTTCCCCTAATAGAGGGGTTGCTGAGGGGGTGTTGCGGGGGATTGTCGAACCTGTCTATAGGAGAAGAGCAAAAGGTGTTGACTATATTCTCTTCTTTTATTTTTGAATTAAAAACTAAAAATGAAAAAATGAATGCTTTTTTTCCCCTTTATCAAGCACCCTACCTTCATTTTTCATGTTGGTGGTACTACCTACTCATTGTATGCATTGGAAGTGCAATGTAAATTATAGTTATCATTATTGATTTCCAAAACTAGGATGTTTGAGTAAATAATTCTTCGTTTTTCTATCATCCAAATAATAAAAAAATTTCTTCCTTTTTCCAAATAACACATCTAGCTCATTTTTGTTTTCTTTCGCTGGGGGTGCTATTGCAAAGGCAGGTGGCATAAGGAAATTGATGGATATTGTATTTAAATGGCCTTTTGGAAGGAAATGTGCTCTGGTAAGCTAGAAACTTTGATTTCTAGAACTTTACACATAAAACTATGAAACTAATGTTGCTTTATATATTCAAGAGTTCTGGCTTTTGATAATATAGCCATGGGAAATATTTCTAACAGATAGATAGGCCTTTTTTTTCTTCTTCTTCTTCGCATAAAAATTGTACAAATAAACCTTGTAGTGTCGAATGATGTATTGATAAGATGTATTTTCTCTATTTTTTTTTAGAAACAAATATTACTTACTTTGTATAATATTTAGTATCTAAATAGATTTTGAAGAGAAATGAAAAGTAAGTCAGGCTATTTGAGCTCATTTTCAGGACACTCTTTGCATAATGTGCCTATCATTACTCCTTCCAGGTTTTGAATCATCAAGGATCGGAGTGCCTGTAAATTGGAGCAGGTAAAGATGGTTGAAACATGGGTTTTATTGTTTTTGTAGCATTCCCGCTTGAAGGTAACAAAGCTACATGTGGTGCATTTTTTGAATGGTGTGAGTTCAAAAGTTTGAACTTGTTTTTGTGCATTGATGACTACTACCAATGATCAATGGAAATGTTTTTGACTTCCCCACTGCTTATGTTTCCTTACTATAATTGGTTTAGCCTATACCTTCTTCTCATTTTTTCACTTTAGGAACACTCTTTGAAGAATGTGCCTATCATTACTCCTTTCAAGATTTGAATCATCAAGGATTGGCGCCACTGTAAAATAGAGTAGACTAAGATGGTCAAAACCTAGATTTTATTGTTTTTCTAGCATGCTTGCTTTAAGGTGAAAAAGCTACACGTGGTGCATTTTTTGAATGGTGTGATTCAAAAAGTTTGCACTTGTTTTTGTACATTGATGATTGCTACCATTGATCAGTGGATGTGCTTTCGATTTCCCAAATACTTGTGTTTTCTTAGCAAAATTGGTCTAACATATATCTTCGTCTCATTTTTTTCTTGGTTTCTCTTCACAGATTAATTTTGTTTCCCCTTTCCTTTCTAGCATTCCAACATATGATTTATCAATACATGTATTTGTGTCCTTTGTATTTTCATTTCTTCACTTATATTTTCTTTCTATTCCCCTTTTCTTTTATGTTGTTTTTTCTCCCCTTGGTCCCTTTTTTTATGTTTTGTTTCCTTTCTATTTTTCATTGTGTCCCCTTTTTTGGTATTTTTTTCCTATCTTCTGATGCTACATGTATTAAGGTGTTTGAATAAGTGGAAGAAAGGATGCTTGTGTGAAATTCTCACTATAAGTAGTGCTCACTTCTAAAACATTCTAAATTTCATGTACGATTTTTACGGTTGTCAAGAATTTCACTTCACTTATGAGTATAAAGAACTCCATTTTTCATTTTCCTATGTGAATTGACACTTTGATATCACTGTATTATTAATATTGAATTCCATGCTTAAAAAAATGTTTCCTACATAGTACAAAATACTAACATGTATCTTGATATTTACCCATAATTGATGAACTCTGTACTAAACTGAGAGGGGGGCTAAATCAAGTTAGTCCATTCATGGACATTAAAAAATTTCATTAAACTTATTAACAAGTCATTTCATAAGAAGCTTAGTAAAGAATGATCAACAGACCGAATATGTGAACAACAAGTAATAAGAATATTAACACATCATATCTACACATATAATCATGCACATGGACACCAGATATAAGTGGAAACCCATAAGGGATAAAACCACATATTATTGTTCTTCTGATGCAAAGGCAAGCTCCTAATCCCTCTCACAACTAATTTTATATATGCTCCAACCTACAGGAGGCTTCTACCTCAATTTCTGCAAGCTACAATTTGCAAGGAAGCTCCAACTACCATATATTTTCTGTAGGCTACAACCCACAGGAGGCTCCTACATCAACCAGCAACAATTGGAAATTTATGAAGCTACAACTTGAAAGGAGACTACAATCCCCTCACTCAACATGAAAATAAATTGTTGATTTACCTAGATATCAACTCTATTTTCCTCCACCTTCACTTTTTCCCTCTCTGCCTTCAAATCTTCTTCATATCCAATCCAAATATGCATAACATCTCTATCATCTCTCTGAAATTCTCTAGCTCTCTCCCATTTTCCATCTCTCTCGCATTTTCCAGCTTTCTTACATTCTTCAACTCTCTTCCATTCTGTTGCTCTCTCTAACCTCACTATGCACACTGATATTACATGTTTTATATAGATAGCTACATGACTGTTTGCATTCTACATGGAATTTGAAGTGAACAGGCTTGACTCTATGCCTTCCACCCATTCGATTCCTCACACGTCAGTTCAGGTTATTATATCAACCAAAAATACAGAAATAATCATTTCAACATTCATTAAATTTTTTCCTATGCCTATGGACACTTGCCTTTGCATCAAATACAATAAAAAAAATTAATTTATTTACATTTATAGTTACAACAAGTATATTTCACTCAGCCCTTTGAGCTCTTCGCTCGTTGTGCATTTGTTCTTTCTACTGTTGTCAATATCTTTTCTATTTCTAATGTTATATTATAACAGTTCTGCACAAACTCCAAGTTTTCCTGAATCGACCCAGCTGGCACGTTTCCAACAATTCCACCATATGCTCCTTTTGCCCGTCTCAGCCTATCTACCTTCCTTCTCTTGCCCATAGCATTTAGCCTTCTCCTTGTCTCAACACCCAACTTTTCCCTGAAGTTTTTGTTGAGGCCGACTCGACCCATGGTGCCTATCTCCTCATTACCACAACGTTAAGCTTTCTCTTCCCTTTTCTCTGTGTCGGGTCACTTACCCAAGCCTTTCTGTCTACGTTGAGAAATTTCTTGTTTGCAAGTCGTAACTGCATCAACCACTGTTATGCACGAGTGTCAGGTCTTACCCGAGTCAACTGCATGCATTCACTTTTCTTCATAAAACAGTGTAACTAAAAATAACCCTGGAACTTAAATAAATTCCAACTAGCCTTTGAACATCCTCGCGTCCGGTCCCTTTATATCATTTTGGTGATCCAATTGTTCTATCTTATAAACCTCCTCTTTTCTTCGATGTGATTTAACAAAGGAAAACCACATACACCCGAACTTGAACTCTATTAAATAATAGCCCTGAGTTGCATCGCATCCAATCCCTTTATCGCATTTACACATTCCTAGGTAATTCTACGTTATATTCCCCTGTTCCACCTCCAACATGATTTCTTAACAAAAGGCCTTACATCTGGATTTTAAATGCTTTGGTATTTAGATTTGAAACTCCATTGCACCCGGCTCCTTTTATCGCACTTCACAAAGTCTGCCTTTCACCATGGTTCATGGGTGATATCCCTTCTGAGCTTGTGATGTGCAATATGTGATTGGGTCCAACAGCCGGACTTTAAATCCTTTAGGTTTTAGCTTTGAAGCTTATCGCATCCGAGCTCTCATAGATATTCGCATTTCGATGTTTCGACTATTTCTCTTGTTCTTCATTTATATATTTCTCTTTCATTTCCTGATGTGATTTCTCAAAGGGAAACCTTATAACTCTGGATTTTAAATCCTTTAGAACTTTTCTTTGAAACTAAATCGTATCCAGTATTCTTATCGCATTTTGCATTTCGACGTTGTTCTTGTGTGCTATTCCTCCTGATATTTGTGACTTGCGATATGTGATAAAGGGTTCATATCCCACCGAGGAGCCACGTCACAACCACATAACCTTACCACTTCATTAAAATTTTATTTTGATAAGTAAGGTCGGGGCCACATCAACTTGCCACATCATTGCCTACGTCACCATCTCGCACTTCGTATTTCACAATTTCTCTATCTCTGTTGTTTTTTGATACTCATTCTGATGTGATCTTCTATATGTTCACCATCACTGTTCTGAATGTGAAATTCTGGAAATTTACTCGACTCTGCCCGCATAACTGCACATGCTGCACATGCCTCCGTGCACTGTTCTAAATGCAAACTACTCTGAGTCTACCAATGTGTTCATGTCATTCTCCACTATTTGAATGCGTTCATTCCTTCATGATCTATGCCCACTCATGCATGATCCTCTAAATGAAAAACCACTATTCTTCATGCATTTTACAACTAGCCTGACCTGGCCCGCTTTTTCATTGCTTTTATTTGTTGTACACATACACGCAACCTCACCTTTGCTATACACTTTTCATTTTCTTACTATTTTGAACATGAATAACTCGACTTGACCCTGCACTGCACAATTTTCTTCTTTGATCATTCTGATGTTTCTCCTTGCCTCTTTTCTTCATAATGCTACTCCACTCTGATCATTTTCCTTAGATAATGATTTTGGTGTTGATCCATGCCTCTCTACTACTCTTCGGCCTTATTTCTCCTTTATACTCTAGTTGATCTTGATCTTCTCCTTTGTTCTCAATGATAATTCTAGTTCGACTCCTTTCTATTCCTTTGATATCAATGATAATATTTCCTACATTCTCCCCCTTTGGCATTGATGGCAATAATTCCTCCAACACTTCCTCCGCCTTCCATTCTGAGAAGTGTCTATCTTTCTCTGCTTGTTTTTCCTCTCCCTTTGACATTGATGGCAAGGGGTTATAAAATTTTTCAGCATAGATTCCATCATTTCATTTCTACCCTTTGAGTTTTGTATAAGCTTTCTTCATTCGGTCCTTTTGTTATTAAATGAATATACAAACTCCATCATTGTATTACTGCTTCCTGATATTCCTGCATACACAGTGAGTGTTGCTTTATGTTACACATAAGCATTGCTTGATGTGCACTTCAACATTACAAGAGTGTAGTAGGCCATCATTGTGACTGCATTTCAGACTTCATAAGTTATATGAGCATTGTTGAGGTAACACTTTGAAAATCATTGAGATTACATGAATATGTTGCAAATTAATGCTATCCAAAACTCATAAGAATGTTGGAAGGAATGCCACCATAGAATTTTATGTACTTTTCTCCCTTACTGCTTGATAGTGGTGATATGTGCCAAACTTCTGAAGATATAATCACTACAAGCCAAAAGCCCTTGCTGGTGATGTGAAAAATGAGTCCAAACAGGGCTTACAACTTATTGTAAGATTAGAAAATATCTTTCAATATAAAAGGCCCAATGAATTTAATATTGAATAGTTACATATTTAAACATAAAATCCTCGAGGCTTGATACATTCCATGCATTGGAAAATCTCACTATCAACTCTACACTTTCATTTATGACACAAGGGGGTATGTAGTTCAATCATTCAACTCTCCATCATACTTCATACACTTTGACTGTTATATCACCATGTTCTTCAGGAAAACATATTCAAGTTGTCTATTTGAAGTTTCATCAAACAGACTTCAACAATCTTATGGATGACTTAAGAAAGAAGCCTTGAAAGTATATCAATACTGACTTGAAAAGGCATACATTCATATCCAAGACTACATGATTCTTCAGTGCAATATAACACATCAACGAACATAAGATAATTATTCTTTGACATTTTACTGACCTTTCCATTCTTTGATAATGTAGCTCGATGTTCTCCAACATTTGGAACCAGAAGATACTTTACACTAATCATAGCAACCAGAACTTAATCCACACATATTATAATGTTGATAACGTAGGGACTACTTCCTTGATGTATTTGGTGTATGATGCATGCTATAGTACTCCGACATTAAGGACCTATACTATACCATTTCTCCAATAATAAAACTTGGGATGGATATTTTTAATCATATAATGATAACAACATTTTTCTTATTCATCCTTCTTAAAACAATTTTGTATCATTATCAACACTTGCAGTGAGACACACATTGTAATCATCCTCTTAGTTTTCAAGTTCATGATTGATGTTCCCTTTACCACCATGGTTGCTTTCTGCTTTCTCTTCTTCCATCAAATTTTTGGCTATTGAATGCTTCAGGTGTCCTTTTTCCTCTATGGTTCTCTTCCATAGGAATTGTCTTTTCCCATCCTGAACTTTTAGTTGTTCTTATTCCCAACATCTCTTCTTTGACAACTCTTATGGGGAATTTTTATGAACTTCTGTCCCCCCTGGGATGTTGCTTCTTGTCTATCACTGAATGGATATCTTCATTGATTCTTAGAGAAGCTCTGAGACTATGATGGATTCATAAAGTCATTAAAGTAACAAGCTCCCCCTTTTTCTTCTTCTTCCATACTTTGTTGGGGTTCCTCATAATGTCTGCATTTCTTTTTTATTCACATTTTTGTCTAATTTGATTTGGTTACATCATCTGTCTAGATTCCTTTAATGTTTGGAAGCCTACATTCATTTTCTTTGTGTCCAAACTTGTGGCATACATAACATATTATTTTACCTAGGTACATTTTAACTAATGTATATCATTTTGTGCTCATTTTTTAACATATTTTACATTCAACAAGTTTATGTATAAATTCATTTCATGCATAAAAATAGCCATGGAAATTATTTTTGTACCTGTTGAAAGCTTTTCCATTCCATTTTCTTTCTTGAGGTGATCTTCTCATTTGCTGCATATTTTGTTGGTTAAACTTGATTTGGTTTGTCTTACAATGTGTTGTTATATGTCCAGGTCTACGAAGGTTCAGAAGCTGAAATTTTTAGAGTGCGAAGCCAAAATCCTAAGGAACATCATCGCCAAAATTGATGATCTTGGTTCACAATAGTTTTGGATATATGATTGTGGAAGTTAGGGCTTTTGGCAGGCTCCTTAATTTCACTTAAAAATGTCATCACGGAATTATCGCTATAAATTTTTTTCTACAAAGGTTCAAAAGATGAAATTGTTAGAGTGCAAATCCGACATCTTGAGGAACATTGTCGCAAAATTTCAGAGCTTGGTTCAGAATATTTTTGGAGATATGATTTGTGGAAGTTAGGCCATTTTTAGGTTACCGAATTTCATCTCAAAGAGGTGATCATAGAAAAATATTCATAACTCTCTATATGAGCATCGGATTGGAATTTTGTAAAAATTGACTGGAAGTACATGGACTGTAGTTTCCTTTCTATAAATTTCAGAGCCAAAGGAGAAAACAGTGACACGTGGCAAGTCATACAAGTTCGCTCTACTGAACTAGTCCATAATTAGGTCATTGTGGGAGATGGGACATAACTTTGTCTTGAATAATCAAAATCAAGTCAGACCTATGGCATTTGAAATAAGATTCAAAGTAATACTATAGGGCCGAATTATAGATATTGAGGATATGCAAGTATAGAAAGAAGTAAATTTCAATAGTGATCTCCTCAAAAGCAAGTAAAAGGTGTGTATTGTTTTTCCGAATTGCATAAGTCTTGTTTGAAGGATCAAGTTGAATTGATTCCAATGGCATATTGTAGAATAGTTATCAGTGTTGGATCCTAAAATGGCCCCTAAAAAGAATTCAACACCCATTAAGCCTTTAGAAGGCTCTACTATGACTCATGAAGATGAAGAATGGAAACATGACATATCAAAATTAGAAGAGCAAGTGCAACAAATTTCACTCTAGCAAAGAAAAATAAAAAATGACATGGAAGGTTTGGAGAAAGGCATGGAATCTAAGATGGATAGTTTCAATAATGGCATGGAAGCTAATATGGATGGCATGGAAGCTAGCATGGAATCTAAGATGGATGACATGGAAGCTAATATGGAAAACGTGAAGAATGATCTAAAAGTAGACATGGAAGGTTTGAGAAAATTGATACAAGAAATGTTTCCTAATGGTGAAAAGATAGTAGAGGAAACTCATGATGAGAAAAAAATAAGTGTTAATCGTGATTTCATAAACTCTAATGTTGGAGGGAAGAACCACCACATTCCAAAAATGGATATGAGGAAGTTTGATGGAAAGGATCCTGTAACATGGATACTACAGATGGAGAAATATTTTGATCTCAATAATGTGCAAAACACACAAAAGGTACGCATTGCAACTTTACATTTAGAACAAAATACATTTGTATGGTATCGATGGCTTTTCTCATGTAAAAAAAAATTCACTTGGTTAATTTTTACGGAGGAAAGGATAACACATTATGAGGATACAAAGAGAAACACCTTCTTTAGCCAATTCATAAATCTCAAACAAAAGTGTTCAGTGGGGGAGCACATTGAGGACTTCCAAAAATTAAATATAAGGGTAATTGATATTCTAGAGGAACACAGGATTGATCTCTTCATAGGTACTTTAAAGGATAGCATCCAACATGAAGTTCGTGTTTTGGAACCTGATTCATTGGAGAAGGCATTCAGGTTGGCAAGAAAAATTGAATGTAAAATTATGGCGACAAGGAAGCCTACCACTCACTTCTATAAAGATGGAAGTGTTGCTATTCCTAGATTTCCACAACCTACAACGTTGACACCACAACAATTGGAAGAAAAAAGAGGAAAAGGGCTTTGCTACAGTTGTGATAGAAAATACACTAAAGGTCATAAGTGTGCTGAGAAGAAATTATTTTACATAAATTATGAAGACGAAGAGTAAAATGAACAAGAATCTTCAAAATAAGAGGATATACACTAGGAACCAGCCCTAGAAGAGGAAGAAATGAGTTTGACCATATCGTGTAATGCGTTGGCAAGAATTACCACTCCCCAAACCCTCAAGATAAAAGGCCATATCAAAAAGAAAAAGGTAATATTTTTGATTGATTCAGGTAGTACCCATAATTTTAATCATTGTAAGATAGCCAAGGAATTGAATTTTGTCCTATACCCAGCACCAGAATGTCAAGTGATGGTTGTAAATGGAGGAACTATAAATTGCTCTGGAAAATGCCATAATATCAAGCTAACCATGGGGGAATATGTATTTAATAGTCCAATTCTTTCCATTCCTATGGGAGGTGTTGATGTTGTACTAGGAGTACAATGGTTACAATCTTTGGGGACGATAGCTTTTAATTTTCAAGAACTTTTATTGAATTTTTTTTTAGAAGGAAAGGAAGTTGAATTACGGGGTATTGCAGGGAAGCCAGGAAAGATAATAATCTCGAATGTCATAACAAAGCTTCTAAAGAAATAAAAACGAGGTGTAATTGCACAATTATTCTCACTAGAAGTTCCAACATCAAAATCATCTATTTCTGCAGATCTCCAAAATCTCTTAGACGATCATTCCAAGGTGTTTGAAACTCCCAAAGGACTCCCACCTGTTCATGATCATGATCATGCTATTCATTTGATTCCAGGAAGTGTTCCTCCAAACATCACGCCTTATATATATATCCTTATGTCCAAAAGAGAGAAATTGAACGTATGATTGCAGAAATGTTAGAGGCATGTATAATTCAACCTAGTCAAATTTTTTTCGCTGCTCTTGTAGTATAGGTACACAAGAAGGATGGATCATGGTGCATGTGTTTGGATTATAGGGAGCTCAATAAGCTCACCATTAAAGATAAATTTCCCATTCCTGTGATTGATGAATTATTGGATGAATTACATGGAGCAATTTATTTTACCAAGTTGGATCTTCGTTCAGGATATCATCAAATTAGAATGAAGACTGAAGATATTCGAAAAACAACATTTCGAACTCATGAGGGTCATTATGAATTTTTGGTCATGCCTTTTGGCCTTACCAATGCACCTTCTACATTTCAATGGTTGATGAATTCCATTTTCAAACCCTTCCTTAGAAAATTTGTGCTAGTATTTTTTGATGATATACTAATCTACAGCAGGTCTTGGAAGGATCATGTTGAACATGTTGACAGGGTGCTCAAACTATTGCAGGAGAAACAATTATATGCAAAAAAATCCAAATGTTTCTTTGGAGTACAAGAGGTGGAAAATCTGGGTCATATTGTATCTCACGAGGGTGTTAAAGTAGACCCTAACAAAATTAAAGCCATTAAGGAATGGAAAGTTCCCACAACCATAAAGCAGTTGCGAGGATTTCTCGGGTTAACAGGGTATTATCGCAAGTTTGTTAAGAATTATGGGAGAATAGCAGCACCTCTAACAACATTATTGAAGAAAGATGCATTTTCATGGACTCCCGAAGCAACTAAGGCCTTTGAACATCTTAAAGAGGCAATGTGCCTAGCACTAGTCTTAGCTACGCCAGACTTCACAAAAACCTTTATTGTGGAATGTGATGCCTCAGGAAATGGAATTGGTGTTGTTTTAATGCAAGAAGGAAGACCCATTGCTTTTGAAAGTCATCCAATCAAAGGAAAATATTTATAGAAAGCTATTTATGAGAAGGAAATGTTAGCAATACTACATGCACTAAAGAAATGGCGACCTTACCTAATGGGAAGACACTTCAAGGTAAAATTGATCATGATAGTCTTAAACACTTTTTGGAACAAAGAATATCTTCAGAAGAGCAGCAAAAATGGGTCACAAAGATGTTGGGTTATGACTTTGAAATAATCTACAAAAAAGGAAAGCTTAATGTTGTTGCATATGCACTCTCAAGAAATAATGAAGAGGTGGAAGCATTGCTTTGTGCCATTTCTATTATCCAACCAGATTGGATAACCGAAGCAAGAGATGAATGGAAGAAGGATGAAGAAGTGTGGACACCCATTCATAAGTTGGAGCAAGATCCTAGTACATCTAATACATTTAGTTGGAAAAATGATTCCTTATGGTATAAAGATCGCTTATATATTTGTAAGAATTCCCAACTAAAACAAAATATTCTTTTGGAATTGCGCACTTCTCCTTTAAGAGGACACTCGGGATTTTTAAAAACTTACCACAGGGTGAAGAAAGATTTTTTTGGCATGGCCTTAAATCTGATATTAAAAATTTTGTGGCGGAATGTTTGGTTTTCCAACAGAATAAATTTGAGACAATTAAGACCCCGGGTCCTCTACAACCTTTATCCATTCCAAGTCAACGTTGGAAGGAGATTTCAATGGATTTTATCATAGGTTTATCTAAGTCCGAAGGAAATAGTGTCATCATGGTGGTAGTTGATAGACTTACCAAGTATGCACACTTTTGCGCATTATCTCATCCATTTAAAGTAAGTATAGTTACTACTACATTTATGGACACAATTCAAAAGCTACATGGAAACCCAAGGGTTATTGTGAGCGACAAAGATCCCATTTTTACTAGAAATTTTTGGACGGAGTTATTTTCTAGTTTGGGTATTCAATTAGCTCATAGCTCATCTTATCATCCTCAATCCAATGGTCGAACTGAGATAGTAAATAAATGTTTGGAAGGATATCTTCATTTTTTTATATCTGATAAACAAACACAATGGGTCAAGTGGTTACATCTCACTGAATGGTGGTATAACACTTCCTTCCATACTGCAGCAAAAATTACCCCATTTATGGCACTTTATGGATATCATCCACCATCCATCACATCATATTTAAGATAAAATTCGAAGGTTCAGGCAGTGGAAGATCACATCAAGCATCAACAAGAAGTTCTCCAACTCTTAAAGGATAGCCTGAATTTGGCACAAATTTGAATGAAACAACAGGAAGAACAACATTGCAGCGAGAGAATTTTTGATTTAGGAGACTGGGTATTTTTATGGCCACAACCATACAAACAAATGTCCCTCAAGCAAGATAAGAAGATAATAAATTATCTCCAAAGTACTATGGTCCTTACAAGGTGTTGCAAAATATTGGTACTATGGCATACAAATTGGAGCTTCCTGCTTCTTCACGAGTGCATATAGTTTTCCATGTTTCATGCTTAAAGAAGGTTATAGGTGAAAATCTTCCATTTTAAACAATATTGCCAGAACTTGATGAGGAAGGAAAAATCATATTAGAACCTGAAGCGGTCATGGAAATAAGAACTCGGCAGCAAAAAAGTCGATCAATTTCAGAGTATCTCATCAAGTGGAAGAACTTATCCACTGAATATTCTACATGGGAGGATGAGAATTTTATACAGAAGCACCCAGAGCTACTCAAGCATTGAGGACAACAATTTTTTGAAGGAAAGGGGCATGTTAGGTCCCTATATATACTGGTATATTGCCTTACTATCAAGTAGTGTAACCCCCCTTATTGTTATTATTATTGCAACTTCGTAACCCCCATATTGTTATTATTGTGCCCTTAAATTATTATTGTTAGGTCAGCTAGGATTACATTGTGGCCCCACTAGGATTACATTGTGGCCCCATGGACTCCTATATATAGAAAGGAGGTTTTTTAATTTGTATCATCCAAGAATTGTTCTTTCATGTAATGTATTGGAGGTTTCCCCCTCGAAGTGGCTTATTTCTAAGGCGTTGATATCTCTTTTCTTCTATTTTTGGAGTTGGTTTGACAATAGCTTTTTCCCTCTTTCCCTTTATACCAATTATCTGTTGTGTTATTGGGACATTTTGAAGCATAGTGCCCCACTCTTCCACAATTAAAACACTTAAATGGAAGTTTATCTTTGTACTTTAATGTGCCTTTATCCAATCTTCTGACAAATTCGGCTTCTTCTTCATTAGAGCATGACCATGTACCTTCCTTTTCTTCTATGCACTTGTCTGCCTTAAAGGCAGCCTCCCTTGTGTTTGAATTCCCTTTAGGAAGTCTCATCTCATATGTTGTCAGGTTCCCAAGTAATTGGTTTCTGGTTAAGGTTTCCCAGTCTGATGTTTCTTCTATTACAGAAACCTTATAACTAAACCTCGATGGTAGAGATTTAAATATTTTATAGACTACAACAATTTCTATAATTTCTTCTCCTAGGCCTATCATGATATTCACATATTTTTCAACTCTTAAGAAGAATGCAGCTATATCTTCATCTTCATTCATTTTTAAGTTTTCAAACTAAGTTCTATGTGCTTGTAGTTTTGCCATGTTCACCTTTGTATCCCCCTCATGAGTATTTTCTAATGCATCCCAGATTTCTTTGGCAGTGTTAGTATGCATTAATTTGATAAATTCTGACTCACTGAGACCGTTGAAGAGTGAATTCATTGATTTTTTCATTAGCTATGAAATTTTGTTTGGCTTCTTTTTGAGCTTCAGTTTCCTTTGGTGCATAATTTTCTTCCATAGAAACCTAGACTTATATTCCTAAAGACATTAAGTATGTCTTCATTCTTGTTTTCTAGAAAGCATAGTTTGTGTTGGTAATCAGAGGGGCTTTATTGGTAGGGCATCCTTCTAGATTAACCATTTTGAGGACTAAGGACCTCCTTCCAGTGGTTAAATTATTATAGAAGGAACTGTTTCTGATACCAATTAATGAACTCTTTACTAAACTCAAAGGTGGGGGTGAATCAGTTTAGTCCATTCATGGAAATTAAAAATTTTCATTAAACTCATTAACAAGTCATTTCATAAGAAACTTAATAAAGAATGATCAACAGACTGAATATGCAAACCACAAGTAATAAGAAGATTAATACATCACATCAACACATATAATCCTACACATGGACACCAGAAATAAATGGAAACCCATAAGGGATAAAGCCACATCTTATTATTGTTGTGATGCAAAGGCAAGCTCCTACTCCCTCTCACAACTGATTTTCTGTAGGCTCCAACCTACAGGAGGCTACTACCTCATTTTCTACAAGCTACAACTTTCAAGGAAGCTCCAACTCCCATATATTTTCTGCAAGCTACAACCCACAGGAGGCTCCTACCTCAACCAGCTCCAACTGGAAATTTATCAAGCTACAACTTGAAAGGAGACTACAATCACCTCACTAAACATGAAAATAAAATGTTGATTTACCTATATATCAGCTTTGTTTTCCTCCACCTTCACTTATGCCCTCTCTATCTTCAAATCTGCTTCATATCAACTCTAGATATGCATAGCATCTCTATCAGCTCTCTCACATTCTCAAAATCTCTCCCATTCTGCAACTTTCTTACATTCTTCATATCTCTTCCATTCTGCTACTCTCTCCAACCTTGCTATGCACACTGATATTACATGTTTTATACATATAAATACATGATTGTTTGCATTCTATAGGGAACTCGAAGTGAACAGGCCTGACTCTATGCCTTCCACCCATTCGATTCCTCGCACTTTAGTTCAGGTTATTACATCAACCAAAAATACATAAATAATCATTTCAACACTCATTAGGTTTTTTCCTATGCCTATGGAGACTTGACATTGCATCACTTACAATAAAAAATAATTAATTCATTCACATTTACAGTTACAAAAAATATATTTCACTCGTCCCTTTCAACTCTTGGCTCGTTGTGCATTTGTCCTTTATGTTGTTGTCATAGTATTTTCTGTTTTTGTTGTTATATTATAACAGTTCTGCACAAACACCTTTTTCTTGACTCGAACTAGCAGGCACATTTCCAACAGTGCCACCATATGCTCCTTTCGCCCGACTCTGCCTATATGCCTTCCTTCTCTTACCCGCAATGTTTAGCCTTCTCCTTGTCTCAGACTTTGCCCCGGAGGTTTTGCTAAGCCTGAATCGACCCATGGTGCCTATCTCCTCATTACCACGACATTCAAATTTCTCTTCCTTTTTCTCTGTCTCAAGTCATTTACCCAAGCCTTTATGCCCACGTTCAAACTTTTATTGCTTACAAGACGCAACTACATCAAGCATTGTTCTGCATGAGTGTCGGGTCTTACCCGAGTCTACTGCTCGTGTTCACTTTTCTTCATAAAATAGTGTAACTAGAAAGAACCCTAGACCTCAAATAAATTATAATTAGCCTTTAAAAAGCCTCGCATCCAGTCCCTTTATCACATTTCGGTGATCCAATTTTTTTACGTTATAAACCTCCTCTGTTCTCTGATTTGATTTAACAAAGTAAAACCACATACAAACCAACTTGAAATCTATCAAATAATAGCTCTGAGCTGCATCGAATCTAGTCCCTTTATCACATTTCAACATTCCTTATTACTTCTACATTATATTCACATGTTCCACCTCTGATGTGATTTCTTAACAAAAGGCCTTACATTCGTATTTGAAATGCTTTGGTCTTTACCTTTAAAACCCCATCACCTCCGATTCATTTTATCGCACTTTGGCAAGTACGACCTTCACCATGGTTCATGGGTGCTATCCCTTTTGAGCTTATGATGTGTGATATGGGATTGGTTCCCACAATCAGAATTTAAATCCTTTAGATTTTAGCTTTGAATCTTGTCACATCTAGGCTCTCGTCGCTCTTCGCATTTCAATGTTTCAACTATTTCTCTTGTTCTTTGTTTATATGTTTCTCTTCCATTCTCCGATGCGATTTCTCAAAGGGAAACCTTATACCTTCATATTTTAAATCATTTAGACCTTTGATTTGAAACTACATTGCATCTGGTATTCTTATCACATTTCGCATTTCGACGTTGTTCTTGTGTGATATTCCTCCCGAGCTTTGCGACTTGCGATATGTGATAAAGGGTTCGGGTCCCACCGGAGTGCCACATCACTACCACATCATCTTCCACGTCACCTTGCCATGTAACCTTGTCGCATTATCAAACTTTTATTATGATAAGTGGGGTCGGGGCCACGTCATATTCCACGTCAGCTTTTCATGTCACTGCCTACGTCACCATTTCTCACTTCATATTTCGCAATTTCTCTATCTCCACTAGTTTGCAATACTCCTTATACTATGATTTGTGATATCTCCTCCATCTCTTTTTTGAACTTAAAATTCTAGATATTTACTCGACTTTTCCTACATAGTTGCACGTGATGCATGCCCCTTCGTGCACTGTTCTGAACATAAACTAGCTCGACTTTGCCCACGTGTTCATGAATTTCTCCAATAGTTGAACGTGTTCATTCCTTCAGGATATTTGCCCACTCGTGCACGATATTCTAAATGAAAAACCACTGTTCTGCACACATTCCACAATGAGCTCGACTTGTCCTTCTCATTCATTTCTTTTCTTTGTTGCACACGCATTCTGTCGACTTGACCTTTGCTTCACACTTTTCTTTTGCTTACTGTTCTGAACGTGAATAGCTCGACTTGATCCTACACTATACAGTTTTATTCTTTGATCATTCTGATGCTGCTCCTTGCCTCTTTTCTACATAATGCTACTCCTCTCTACTCATTTGCCTTAGATAATGATTCTAGTGTTGATCCATCCCTCTTTGTTTCTCCTCTAGCTTTCTCCTTTGCCTCTAATGTAGTAATGCTCCTTTATACTCCAGTTGATCCTTATGTGATCCTTTGTTCTCAATGATAATTATGGTGCTGCTCCTTTTAGTTCCTTATCCATAAATGACAATATTTCCAACAATATCCCAAAGACATTGCAATTGGATGAAAATATTTTCGTTTTATTTTATATTGCATTAGAAAGTGAAAATTTTTATGAGATGATTGTAGCTTTGTCAGCTGCATATCTCAAACACCTAAATTTTAGTTTGGGAATAGGTATGGAACACATTTTAAGATATTAAACAATTCATTTTATCATATTTCAAATTGAAATTATTGGTTATAATTTTTCTTAAATATTTCATCAATACCACATATTTTGTATTGTCTGGGCAGTTCTTTAGGTGTCCAAGTGTTAGAGTAACTAGCCAATGAATCATTTTACCAGTGCATAGCTAATGGAATGTTTTGTTTCAAATTTCACTATAGTAGAATTTTCCAAGTTTGGTTTCACATGTAAGAGTTCAAGTTAAAATGATTGTTTTCATTTATCAAGAATTAGTTGCAAAAACCCTTATCGATTTTTTAAGTTTGGAGGAATATTGGGGAGGACAAATCAGAAGTAGATTGAAGTCCTCATTATTGCTTATCATTAAAAAATTGAAAAATTGAAAAAATAAATGAAAAACTACCTATTTCTAATATGAAATTGAAAGCATCATATTTATCCATCTAGTAAACAATCATAACGTCTAGGGTACAAGGGAATTCATTTGTGGGCATATATGGTATAAATAAAAAATGTCATTGATATAAATTATCCTCATCAATTTAGATAGAAGTGGAACATGCTTGGAACATAATGGTCAATTCTTTTCTTCCATTAGAATGCAGTCTCATATAACAAGTGGATTTTTCTAAATGAAACCATGGGATGAGCTACATGTTACCAAACAATAATACAATCTATGGATCCATGATCTAGAATTTGAATTTGAATGACACTTTTTGCAAATTCTTGAATCAAGGGAAGAGAAATTTGGAGTTTATAACACTTCTTTCGAAGTAGTGTCATTTGAGTGGTTGCAAAACTATATAGGGAAGTGAAGTACATAGAAGAGGATACAGTGATGCCAATTTTAAAAAGTAAGAAAGGAAAATATACCTACAAAGGGAGGTTTCCATGTCTTCTCAATGGCAAAGTATGAAGTTTGGGAACGTATGTAAATTTACCAAAAATCTAGATACTTTTACAAGAACATTGATGATAACAACAGCTACCTAAAAAGGATGTCAGCATTGAGAATTAGGAAATTTTGTTCTATCTGACAAAAGGAGAGTTGAATTTAAGTTCGTCTATCTGGAAATCATCTAAGGATGACAACAAATAACCATCAGAAACAGTATAAGATTCAAAAGTTGAAGATAATGTATAAACCGATGGTTGTCAAAAAGTTCTTGGATATCATAAACATTGCATTGAAATACTATTTTTCTTAGCATAAATGATTAATATGAATATGTATAAGCACATGTTGGTTATTTCCATAAGGCATCTACTATTATGTCTATAAATAAATTACAATAAGTATCTCTCAAGATCTTTTAACCTAAATCATGGCTAGATACACTTTCTGACAGCCCTAAAAGGGCAATATTTCAGATAATAGAGCTTGTACAATGACCATGGATGACCTAATTTGGGCAATATGATTTTAAGTAATGTGAAGTTTAATATATCAAGGGGGTACACTAGGAATATATAGGCTATGCCTATGAAGTGATGGAAGTAAACATGTACCAAAATTCTATAAATATATGTACTCTAACAAAACTATAAGAAATTGAAGAATTTTCACACTCTTATAAATTATTATAATGTATCCCAATATTTGTTGAAAAATAATAAATATCATTTGAAGAACCCACTAACTACACAAGCCTCACTAATTAGCGTTTGTAAATTTGTATTGTGGTAGACTTTATGAAGTCACTCGATCGTTTACCTCCTAAATTCTTAGTGGTTTCTTTTGGGTCTATTATAATTGATGAAATCCTATATACTTGTGTAAATGAAAGGATTACTTAATTAGGGACCCAATTCAGAATTTTGTTTTATATTTTCCATTTTTGTTGCCTTCTTAATTCATAGAGATGATGATTCTCGATGTCTCACTATATTATCCTTTTTTTCTTACCAGAGACAATTATTTAGAACTATAACTAAAAGGAGGTGAGGGAATTGCAAAAGTTCCTCCCAGTATTTTTGAATTTTATTTTTGTAATCTAAATTAGTCTATAGTCTTTGAAACCTATGGGATGAAAAAATTACAAATGCACACTAATTATTGCAACAAATTTTTGGAACCTCACTTCAACATTTGATATACTGAGTTATTTAGGATTGCTTGTGAATGGTCCTGCAGTTAACATCATGAAGCAAGAAACCGAAGTTATCTTGTTTCATGAAAATATTGATATGGTTAATGCAAAGATTGTTATGTTGAGGGGTTCAATAAGAATTTTTGTTAATAAGTGGGGAAAAATTAAGGACTTCATACGGCCTGTTCCACCATCGGAATCCATAGGAAATTTCTCAAGCTTGTAAATACTTCATCTTAGTGGAAATGATTTCATAAAAAATGTTCATCAACACATTGGTTGTTTGAAGTCATTTTGCAAGATGGATTTTAGTAGCAACAAATTCTCTAGAGTGATACCTCAAGAGATAAGTTACTATAAGCTCCTGGCCTTCATAGATTTGAGTAGGAGTGGGAATAGTGGACCCATAGGCCTACATATAAAGAAGATGAGGATTCTCAATATCTCTAGAAACCATTTGGTTGGAGAATTCCTTTAGGGATTGAAGGCATGCTCAACCTCACATCGGTGGCCTTCATAGATTTGAGTACGAATGAGCGTAGTGGACCCATACCTCATAGTTAAGAGGTAGAGGTGACAACCAAACTTATTGGGTTAGGTCACTAATTGGATGAGAACTACTTGTTGCATTCATTTAGTAGAATTAGTTAAGGTAGGTAGGATAATGATGGCATGGAATTAGAGTTAGCTTTGGTATTGAGAGTATATGTTTGGGTAGGCGAGCAATGGTTCTTTTCTTGCCATGCTTAGCTCTTGGTTTAATTTGCAAAGGTTGTTCCTATGACTATTGATCCATGTGACAATGGTTTTTCCCGTAACAATTGGTTAGCCTTGCCACTCGCCCAAGAAGTCACCAAAAATGTCATTTATGTTCAGTATTAGTAGTAGGAAGGCTTGTAAGGCCCCTCAATGGGAATGTTTATATATGCTTCCTGTTCAGGAGAAAGCTTCATTAGCTTAGCTCCCAACTTGGGTAAATAAAAAGCAATTGACTTCTCATCTAGATGCTTCAGGACAAGATATATGTTCTTCTTTTACTTCTTCGACTTCTCATTCTAGAGCTCCAACTGATGCATAACCTTGTTCGCAAAGGAGCAAGACATGAAAAACGTTGGCATTAGGGGAATTTTGAGGTCTGAAATGGGCCTCCTAAGAAAAATGCACAAAAAAAATAAACTTTATAAGAACCAATAGGATTCAGGATGATGATGTCAACCATGGGGGACAATTCACCATTTTTTAAGTAAGAGGGTAAAAATATTAAAAAATAATAAAATAATAAAACTACTTTTTCAACCCGTATTTTCAACTTATCTCCCAAAGTTTTTACTCAAATTTCGAGCTGGAGTACTCTTTTGATACAAAATTTAATTCATCATCCAATGAGTACCCACATTGCATACTTTTTATGGACCCTGCTACATGAAAAATGAGAAATACATGAAAAAACGTGATTCCAATCATGTTTTTCATGTATTTCTCAATTTTCGTGTAGCAGGATCCATCGAAAATATGCAACATGGGTACTACATGGATGAGGAATTAATTTTTTTCATCCAAGGAGTACCCTTGATCGAAATTTGAGTAAAAAATTTGGGAGATAAGTTGAAAATACAAGTAGAAAAAGTAGTTTTTCCCTTTTTTCCTCTAAAATTTGATGATGTAATCAAATCTTATTTTATTATTTCCACTATTATTTTATAATTTTCTTAGGAGGTCCATTTTAGACCTCAAAATTCCCCTAGTGATGTTAGTATCAAAACCTAATTTCATTAGACGTCCCTCTGCAAGAACGATGATTCCACTAATGATATCAGGGAACACTCACCTATCTGTTTGAGGCATGATAGTAATATTCTTAACACTGGGGAAAGTTTCAAGATTTTGTGTGTCAATATCGTTGTCAAAATGACAAATGTGTAAATAATGACATTATTCTTCATTTTCCTCATGTGATCCACCATGACGATATCCTTGTTGTGAGTTATGGTCACAAAAATATCAGTAGTTCAAACTTCAAAATACATCCTCTAGGGTAAGGACAAGCAATCCTTTTGTAAGACCTTGCATGGAAAAATTTGTATAAATTTATGTAACAATGACCCTAGCTCCAACAACCTTTAGAGCTACATCACAACCCTTTCCAACATCTCTATATCCACAAAAAACAACCTTACCAACAATCATGAAAGTTGTGGCTCTCATCCATATAAATTATCAAACTTTCTCTTGGTAACAAATTCATTAACATTGATAGTATGGAATAGCAAAGTCCCACTGGCTTGCATATGATAAAGCCTCTTAAAACTAGTATTTATCTCCTCAAAAACACCAAACAACATCTCGTTCATCCTGTGGTACCTTAATGGATCCATCTTGATGGTCTCCTTGACCAACTCCTAAAACATATGAAACTCCAGATTCGTGGTAGACTCCAAATGTGGAAACTTCCCGGTCTTGGAAATTTTCTTCTCGGCTTTGACTGCCTTATGGATCAAAAAAATTTCATTGCCAGTCATTGAAAATCAGATCAGGGCCACCACCTAGACACCAGTCAAGACCCTTTCAATAGACCACCAGTATTCTTGCAAAATCTCCCCCCTTCCAGGAAAATAGTGAAATTATGTCATGGGAAATAGCCATGGAAACATAGTTGTACATGGAGAAGATGATGCAAGAGAACTATCTCACCTCAGCGCCTAGAGTCGTGCGGGTCTCGATGAGCACCGTGGTTTGGATGGTCACGTGGAGGGACCCTGTGATCCAAGCACACTTACATGGTTGTGTGGGGTTGAACTCAACTCTACAGGTCATCAATCCAAGCATATCAACTTCTTCCAATTCAATTTCCAACCTCCCAAAATCCACCTAAGATAGATATTTCACCTTGTATTCCCATTTGGACACATTTTTCTTGGCCATAAGTGCCATTGCTGCAGAGAAAAAAAATGCAGAACTGACAAAACCACATATTATGGAAATGCTTAGGCTTATTTTCTCCAACAGAGAATCCTCAAAATATAACCCTTTAGTAAATATTGTTTTCATGTTTGTAGTGATAAAGGTTATAGTTTTAAGAAAATTATCAAGCCAAATATAATTTTGTTAAAATTACAAATCCACGATGTTATGTGACGTAAATGGATTTTCAAAACTTAATGATCCAAGATTTCATTTAATCATGGAATATTTACAAACCCAAGATTTATATTCATCTTTAGCCAATGTTAATTTAGAAACTCTGTAATTTTCTTAGTCACTATGATTTTGTATATATGCTTTTAGTAGGGCATTTTCTCATAGTCACTACTACTGTATATTGTATTAATGACAACATATCATTAGTTAAGTAAAACCAAGTAATATCATTAGTTAAGGAAAACAAATAATGTTACGATATGGTTATGAGCAAGGTGTATTTACCCAAGACAATTATGATATGGTTATGTGCAAGGTGTATTTATTATTTTCCAGATGAGTATATGTTCAGGCTACTTGAAATTGTCATATTGGAACTAGATTTTCCTACAGTAAGTAAGTTTTTCCCTTCTCTCTGGGATTAGCTTTTCGATTTCCATAACATGAAATATGAACCCCCATTAGATACCCCGCAACATCAAATTTGTGTGAACAAACCAAAATATTGGCTAGGTAGCTGGAGTTATTGTTGAATATGGTTTGTGCATTGCTTGATAGTTTGACTATGGGAAATAGGCATTTACTTGTTATTTTCCACTATTTTCTCAGATCAAGTTGAAATTATTTTTTCCCATTTCATTTTGTATATCCAATGCAAGACGTTAATAAGAAACCAGTTTGGTTAGTTGAGCCATGTTACACCATGTATGCCTTTGGATTATTATGTCTAAAGTGATGTCAAAAAATGTAGATACCAGTGTTGTGAGAAAGGCATCACTTATGGAGGTTATGATTAATTCATCAAGCATATAAGGTTAAAGGAGCTAAGAAAAATTTAGAAACATGTAGTTCACACACAGGAATGATAATTCTCAAGGATGGCTTGGAATAATGTAAGGATTGTGAAATAAGTGACTCATCAGACACTTGTTCCAAAGGGAGGAAGGATACCAGTAGTGGGAACTTTTCTGATGAGTTTATAGATGACATAATTTGCAGTCTCAAGAGGGCACAAGTTAATTGGAATTTGAAATAATTTGTTGTTGTAGTGAATCAGTTGGGAATAGATAGTATGTTTGAACTTCCTTAACAAGCCTCTACCTAGCAGTGAGGGGTTTTACTTAAGCTATTTTTTTTGTTTTGTTGACTTAAACTTATGTTCATAGCCACTCATCTCCTCCTGCATTCTGTTTGTCCAAGAGATTCCATATTTGAGATCCTTTTTCAATCTATTATTGTGCTCCACTATATGCATGACTTGCCCTTCGACTTCCTTTAACTACTTTTCAAGAAAATTATAATCCATTCTTCCATATTTGTCATCCTTCATTTTTTTATTGTTCTGCTTCAAAATTTTCATTTTTTTTGCAATTATTGGACTCATTTCTGGAGGTTGTGTGTCTGTTTTTCAAAAAATCTAAGTTGGTACCTATAATTTCTATTTTCCTCCTACAATGTATCAACCTCTCACTCAAAATCATCAATACATGTTGGGCCTTTAGCTTCATCAATTTCCACCTCTTTCTCTTGTAATGCAAGTGATTCCTTTATGACCAAATATCCTTCTTTAATGTGAAAAACCTCTTTGAATTTTGGTGATATGTTAGAAGTGGGAAGAATTTTGAGTTGAGTAGTTTCTTGTATCAAGTTTTTAACTCGAGCTTGAAGAGTACAAATTTTCTTTTGAATTCGTCTTGTATTGACTAGTGTTGGTTGCAACCCCTCCAACGTCATTGCTAAATTTTGTACTTCTTGAGACTTTGTACAATTTTTTTTTATCTTTTTCACTCATTTTATGCACTTGAATCTATAAAATTGAATCCCAACCCTTGAGAAACCCCATGTAAAATGGGGATCTTTTTTTCATATTTTCTAAGTTCTGAGATCTGATTGCAGTGGATGCCTTTTATGATTGCAAAACATACATCTCCATATTCAATAGTTTTAGATATGTGCTAGCTTCCAATGCCACAATGGAAAGGAACTTTGTAACCTCTTCAACATGTAAAATTTATGTTTGAAGATGCTTTACTTTCTCAAAATTAATATTGAGCAGCATCGTGCATTCAACATTTGTACTTTCTGATTCCCCCCTACAATATCAGGTACAACATGTATGTTTTGAAGCTTCTCCATCTGTACCTTTAGTTCCTTTTTAAATATCATTTTAGAGGAAATATTATTCAAAAATGAAAAAATTTGTGTTCTTTGTATGTGAGTAATTGAATAGTCCTTTCTAGTTGTGACACCTTCTCTACCATGACTTTATACTCTTTGATACGTTTCTCACATTCAACTAAAAATGCAGTGTCTTTATTTTCTATTTGAAATAGTATGCATAATTCCATGTAACTCGCCTATCTTAACCTGACTGTTGTTCCATTTTTCTGTCTCTTTTGGTAGTTTGGTCTTCAGATAATTTCCTTCTTCTTGTAGCAAGAAAACCTCCTTTCCTAAATTTCTTATTTGAGTACTGCATTTTATAAATTTCATGTTCATTTTTTTCTTTCACACTTTGGAAAAAGCACAACTATTCATTGAGTTGTTTCACACATCCTTGTAAGGTTCATGTTTTCTATTTCAAGTTGAAAAACCCTTTTTTTGAAAGTGTGCATATTTTCTTCAAGAATGTTTATTTTCTTAGTGCACATTTGATTCTTATATATTAGGGTATGCTTCTCTTCCTATAGATCCTGGGAAAGTAATTGTTTCTTCTTCAATTCATCGCCAAGCCTCTGTACCTCTATTGTATGAGATGAAATTACATTTTCTATCTATCTCTAATCTCCTCCTCTATTTTTTCAACAATCTTTCACATTGCTAACTTTTCGTCCTTGTATTTTTGGAAAAGTTCCCTAAATTTTTTATTTTCATCTTGAAAACTAAAAAAACACAACTAAATATTCTAAGGGTATGGTCATAATAGTTCGATTTTCCTTGTGATTATCTAAAATATTCTCTCTAGGCCATTCCTTTCCTCTTTCGAGCAATAGATTTATTGCTACAGAGAATTTATCTCATCCAAACGAAACGACACTTCATCCAAAAATTTTTCCTTTTCATGCTTCAATTTAGAGACATGCTCTTCTATAGTTTTAAAATATATTGATGCATAGGATATTTTCTCCATGAGAGCATCATTGTTGTTTCAGAATTGAAATATCACTTCCTCCAAAAGATTTATTTTTCTATCAGCATCCTTCAGCCTCTCAGTTCCCACTTGTATCTCTGTTTTCATAGATTTCTCTTGTTCCTGTGACTTGACCAATTCCTGCTGGAAGCTTGTCAGAGCTACATCAATCCTCTTGTTCCAGACAGTATCTCCTAGAAGCGTTATTTTAATATTTTGTTCCTCATTACTTGTAGAAGTTAATTCTTCCACTAGCACGCTCATCTCCTTAGCTAAATGCCCCATATCTTGTTCAAGGGTATTCTGGTCCTTTTCTAAGTCGTGTGCTTTCTCTTCTATAACTTTCAAGTGTAGAGCTCCAGTTGATAACTCATATTTAACCTTTTTGTTTTATTATTTTGCATCCTTCAGCCTCTCAGTTCCCACTTGTCTTTCAACTTTCATAACATTCTCTAGTTCTTGTGATTGACTTAATGCATGCTAGATTCTTTTCATATATGCTTCAAAATTTCTCTCAGCATCCTTCAGCCTCTCAGTTTATACTTGTATCTCTGTTGTTCGAAATTTCTTTTGTTCCTGTGATTGATTTAAGGCCTTTTTCAATATTCACAGAGCTTCATTAATCCTCTTGTTCTAGGTTGTCTCTTTTTGTAGTCTTATTCTAATAATTTGTTCCTAATTGTGTGTAGAAGTTATTTCTTCCATTAGCAAGCCCATCTTCTTGATTAAACGTTCCCTCTCATGTTCAAGGGAATCCTTTTCCATTTCTAAGTGATTTTATTTCTCTTCTACAACTTTCAAATGTAGAGCTCTAGATGATAACTCACCTTTAAGATTTCTATTTTCCTCTTGTGCAAGATCCAGTCTTACCTGAAAATCCCTGGCCCTATCTCCAAAAGTCTGATAAAGATTGAGGACATCTTGATACTGAAGAATTATTGTCTCTTGTTCTTCATGTGACTTGAAATATCTCTCTTTTATCCTTTTCCCAAGTGCTGAGTCCATACTTACCATTTTATCATATTTAGATTTATATTTGGGGCTCAAATCTTCATACTGGATTCCTTTCCCAAGGCTCTCCTCCAACTTCTCCAATTATGCTTCCAAATTTTGAATTTATATTTCATTTTTTTGATGTTCCTCTAGTTCAACTTGTAATTTCAACCTTAGTACATGTCCTTCTTGATCATGTTATTCATTCTTCTTCTTCAAGGAGAATACTTGCACCTTCGACTTAATGATTTATTTAGCTTGAGATGATGACTCTTCTTTCATCTTTTGGCTTTCTTCTTGTACACAATTCAACTGCTCTTGCAACAGTGATGCCTTTTTCTCAATGGTTATGTACTCTATAATTATTTCATTCACCTACTTTGAACCCTGTAATTTTGTAACTTCCCCTCCATCAACTGCCTCTTCAAAAGATATTGTAGCCCTATTACACATCTGGCTTTGTGATTTATTTTATCAGTCATAAGTGTTTTTTTTTTAACTTCATCAGCATCAATATGAATCAACTATTATTCTTTTGAATGTGGTTTGGAAATGCCTCTGCCATGGTAAAATTCATTTGGCACAATTCCCCAGCTATGTGGTCACATCGTTATGTTAAAGCTCAGTACGATCTATAAAACTCTTCGACCAAAGGTACAAGCTTTGGTCGATTTTTGTAGAACATCTCTGCACGTTTGGAAAATGAATCTACATCCTCTTCAATCAGCTTCAACATGAATTGGATCTTGATATCCATATCTATCAAGTTTTCTTGAAGCAATTTTGAATTTTTAGTGCTCACATGGCTATCCCACCACCAAGAGTAAGGATGGTGAGATTCTGGTTGCAACATAGCTGGTTTTATCAGGCCACGATATACAATATGTTGAGGTTGTAAAATTTCTTCTTTATGAGGTCACTTTAGTTGAACTTTTTCTGGGATAAGAAAAGCACTAGGCCTTGATGCTACATGACTGCTAATACTTGTACCTTTTGTATCTCCCACAAGTTGTTACAATGTTCCACTAATTTATAAAATAAAAGGCACCTCGAGGAGACATAGATAAATCCATTGATGCTTCATCCACCATCATTAATTTACAAGTAAATCACATGCATACTCACTTGTAATAAATATGACTCAAGATTGCCAAAAGCACCAGGTATTCCCTTTTAGATTAAACTCGTTCAAATGATCCAGACACATTTCATATGCACTGAACCTCTTCTCAAGTGCATATTCACTATCATTCGATGAGTTTCTCTCTCATTTTCTCTAGGATTTCCTCACATACGAAACCATCTATTCTAGTTCTCAACTTGAAACTTAGATTATTACTCTGCCTACAATAGAGTTTCTTCCCTCACTTAATTCTCTCAAATTTTCTACAGGATTCACCTTTTTCATAAGATAGATTCATTCTAAACTACCATTTATTCTGATGCACACACATAAACTGGAACTTATCAATTACAGATACCTAGATACAATATCAAATAACATGAAATTTTTCACAAACACATTTTTCTGAATACCTGTTTAAATTTATGAACGCGCTTGAATTCATGTCTTTGAAACACAATGTTAAAGATGACTTGAGAAAGACATATAGTTTTTATGTTTATTTTTTTTACGTACTATTATTGCTTATTTGAAATACGTTTTGAGATTCCAAAGAAGGTAGTAGCTAAAAGGTCCATGCATGTGGATATGCTAGAACTCTAAGTGACAGAGATATAATGAATTTCTAGCCTTTTCATCACTACCATAGGAATGGTAGTTTAGCCTTATCCTTACTTTCCAAATAGGGGAATAGTGTGTCTTTGTGATATTCTCAGCTACTGGTGTATTATGGTACTAATTCTCCTAGTCTCTAGTTATTCGAGAGAAAACAAGTTACTGATTGTTACCCTCAGTGGTAGCAAAGATATAAATGACACCTTTGTGACTAAGATATTCAGAGTGCCGACTTACGATAATTTAGATAGAGGAACTTTCCTGAACTGAGCCCTGGTCGAGTGATTGAACTCATGCCTATGATGATGCTAGATAAATTTCTTTGCTTAGATTCTTTCATGCAATCATTATTGATTTTTGAATGTTGCATACTTGGGTGGTTGGTGGATACCAATTCCCAACTCAATTTGAGGTAAATTGGAAGGTTTTAGTTGCTTTATTTCTCATCTTTTTACTGAAGTTGTTGATGGCTGAATTTTTTCTCTTTTCATTAGTGGAAATTTACTTTGTAGGCATTTCTAAAATTTCTGAGGGAAAGAACTTTATTTGAGGTATAAAATGAATTATTAGGAACTCCAGTCCAATTTTCTAGACCTATTTCCAATATTTTTTTGGAGACAACTACAATATTAGTTAAATATTTTTTTTGTGATTTCTGTAAATGTTTTAACGTGTATTCTTTTCCATTATCAGTACGTAGAGAGCCAATATGAGTTTGTGCATCATTTTTTACTTCTAGCACCAAGTTTATTCCTAGCACCAAGTTGAATTTGAAGTTGAATATGAGTACCCCAAGAAGATACATTTTCGACTTCTAGCACCAAGTTTATTCCTTTGACCCTTGGGTATCAAGGCATAACAGGTGGACCCAAAGACCCTGAAATGCTTTACCGAAGAAATTTGGCCATGCCACATTTCAAAAGGAGTTTTGTTTCTAATTGAACTTGAAGGACACCTATTCATTATGTAAACAACACATAGAACTGCATCAGCCCAAAACATCAATTTTACATTCTTGAAAAATAACATGGAGCGAACCATATTTAAAATAGTTATGTTCATTCTTTCAACTACACCATTCTGTTGGGGATTATATGGCACAGTTTTTTGATGTTTGATCCCATGTTGACGAAGATAATTTTCAAATTCATTTGAAGTGTATTCTTTTCCATTATCAGTACGTAGAGAGCCAATATGATTTTTTGCATCATTTTCAATCCATGCATGAAAATTATTGAATGTTTGAAAAGCATCAGACTTGTTCTTCAATAAGTAAATCCAACACATTCTGGTGTAGTCATCAATAGATGTCATCATGTATTTATTTCCATTTGTAGAAGCAACATGCATAGGGCCACATAAATTTGAATGAACAAGCTCAATTTTTCTATGTGCTCTGAAGTGTGAATCATGGAATGGTTGTTTGCTATGCTTTCCTAGAATACAAGCGTCACATTCCTTAGGTTTCCTAGGAATTGTAGGAAGTCCATTAACACCATTTTTCTTCAACAAATGAAGGCCTTCATAGTTTAAGTGTCCAAATCTAGCATGCCATAAAAGACTTGATGGGAATGTACCTTCATCATGATGTGAAATGAATGCAAATTTTTGAGCATGAACAAATGAACCTTTCAGCTTCAAGAGTCTCCCTTCTTCTATTCCCTCCATGATAAGCGAGTGATCTGATGCTTTTCTAACCTCTTCCTTGCCATCAAACAAGTGAATGGAGTGTCCTTGCTGGCGGATTTGGACCAAGGACAACAAGTTTCTCCTCAACTCAGGGAGGTATAGAACCTCATGTATAATATGACCTGGAAGACCAAGCAACTTAAGCCTGACTGTGCCAAGCCCTGATGGCTTGAGTTTGGATTTATCTGTCAAATATACTGATCCATCAACTTTGTTAGTAAATTCCTCAAAAAATTCTTTTCTAAATGTCATGTGACATGTTTCTCCTGAATCTAGCAACCAATCATCTCTCCATCAAGTAAATGAAACATCAAACAAGTCTTCAGTTACTCCATTGTTACAATGTGCTAGAACATAATGAGCGGATTCAGGTGCTTTACCTTTGTCTTTGTCATTAGTTTTACCTTTTTCTTGATTTCTTTGCTGCTCAATTTTATCCCAAGGTGTCCTGCATTTGGATGCATCATGTCCATCTTTATTGCAACATGTGCAATGAAGACCAGATTTGTCAGATTATTTGCCCCCCTTTTCTCTGAAGTTTCTTCTTCCTCTTCCTCTTCTGCCACCTCTTCCTCTGGATGAATCTGGAGCATGAATATTTTCTCTATGTGCCAAGTATGCAACCTCTTTAGAAGATGAAGGGACTATCATCTTCCCCAAATATTTCTCTCTCTCTGCAAACTTTTTCTCAAGGGTATCAAAGGTGATATGCTAAAGGTTTCCACTTGCTTGCAATGACTCAAGATAATGTGAGTAAGTCGTATATAATGCCTTAACATATGCTATGAGAGGCATGTAAATTTTTACACCAGTACTGTCAATATCATGCATGATAGATCTAACTTCTAAAGCTAAAGCAAGGGGATCATCATTTTTCATTTCAAGACTGAATAGCTTAATCATCAATTGAACAATTTCTAGTTATGAATGTGAGTCATAGAGTTCTTTTAGCTTTCTCAAGGCTTCATAGGTATTTGAGAATGATGAAATACGGCGACTCACCTCTTCATTTACGGAATCTGCAATCAAGGCATAGGCCTTGCAGTTCTTGTTTTCCCAAATGGCGAGCTCTTTGTCTGAAGTGGGCTTTGCTGGTGGATTTCCTTCTTGTCCTTCATAGATTGCTTTCCACAACTCATTAAAAATGAGAGTGTGCTTGATCTTTCGAGACCATTCAAGATAGTTCTCTTTTCCGGAGAGAACCACCCCTACAATAGATATGAGAGAATGCATTCTTCTGAAGGGAAAAAATAATTACTTTGCTAGAAAAAATTATTTTGAGGGAGAGAAAACTAAAAAATCTTTGGTGAAAAATATACTCAATTAAAGGGGACAAAAACACTTTTCTAAAAATACTGAATTCTGCACCAATATATATATATATATATATATATATATATATATATATATTGTGTTTGAAGAAAGAAAATTTATATGGATAACTGTATTGAAAATGTGGAGGGGGGGTGGTATTATGAATGTGGGGAAGCAGTATTATAAAGTGGTGGGGGGTCGATATAACATGTGGTGGGGAAATGATTTAAATATGTTAGGAGAGTGATGTATTATATGGAAGGGCGGTATTAGTCGACATAACTTTTATTATATGGAAGGGAGGTATTAATCGACAGAACTTATGGAACGTATTAATCGATAGAACTTATTATATGACAGAGTGTATGATAGAGCGTTGTGATATGAATGGAGTATTGAGGGTGAGGATGGTCTATGGGACAAGCCACGGGGGTAGCGACAGTGGGTTAGACAGGCGGGGAGGTGGGAGAGATAAGGGACAGGGATCGATGGAATGTGTATGCAGGCGGTGAGGGGTGTGTGTAGGCGGTATCGACGCATGGGACGTAGGGGATAGCGCAGCCGGGTGGGGAGATGGAGTGGTGGGAGGAAGGGGTTTGTCGTGAGAGCAGAGGGAGAGGGGTTTTTCGTGTGTGCAGGCATGGAGAAATGGGGTAGGTGGGGGGGTAGGAAATGGGAAGGGGATGGATAGTAGATAGCGCAGATAGCGGAGATAGGGAGTCGGGTGTGGGTTCTGTAGTAGCGTGGGGTTGTTGTAGTGCGAGGGAGGAGGGAGAGATTTGTGAGTGCGAGTGATGGGAATTAATGAACATATGAGGGATGGGGAGGCCGAGAGGCTGAAAAAAAATTAGGAATTGCAGATGTAGATTTTGTAGCTGCTGAATTGCAGGAACTGCAGAAATTGCAGGAGCTGCAAAATAATTAGATACTGCAAGAGCTGAACTTGCAGAAATTAGATACTGTAGAATTTGCAGAGATAGATTAAAAAAAATGCAGAATTGCAGTATATGGCATCAATCTAATGGAGCAGCAAAACTAGACATAAAAACTGACTGAGCAAAAGATTGTTGGAAGGAATGAGGGAGTTACACCACAGGCAAAAATGCCGATAGTGGGACTGGATTTGATACCATGTCAAACCAGGAGGTAACTCCGCAAATCAGAATGTGTATTAAATGACGAATGTGCATGTATTTATACATGGAGGTGAGGCTATTGGGATTCATCTCCCAATGACTCTTGGCCTTCCTTGTTTCCTAATATTATTTAATATACAATATTGAATATTCTCACCCAACCCTTAGGACTAGGTGTCAACAAATTACGCTATCTTCTTTCAGTATAACTATTGGGTTTTTCAGGTTCTTGAAGTTAATGTGGGCCGATTAGCATCATGAGATCTTGTGAAGGAAATGAAATGATTACATTATGTAACTTCCCATGTCAATCCCCGCTTATTCAGTGTTGGTGCTACAGGACAATGATGATTTGAGAGTTTTGCAACTGATATCGAGGAAAAGGAAAACTATTATTTTCAACATACATATGTTGGACATTTAACAATTGGTGATGTGATGAAAAATCTGGCAAATTTCAAGTAGTCATCTGAGAAAAGGTGCCTTTCTTTCTAACTAGTAAGTTAAGATAATAATATTCTTTGTTATAAAAGAACTTGCTAAATAATTTGTCTCTAGACATTGGAGGTTTTATGGTATAGCCTATTTCTATTTGATCTCTTTCTAACAGTGACTATCATATCCTCTTCAATTCAATAAACATGTAATTTTTACTTTAGCTATATTTTTATTCTGTTCTTGATATCTATAAAAGCAAGGTCTCAGAAAAATATCACTGGAGTTCAATAGTATAGCTTAGTTTATTATCATTTCCAATTTTAACTGGTTGAAAACAAGTCCATTTATAGGTTGATTAGTTCTCTGATCAATAATATTGTTTCCCTATTCATTTCCTACTTCCAAGTCTTGTCTCCTAGAATTTTCTTGTATCTGGTTGATTTATAACCTAATTGAATGTGTGTATCTACTTGAATATTAATATTGTGCCTAGCTTGGTTAATTTTACAGGGAAAAATAAATCTTTGCTTGCATGATACAAAACTCCTATTAGATGAATATTTTTTTTTCCCAATGTATCTAGAGAGAATTTGAGATTCCTACGATTCTCTTTGGTAAGTTTTCTTTGTAAACCATTTTCATACCTCAATTTCTAGCTTCTGAACTTATGATTTATATAAATATTGTGCATATATATTAGTTATTTTATTTGTTTATTTTTTTAATAAAATGTTGTAGTTTATATTAATGTGTACAATAAGAATTACATTTATTTTATACCAAAAAGGGTCATACAGACATACATTGCATGCATAGAGTTGATATTGAGCCTGATCATGATTTCAAGAATGAGACCACTCAGTGCCAAGAAGTAAATATGTCTAAGGATGCACAAGCTAATATGTCAAAGAAGATAAAATGGAATCGACACATTATTTGAATATCAATCATTTATGCAAATATATCTTTGTACTTCCCATGCGATATCACAAGTTTATTTTACTACGTAGGTCTATAACAATTGGTCTTTGAACATTTTGTGAGTCTTGTTTCTCTGTTATTTTAATATGAAGGCATAATGCAATGAAATCAACTATATTATTTTTACATCCCCAACAAAATATTTTAAAGGGTTAGTAGACCCTGCCCCACACATACTTGGTGTTCCTTGATAGGCCCCATCAAAGAATTATCAGGCCTTCTCATAATCAATGCTTGGATCTATCTACATTTTCTAGTGGTGCCTTCAACTTCCTTCAAATAATCTACTGTTCATTCACGGTTAACATGATTTCTGAAGCCAACTTCTTGAACACATTTTATACTTCTATGAAACCCATTTCTCGTGAAATTATGCTTGAATGAGGCTTTTTTCAAATTGTAGTATTTTAAGCAGAATCCTGACTACCACAACCCTCAGTACAACAAAAAATATAGAATTTATTCAGAAGGTCATGGCCTTGAAAAAATTACTATGCCTTCGGGTCACGATGAGTACATGTACATTGTAATTATAATTATTATTATTATTATTTTCTATAATTGTATTTTTATGTGGGTAGGAATGCTTGAAAATAATTTCAGTAGAAATGGTAATGAAAGTATTCACAAAAATGTTCCGTGAAAAGTGATTCAGTTCCTTTGACCCAAGTCCACATGGATTTCACAATAGTTTCTTGTTATGGGATTCTAGAGGTCCGCCCTCTCACTTTGTGCATACAATTCCTCCTCGAAGAGAGACTATGTCCAAAAATATTTATTCTATTTAGTAAAACTCAATTTCAAGATCTAGAACTTCCACTCAATGAAGCCCTATGAAGATAATATAGGGCATCTACTTCAATGTTGTATCTCAACATCCCCACTTCTCTACCCAAATAAGGTTTCTAGATGCAAGGTGATGTACTAGATGCTTGGATTTGTAGCTTTTATGCCTATTTAAAGAATTGTACAAATATGTCTGAGGAGCATATACTACAAAACGTTGAGTATCAATCAGATGGTGTAGAATTGGCCTAGTGGAAATTCTATGTTGAATCTATAAATACTTCATTAAATTCGACACATCAGAGGCAAGAGCTCCACTTTTGTTGGTATTTCCACCTAAGATGCATTTTTTTGGGCCTTGTGTAGGCGTTTTTACCCCCTGGAATACCTACATAATATTTTGGGACATTGACTACAACTGCAAGAGGATCCTCCTTAGATCTTTCAACAATTTATTGAAGTATTCACCCAATTCTGGATTTATCCTAAAATTCATGATATTTAGGACGTACATATCATCAAATTTTATTCTACATTATTACTATTTTTTTTAGGAATGTGATAGCTTTGTTTGAGAATGCCACTATTGAACAAGAATTTCTTTGTGTCCTATATTTTGAAAGAAAAATGGACATCTGCTATCGTTCCCTACAATATCATAGCTCTCAACTGCATCCCACATTAACCCCACCCTCTCCAACCTCAACTATACCACTTAGTGCATTGTCCTCTCCCTCTCTTCCTGGTTTTTTGTCTTCCTATTATAGGACACACACCCATTATACGACTAAGTGTAGAGATATCCAACACCAATACATTGCTAAAATAATCTTTACTAATAAGTACCCTAGTCCCAATGAATATTTCCTTGAATCTCCTCCACAACATACTATGGCAGAGGGAATTTTTCCAGTCAAACTGACTTTTGAAGATCCATCACTACTTCTCATGGCTAGGGATCCATCCTAGCCAACTAATGACCTCCTTTTACATAATTTTTAGGTCAAAGATCAATTGGCTACCCTCCTCAATAATAGAAGCCAAAATAATCTCATATTCCCATGATTTTGTCAAATGCCTGCAACTACCCACTACCCCACAACCATTCTCTTATCATCTGGACTGGATCACGTGTGATAGGTTGTTACTTTTCCATTGGTGCATTTTATGACATCAACCATTGTCATGTCTCTATGGATTGTTTCAACTTATTATTGGAAATTCCTTGAAAACATGAACTCCAAGCCTTGTATGGTGTTTGGTGAAATAATGAAGTCACCTGCCCTTTTGTTGATTCCTTTTATATTTTAGAATGATGTTTCCTTTCAGGTAGCTTAGAAAAATGCCTATCCTTATGCATTATCCTCCCTATTAAATATGAAAATTGTACACATTCCTCTCCAACACACCCCAAATTAGGGTATTGTTGTTTCACACTTCCCTCTACCCTATCTCTCCATTTCCATGTCCATATATATTATATTCACCCCTTCACCAGCTTACGCAGTTTGCCTCTTCCCGTGATGGACTCTCCAATCTTCACCCTACATCGCTTCTTGGGTTTCTTCTCTCTTCAATTAATTTTACCATTATTATTCTAGTTGTTCCAGTGGTGGCGTTCATGTGTTCAACACATCACCAAAAATTAACAAAATTCCCCCCAACAAACTTCAACATCAATTATCTAGCCAAACTTATTTCAGTTTTATTGGTTTTAGAAATTAGTACACCTTTAAGTCTGTTGGGGAGGCTAGAAAAATATAATTTCAAATCATACAGTAGGTGTAGAATTTGTGAGATGTTTCAAAGGGATTGCATTTTTTCAATTCAATTCAGCCAACACCCAAACAATTGCACATGTGGTTTCATTATACAACACTCTACACCATATCTCTAGAATCAAATTCAAGAATTTTCCATCCATTTCACTGTTCCACTTTCTTTTCACCACATGTCCAACAATTCTAGAGTGAAGATGCTAAACTGGCCAAACTTTCTCACCCTTACACACTTATTCTTGCCGAAATTTTCTTGTAAAATGTTCCTTTTTATCAACCCCACTCAATTGTTATGGATGCACAGGTATCTAGGCTACATTGTAGTATAATTGTTTTCTTCTTTATCATTTTTGTGAATATTGTTGTTCCAAAACCAGGAGGAAAAAATAGGGATGCTTTCGAGTTAAACCGAGAAGATCTAATGTGGCGAAGATGCTCATCTCAATAGGCACACTTCTCCATAATAGATTATCTTCATCACACCATGATCATTAGTTCCTAGGCTTATTATATATATAGCATAAATAAATAAATGCACCTCAATTGAGTTCGGTGCATATTTTTTTGGTTTTTTTTTACCTAGTCTTGATGGATATTTTTATAAATATGATATAAGGCACTTGCCTAAGGTATGAAAATAGGCTATCTATTCCATTTCCTATTATTTCTTGGTTTGTCTCTTGCTTTTTTACATTTTCCACATGATGTTTCATTATTCCATATTGTTATAGCATCATTTATCACCTCTATATACTTGATGACTTATGCATTGGCCTTGGGAAGCCCTTTCCATTCATATTTGGTCAACTTCTTTAAAAAAAATATTTTGAATTCCATACGTGACTCTGCCCAGAATTTTACGCGGGTCCACAAATATTTGACCCGCATATACAATTTAAAATATTAAAATAATAATAAACTCCCTATGAATTGGGTAGGGTTTATAGGTTTTACCTTTCGCCTACCTACACTAGCCTGTGGCCAAACTATTTCCCAATTGAAAAAACTCATTTGAGGAAGTATAGATACACCTCAAGGGAAAGGAAGAAGGGAGGAGTGAGAATGATATTGATATTATATCATGTTATAGCCCTGACCAAGTTTGATATTTCCCTATGCCTCCTGCACTTCTGAGATTCAGGAAACCCTTGTTTCCTTGTGATGTTCACCCCCTCTTTAAGTGGCATCCTTTGTACACCTATAATGGAAGAAGCTTTGTGAGGCTAGGGCTGGACTGATCTAGAGAACGATTTTTCTTGGAACCATGGCAAATCTCAAGTGATTTCTCCACTTTCTCTTTACATATTATCAATAAAAGAAGCTTTGTCCCATTCCTGATGTCTTTGTGTTATATGCCTCTTATACATGTTGAATGAATTGGTAATGGTTTATTTCATGTTATTTTTTATGAGATTATATGATCTAACACGCTGACATTTTGGATATATATGTTGTGAAACGATTTTGTGTGCTTTGTCTTGATTGATTTGTAGGTCTTGAAGCATGAAGAGTAGCAGAGGTTTTGCACCATGCAGGATCGACCCCAGACATAGGACACACAGGTAAGGTCACCTATCCTCAGCTTTCTAGTTCAAGCATTAGGACTTGTAATTTGAGTGCTTCTTGTGATGGTATGCCTTTCGCTATGTCAAGTACCTCAACCCAGGCCTTAGGGTAGTTTTTCCCACAACATAACTAGTGACTCTACTAGGGATTACATCCATGCAATTCCTAGTCTGGGTTGTTTTTGTCTCTATTTTGGGTTCCCTGATAGTTTGATCACTTTTTCAGTCTAGTAGGTTCTTTTCCCATCCAGGAAGAAGTCTTGATCTTCTGGATCAGGCTTGTGATTTTTCTTTTTCTTTAAGAAAATTTCTATATGTTTCTTGGTGTGTACATAGTTGCGTATACCTCTGTCTCTTTCCAAAGCAACCCCGGTATATGCGCGTTCCTTTGGATACAGACACGTATACACGTGTACTTCACACAATGGATCCGCATATGCCCAGTAAAATTTGAAAATTTGAATTCTGACATCCTGTAAGTCTTTCCTGCCTATTGTTGGTCATTCCTGTGGAATGTCTCAGGTGTCTCAATAGTTTTTCTCCTTGTTGTGTATAAGTTTCTCTCCCTTTTGTATGAAATCCTAGTCAATCTAGGGTTTTCCCTTTTCGGTGAAGTTTCAGTTGTGGTTGTAGCACCAAGACTTATTTCTGAAGTTCTTGGTTGTTATGATATTTCAGAATAGTGAGTATTGGTTAGTTTTCTCATGCTTGCCTTGTGCATTGCTTCACTTCTTGGTTTTTTCCTTCTTGACTTTCTTGGTTTTCCTGTTTCTTGACATTAGATTTTCTAGTGAATCTTAAAGTTTCCTTTTACCGGCTTCTTGATTTTTTTGTTTATTGGATGTTTATGATATTCTTTTGAATTAGTTTCTTGATTTGGTTACTTCTTTTCATTTATTTGAGTCCCGCTACGAAACTGGCATAGTTGGCTTGTGGAATTAGAAGTTGCTTGTTGGCTCAATTTCTTCATTTGAGACCTTTGGTGGTTTTGTGCTTGTCTCGATGAAATTTTCTTGTTTCCTTAAAAATTGAAAAGCTAAAAACATTTATGTTTTTCATTTATTTTTCTTTGTTTTTCTTTTCAGGGTTTTCATCCTTTTTGGAGCAATTTTCTAGTTTCTCATTTTTGGTCTATTTTCTTGGTTTCGAGAGGAGTCATTGTTTGGGCTTGTCTCTTTTATATCAAGTTTTTTTGAAATTATTTTATGCAAAGAAGTTATTATTTGGGCTTGTCTTTAATTTTTTGTCAAAGTGATTAGACCAATCTTATTGAAAAACTCATTTTCTTCCCTTTGTGAGTAGTCCTAGGATTTGGATTCATAATTGGTAGTTTCTGCATTAGATGCACTGTTAAGTGTTCTAGTCTTTTTAATAGTTTTTGAAGTGTGTGAAGTGTGATATTGAAAATAAAAGAATAATTGGTTCTTGTTTTTAGTTGCTTCATAGAAACGAAGTAGAAATCTCTTTCATCGAAGGAAAAAATTGCATATTCATGCAGTAGGTTTTCCATTAATTTCTATTTTGCATCAAAAAACATCATAATTTGCATTCTCCATCTACCCATGAATTTAAAAGAACTACTATTAAAATAAATAAATTAACTAAAATGAACTAGAATTTTTTGCGTTGTCATTAAACATACACCAACTAGTCTAGGTCATAGGGCCTTGGAGTAGGTGAGTGGAGAGTTAACTCTCCAAGGCCACTAAAAAATGTCAAACATAGAAGTTGATTAATGAGTGAAATCCAACTTCATTAAGTGGACCAGGAAAGCTCTACCTCCAGAGAGTTAAGTGCAAGGGATAGTGAAGGTAGAGAAGAGAGATAGCCCCTCTCTTATTTTTTGAATCTTGACCAAAGACAGTTCCGGCCGGCTGCCGAAATGAACTGATGCGCTTATTTTCCTTTCCTAGGTATCACACAGGTGACTGCGAGGGTAATGCTTGTGGTACCTGAGGCGAACATTGTATCACTATCATTAGTACTTCTAGAGGGTGTGCTTGCGAAGCTTCAGTACTTGCACTGCAAAAGGATTTTGTTAGGAGTTCAGTGTAATTGTTTTTGTTACCTTCGCTAGTAGGCTTGGGGCACAATTACCCCAGAATATTTTTAGAAGGTCCTTTTATTCACTTTCTTGTGTTTTGGTGTCTGGTCCTAATGACCCGAAGAAGAAATACTTAAAGTCTACTTGATTGTTGTATCTTAGGGACTTTTGATAGATTTTTCTCTTTTCTCCTAGATTTCCATGGCTTCATAATTTTTTGAGTCCAATTAATCTCATAATTATTAAAATTGGATAACTAAACGCCTCGCCGATAGAGGAGGCTTCGTGGGCTTTCTCCTACAAGGGCCAAGCCTTCTTCAAGAAGGCACAGGAGCAATTCTACTGGTGATTTTCATATAATAGTTACAAATGTATCAGAGAGTGATCCTCTGACTAGGGTTTTTATTTCTGTGGGTGGTCCTAGTACTAATGTTAATATAGAGAGGAGTACTCCACTCATCTCTCGAGTCCTTTTTCTGGCAGAAGAATTTGAAGTAGAAGAAGTTCCTGAACCTCCAGGTACTCCTTCCTCTCCTCTTCCTACTAGTTTTCTGGAGGTTATTTTGTACGTTGGGCCTACATCTTAGAGACTAGCTAGCCCCCATATTTCTCGCTTTCTTTCAATGGACATAGTTGGGAACACAAATTTGGCTATGAGCACTGTGAGTGTGCATACTCATCTTTCAGTTGAAGGCAGCAGTACTATTTCTATATTGATTATCACTCCCAGTGCTTCTATTTTTGGCTCTACCTCTATTCCATCTATGAGTGGGGGCACCCAAGAATTTCCTTCCCATTCTGGTCCCTTTTCTTTTGGAATTCCATCTAGTGCAATTCCTTTTGTTTCCTTCACTATTTCTTTTGTTGTCTCTGTACCTATGCCTTCTATGGCTAGTGGGTAAACTTATTTTCAAGGTTTCCCCTTCAAAAGTGGTCACATTCCTCATTCAAACCCTTCCTTAGGATATTTTCCTTTTACCTCTCAAAGTCAAGGTTTTAATCCTTTCCTTGAAGGTCAAATATTTAATGCTTTTCAAGGCTGGAACCCCGCTTTTACAAGGTTTTGAGCTGGGAATCGGTTTTTTTTCTAGTCAGCCAGGGAATGTACCTTTCCTTCTGTAGGTGCTTCTTAGGGTTTCTCTCCATTTTCCAATGCTTGGAACCCTTACCAAGGGATTTCATCTTCATTTAAAACTTCGATTAGGGGAAATATCCATGTTTATGGTAATCCTACGATGGGAGGGGATCATTCTACGAATGCTTCTGGGCCACAAGGTTTCTCTTATGGCCCAAAATTTTCTACGAACAATATTTGGAAACCTGGTGCCTCAAGAAATCCAAGGTATTCTTTTCAAAATGCTGGGAATCCTTCTTTTGGGGGATGGAATTATCAAACTCATTCATTCTTACCTTTCCTGAAAACTTTGAATTTTCTAGATTTGTTAAAATTGACTAATGATCCATTTTGATATAGCTTGGGTTGGCCTCCGATCCCTACTAAAATTCCCTCAGATATTCCAAAGTTTGAAGGGAAGACTAGTGGTAATCGAGCTGACCATGTTACCACTTTCCATTTATGGTGTTAGTCGAACTCCCTTATCGATGATTTCATTAGGATGAGACTATTTCAAAGCACCCTAACTCAAAATTCTGCAAAATGGTGCATCGAACTGACTGGGGCAAATTTTGCTACTTTTGGTGAGTCAGTTACTATGTTTCTGAACAATTTCTAGTTGTCTGTTCGTTATGATTCCGATATTGATCTCTTGGCAAACTTCCAATAGGATAAGGAAACACACATTTCTAATCATATTCAATAATGAATGAGAAGGAAGAGGCTCATCAAAGCCTAGATTCACAATGAACTCCTTCTTGAGTGGTTTCTTAAATCCTTACAGCCAGAAATATCGAGGGATGTACTCCTTTCAGGGGTATTCTCTAAGGTACAAGCTATCTTTAGGGCTCAATGGTTAGAACTAATCTATTCTCAGTCTGGGGTCCTTCATAATATTTTTCCAGATGCTCCTCATTTCAAAGTGGATTTAGCCAAAACGAAGCCAAGTCCTCATGCTGATAGGCTTGTCGATTTGATTGATAGTGGAATGGATAACTTGTTGAATCAATTGCAATAGTTGTCTTTAAAATCTGCTCCTTCTGGTCAGGCTATGTCGTCGGTATCAACCCCTTCCCAACCCTTAACTATTAATGTTTTTCAAGCTTCTAACCCCAAAGGAAATCAAAAATCCGATGGGAAGAAGAAGGGGTGGAATAATAAGAAGAAATACAAGGATGGGAAGGGTAATGCGAACTAATCCAATGATAATGTTGGAGAGGGTAAGAGAGACAATAATAAGAAAGTTAAGTTTCCATGCAATTTATGCATTAGATACCATCTTACTCATCTCTGCCTGAAAATTTAGGATGATCAGTGCTTGCTAGCTCAATAGGGTTCCTCTAGTTCCTAGGTTGTATCGACAAACCCTTTTCCCCAAGGGAAATAGAAGTTTGGTAGCACAAATACTAATATTAGAGCTCTCGCAGGGGGAAACTAGTAAGGGAAAAAATCCTCAAATGTATTTATGATGAGTGCTCACGCTAATATCGCTACGAGATCTCATGACTACGGTGAATCTGAGTCTTCAAAAGCTAAGGGTTATCCTAGTCATTCTGAGCCACTCCATATAGAGAGGCCTCTAGTTGAGCTTATACCTCAGATGCTAAAAGGGTCTCATATAAATATTAATACTAACGCCAAGGCTACCCAGAACTATTCCATTGTAGAAGATCTGGCTCAAATTCCTTTTGCCATGTTTGCGTTAGAGGTACTCCAATTGTGCTTAGCATAAAGGAGTGAATTTATCACTGTGACTGGGGCTGTTGATCCAAAAATCTCTCTTATGATCACATTTGAAATTTAAAAGCTTAATAAGAGACTCCCTCGTCACATGGCCTTTCATATTAAGTCTATATATTGAAAGATCAATATTTTTCAAATAGTAGTCGATGAGGGTGCTTCCACGTGTGTCATGTCTATCTCATGTTGGAAAGCCATTGGATCCCCTTCAGTTGTGCCTTCACCTACTCTTCTCACTGCATTTGGTCACTCTCACAGGCCACATAGCATTATTCTGGCTTTTCCCATCTATGTTGGGGATAAAGTTGTCAATATTGAAGTCGAGATAGTTGTTGCAAATTTAGAGACAAATTTCTATTGGGGCATAATTGGATTTATGAGATGGATGCCATTTCTTCATCATTATTTCGCATCTTGTGTTTTCCCCATGAAGGGAGGATTGTCACTGTTGATGAGATGGAATATTCTCCTGTAGATCCAAATGCATTTGTTGACTCTAATATACTCTTGGTGAATGATGCCGAGCAACCTATTGATAATTTGGGGGTTGGAATGTATACCTCGTTGATGGGTACTTTTGATCTTCCACCTCCTTCAGTTCATATTAAACTATCTCATCCTCCCGGGTTCCTACTCAAAGAGAGTTCTTTCGAACTCATTATTTTTCAAATCCATGGACATTGCCTTATCCTACCTCCACATTGGAGGAAGAGATTTAGAATTATACCAATCTTTGTAGATAATTTCAAAATGTGTTTTCTTCATCTTATGAGGAAATTCTTGGAATTGATCCATCTATTGTCTAGCATGAGATCAAGACTTACGAGAATTCTAAGCCTATATAGAAGAAGCTTCGTCCGGTCAACCCTAGGAAGGCAACAGCTATCAAGGCCAAGGTTAAGAAGCTGCTTAAGGTAGGTTTAATATACCTTGTGCTGTTAACTAAGTGGATTTCAAATCTACTGCCTGTGGACAAGAAACAAGAAATGATACAAGTTTGCATTGATTTTAGGGATTTAAATAAGGCATGTCCAAAAGATAATTACCCCACACCTTTTATTGATCAGATTATTGATGAGTGTGCAGGGAATGAGATTGTCTCCTTCATGGACTCGAGATACAATCAGATTACTATCCATCCTAAAGAACATCACAAGACTGATTTCATTTTCCCCTGTGGTACATTTGAATACAAAAAAATATCTTTTGGCCTTAAAAATGTTGGAGCTACTTTCCAGCGGGCCATATGCTATGATTTCCATAACATCAAGCATATTATCGAAGCATATTTGGATGATTTAGCTACTTTTTCTCAAAAGCGAATTGATTATCCCTCTCATCTTTGACAAGTTTTTGAATGATGTCATCATTATAAAATTTGGTTGAACCCTAATAAGTGCGTTTTTTCCATCACATCGGATCGGTTTTTGGGATTCGTCATGTCTACTGAAGGTATTAGGGTAGATACCTTCAAGGTTGAGGCAATACTTTAGTTGCCTCATCTTCTATTCATTAGCTTCAAAGTCTATAAGGAAAAGCTAATTTGTTAAGGAGATAAATATCATTAATTATGCCAAGGTGACGAAAATATTTATGAGGTTGTGAAAGAAAGGAGTTCCATTATTTTGGGATGAATTTTCTCAACGCTCGTTCGATGCTTTGAAAAAGGAATTGACATTTTCTCCATTATTGAGTCCACCTGGTTATAACAGAGAATTCCTTTCCTATCTCGTTGCAGCAGAATCTAATATTGAGTTCTAGTTCAGGAGGACGATTCTCTTTGTGAGCATGTTATTTACTACATTATTCGAGGCTTGGTGGGTCCTGAACTGAGGTATTCTCCGATTGAGAAATTAGCTTTGGAAGCTATCCATGTTGTCCAACGGCTCAAGCATTATATCCTTTCTTTGCAAATATTATGTTTTGGCAATAGTTAATCCATTTCAATATTTTCTTAGTAGGCAAGTGATTGGAGGAAAATAGAATTGATGGATTTTCATTTTACAATATTTTGATCTCGAATTTTTGTCTACCAAATCCAAGAAATCTTTAGTTTTTGCGAAGTTGATCTCTGAGTTGCCTTGTGGAGATAAGATTTTTTATGAGGATTTGTTCCTTGATGAACATCTTTTCCTCATTTCTTCACGGGATCCTTGGTATGGAGATCTCATTGTTTATCTATAGACTTCAAAGTTTCCCTTATATTTTTTGAAATATGAGCGTCCAAGGTTGCGTCACTTAGAAAAAAGTTATCTTATTATCGGTGAAACTCTATATCATCGTGGGGTCGATTTGATCCTTAAACAATGCTTGACTCTTGAAGAAGTTGAGGTTGTGTTGAATGATTTCCATAGTGGAGCTTGTGGTGGTCATTTATCTGGGCTTGCTACAACCCAAAATATTTTGCGTGTAGGATATTTTTGGCCCTCGATTTTCAAATATTGTGTTGAGGCGGTCAAAAAATGTCATCCTTTCCAGGTCTATACTCGAAAGATGCACGCTCATCCAGCACTGCGCTTTCCTGTTGCCACTGTCGGTCTGTTCACAAAGTGGGGTGTTGATTTTACTACTTGTAACCCGCCTTCGAAAAAGGTTCATAAGTACATTATCATAGCAGTAGACTACTTTACGAAGTGGGTTGAGGCTATGCCCACTTTTGCGAACGATGGTGAAACAACAACCCTGTTTTTGTTCAACCAAGTCATTTCTCACTTTTGTATCCCCAAAGATATTTTCACTCACCATGGAAATCATTTTTAGAACACCATGATGGCTGAATTGGCTCTTAAATTGGGTTTTCGGTAGGAGAATTCATCTCCATATTATCTTCATGCCAATGGGCAAGTTGAAGTCATAAAAAAGTCCTTAAAGGTTATCCTTCAATGAAAAATTGATAAATCCATGTCCAATTGGCATTTCATGTTGTATCCTACACTTTCGGCATACCGAATGTCTGTCAAGGGTGCAATCGGGTTCACTCCTTTCCAACTAGTTTATGGGTTGGAATCAATCTTTCTTATTGATTGCGAGATTCCTACCCTTAAGCTGACAGTAGAGCTTCTTCCTCACACTTCAAGTCTATAATAACTCCTTGTTTATCTAGAACATCTCGATGAGAAGCAGCGAGATGCAGCTACGATTAACAAGACTCATAAGAAACGAGTGAATGTTCAGTATGATAAGGCGGTCAAACCTAGGGTTTTATCTGAAGGTGACCTTTTTTTGGTTTATGCTAAAGACAAAGATGATTTGGGGGTAGGGAGATTCAAATCCATGTGGTATGGCCCTTTCATTGTTAAAAAGGCCCTAAATAAGGGAGCTTATGCCTTGGTTTATTTTGACGGAAACGAGCTGGCGGAGCCCAAAAATGGGCTTTATCTAAAGAAGTATTATGTGTAGGATTTTTCCTAGCATTTGCTTTGCTTATATATATTGTATTTTTTGTGCATATTTTTCTATCAATTTTTGGTTTGACTTTGATGATTTCGATCTACTATTGGTAGGTGTTTTTGGATGGGATGAGTCATTTCGTCTTTGCTGATGGTGCTAGTCGACATAACCAGAGTCTTGCTTCCACGGCTTGGGTAATTTACAGTCCATCCAGCCAGTTGCTAGCCTCAACCCACTTTCATAGGAAATATCCCTTGGTTTTGATTCGTTAGCAGTATAATTGGATTCACAAGTGGTGGTTTCACAATTGAATAACACTTATCATGTCAGAGACCCATTTTTACATCGATTATTTCTGACAGTGCATTTGTTGTAATGTTCATTTTTTTATGTTACATTCATTCAAATTCCTCATTCAGAAAATTAGTTTTCAAACTCATTAGCTAATCAAATAATTGATTAGAATATTAATCATTCAATACATTAAATATCAAAAACCTCAATCATCATTGTACATATGGGACAATCACATCATATAAATCTATATCTCTCTCTCTCTCTCTCTCTCTCTCTTTCTATATATATATATATATATATATAGAAAGAGAGAGAGAGAGAGAGAGAGAGATCAGAGTTGTGTTCAAAATATACAAAAATCAGACAATCATGTCCTACAAAATTAGGGCTTATGCCCGATCATATCCATCATAAAAAAACATTACAGTCATTCGATCAATAAAAATCTATCCCTGTGGGCCCTGCCCAACGTAGGTGTTATGAAAGAACAATATAGATGTTTCCAAATAGTAGAACAACCACACCCAATTACATGGTAATCCAACCACACATCTCTGTATAGCCTCTGGGAGGTCCTCTATGGCAACCATAGGGACTTGCTGAGTCAATCTCTCCAAGTTTCTTTGTATAGCATGGAGTGTCCACCATGGGTCTTCTGTGACATCCTCATCTTCTCTTTCGTGGCACCTGTGCCTCGGGAAGTCATCAGGTCTCACTGTTCCAATTTTTGGAACATGATCCATAAATTTTTAAGTCAAATTTTCCTAAAAAAAATATTTTTCATTTTCATATCATTTGAAAATTTAAAAAAAAAAAAATCATATAATCAAAAATCATTGTGCGATATTACCAATCGCCCCCCATGTTGCACCGGGTGGAAGGGACAAAACTGGATCTCCCCTAAAATCCATGCTAGCATAGGGATAGTCCTCTACTGCGATGACTTGTTATCCCCACCAAAGAAAGAACTTATCATCCCAAGTAGTCTGGGGGACCTCACAACCCCCTAGCCTCTTCATCAGATTTGTGTATCTAGCTATCTGTGGACAATGAGGGTTACTGATGGTAGAGATAATCTTAGGGATTAGCCCTGGAATCCTCTTGAATAAGAATGTGCATAGGATGGCCCCATAACCAAGATGCTTTGTCTTATTCTTCTGGATTGAGATTAGATGTTTATTCAAGTTTGTCAATAAGGTTATGCACCAATCATCTAGTGTATTCAAGCAATCCACTGTCAGACTCATGCTTCCTCGTGAATCCTAGTGTAAGGAATTTGATCCGACTACCCTCACAATGGTGAAAAGAAGCATCTTCATGTGCAAACCTTGCACATATCTAGTTGGGATCTATGTCCTGACCTTTTGAGTACCCTCAACATAGTAAATTGGAATATAATCTTTGAAATTTAACCCTCCTATGGGCTTTCCCTCCAGATTTACTGGTTCCCCTCTCCGAGACAGTCTAGTTATGAATTAAATTTCAAAGATTATTATTGTACCCTTAAACTATTGGGATTCACGAGCAAGCATGAGTATGGCAGTGGATTGCTTGACTACACTATATGATTGTGAAACCAGCTCCAGAAATAGAAGAAAAGAGATATCAACGCCTTAGAAATAAGCCACTTCGAGGGGGCAACCTCCAATACATTACATGACTAAACAATTCTTGGATGATACAAATTACAAAACCTCCTTTCTATATATAGGAGTCCATAGGGCCACAATGTAATCCTAGCCGACCTAACAATAATAATTTAAGGGCATGAACCTGTTAGGTCCTTATATTACTAGTATAGTCCCTTATTGTTGTTAGTGTAATCCCCTAATTTTTATTATTGTACCCTTGTAACTCCCATATTGTTATTATTGTGCCCTTAAATTATTATTGTTAGGTCAGCTAGGATTACATTGTGGCCCTATGGACTCCTATATATAGAAAGGAGGTTTTGTAATTTGTATCATCCAAGAATTGTTCATTTATGTAATGTATTGCAGGTTTCTCCCTCGAAGTAGCTTATTTCTAAGGCATTGATATCTCTTTCTTCTATTTCTGGAGCTAGTTTCACAACATTTGGTATCAAAGCTTTGGATTCTAGGGTTTCGCTGCCCCAAACAGGTCATCATGGCATTTTCACTATAAATTTGTTTTTATGAAGGTTCAGAAGCTGAAATTTTGAGAGTGCAAAGCCAAAATCCCGAGGAACATCATCACAAAATTTCAGATCTTGATTCACAATATTTTAGAGATATGATCTGTGGAAGTTAGGGCTTTTTGGAGGCTCCTGAATTTTACCTAAATAGGGCATCACGATATTTCCGTTATAACTTTCGTTCTACGAAGTTTCAGAAGTGGAAATTTTTAGAGAGTGAAGCTGAAATCTTGAGAAACATCGTCGCAAAATTTTAGAGCTTGGTTTGTAACATTGTCAGAGATATGATATGTGGAAGTTAGGTCATTTTTGGGCTCCCGAATTTCATCTCAAAGACGTTATCATGGGAAAACCTTCATAACTCTCTCTCTGAGCATCGGATTGGAATGATGTAAAAAGTGGCTGCAAGTACACAGACTGTATTTTATTTTCTATCAATTTTAGAGCCAAAGGAGGAAACAGTGACACGTGGAAAGTCTTACAAGTTCACTATACTGAACTAGTCTATAATTGGGTCATTGTGGGAGATTGGACATAACTTTGTCTTGAAGAATCCAAATCAGATCAGACCTATGGCATTTGAAATAATATTCAGAGGGTTAATTTAGGGCCAAATTTTAGATATTGAAGATCTGAAATCACAGAGATAATTCAGTTTCAATATTGAGCTCCTCAAAATCAAGAAAAAGGTGTGTATTTATTTTTCAAATTGCATAAGTCTTGTTTGAAAAATTAGTTCTAGTTGATTCCAAAGGCCTGTTGAGCATGGCTATTAGTATTGGGCTCTAAAATGCCTCCTAAAAAGAATTCAACACCCATTAAGCCTTCAGAAGGCTCTACTATGACTCATGAAGATGAAGAAATGCAACATGAGATATCAAAAGTCCATGAGAGAGTGCACCAAATTTCGCTATCGCAAAGAGCAACAAAAAATGAAATGGATGGTTTGAAGAAAGGCATGTAAGCTAAGATGAAAGGTTTGGAAGCTAATATGGATGGCATGGAAGTTGGAATAGAATCTAATATGGATGACATGGAAGCTAAGATCGATGAAAAAAATGGAAAACATGAAGAATGATCTAAAAGCAGACATGGAAGGATTGACAAAGTTGATACAACAAATGTTTCCTAATGGTGAAAATATAGTAGAGGAAGCTGATGATGAGAACAAAATAAATGATAATCGTGATTTCATAAACTCTAATGTTGGCAAGAAGAAACACCATATTCCAAAGATGGATATGAGGAAGTTTGATGGCAAGGATCCCGTAACATGGATACTACAGATGGAGCAATATTTTGATCTCAATAATGCACAAAACACACAAAAGGTGCGCATTGAAACTTTACATCTAGAACAAAATACATTTGTATGGTATCGATGGCTTTTCTCCTGTAAAAAAATTTTCACTTGGTCAATTTTTACGGAGGAAATAATAGCACATTATGAGGATACAAAGAGAAACACCTTCTTTAGCCAATTGATAAATCTCAAATAAAAGAGTTTACTGGGGGAGCACATTCAGGACTTCCAAAAATTGAATATAAGGGTAACTGATATTCCAGAGGAACACAGGATTGATCTCTTCGTAGGTACTTTAAAGGATAACATCCAACATGAAGTTCTCGTTTTGGAACCTGATTAATTGGAGAAGGCATTCATGTTGGCAAGAAAAATTGAATGTAAAATTATGGTGACAAGGAAGCCTACCACTCACTTCTATAAAGAGGGAAGTGTTGCTACTCCTACATTTCAACAACCTACAAGATTGACACCACAACAATTGGAAGAAAAAAGAGAAAAATGGCTTTGCTACAGTTGTGATAGCAAATACACTAAAGGTCATAAGTGCGCTGAGAAGAAATTATTTTACATAGATTGTGAAGAGGAAGAAGAAAATGAACAAGAAGAGGATATACACCAGGAACCAACCCTAGAAGAGGAAGAAATGAGTCCAAACATATCGTGTAATGCATTGGCAGGAATTACCACTGCTCAAACTCTCAATATAGAAGGACATATCAAGAAGAAAAAGGTAATAGTGTTGATTGATTTAGGTAGTACCCATAATTTTATTCATTGTAAGGTAGTCAAGGAATTGAATTGTTTCCTATATCCAGCACCGGAATGTCAAGTGATGGTTGCAAATGGAGGAACTATAAATTTCTCTGGAAAATGCCATAATATCAAGCTATCCATGGGGGAATATGTATTGAATAGTCCAATGCTTTCCATCCCAATGGGAGGTGCTGATGTCGTACTAGGAGTACAATGGTTACAATCTTTGGGGATAGTAGCTTTTAATTTTCAAGAAATTTTCTTGAATTTTTTTTTGCAAGGAAAGGAAATCGAATTACGAGGTATCACAGGGAAGAAATATAATAAGCTCTAATGTTATGACAAATCTTTTGAAGAAATAACAACGAGGCGTAATTGCACAATTATTCTCACTAGAAGTTCCAACATCAAAATCATCTATTTCTCCAGATCTCCAAAGAGTCTTGGACAATAATTCCAATGTGTTTGATACTGCAAAAGTACTCCCCCCTATTCGTGATCATGATCATGCTATTCGTTTGATTCCATGAAGTGTTCCTCCAAACATCCGACCTTACAGATATCCTTATGTCCAAAAGAGTGAAATTGAATGTATGATTGTAGAAATGTTAGAGGCTGGTATAATTCAACCTATTCAAAGTTCTTCCTCTAATCCTATAGTATTGGTACACAAGAAGGATGGATCATGACAGATGTGTCCTGATTATAGGGAGCTCAATAAGCTCACCATTAAAGATAAATTTCCCATGCCTATGATTGATGAATTATTGGCTGAATTACATGGAGAAATTTATTTTACTGAGTTGGATCTTCATTCAGGATATCATAAAAATAGAATGAAGATTGAGGATATTTCGAAAATGGCATTTCGAACTCATGAGGGTAATTATGAATTTTTGGTCATGACTTTTGGCCTTACCAATGCACCTTCTACATTTCAAGGGTTGATGAATTCCATTTTCAAACCCTTCCTTAGAAAATTTGTGCAAGTATTTTTCGATGATATACTAATCTACAACACGTCATGGAAGGATCATGTTCAACATGTTGACAGGGTGCCCAAACTATTGTAGGAGAAACAATTACATGAAAAAACATCCAAATGTTTCTTTGGAGTAAAAGAGGTGGAATATCTGGGTCATATTGTATCTCACGAGGATGTTAAGGTAGAACCTAACAAAATTAAAGCCATTAAAGAATGGAAAGTCCCCACAACCATAAAGAAGTTGCAAGGATTTATCGGGTTAATAGGGTATTATTGCAAGTTTGTTAAGAATTATGGGAGAATAGCAGCACCTTTAACAACGTTATTGAAGAAAGATGCATTTTGATGGACTCCTGAAGAAACTAAGGCCTTTGAACATCTTAAAGAGGCAATGTGCCTAACACCGGTCTTAGCTACGCCAGACTTCACAAAAACCTTTACTGTGGAATTTGATGCCTCAGGAAATGGAATTAGTGTTGTTTTAATGCAAGAAGGAAGACCCATTGCTTTTGAAAGTCGTCCAATCAAAGGAAAGTATTTATAGAAACCTATTTATGAGAAGGAAATGTTAGCAATACTACATGCACTAAAGTAATGGAGAACTTACCTAATGGGAAGACAATTCAAGGTAAAAACTGATCATGATAGTCTTAAACATTTTTTGGAACAAAGACTATCTTCAGAAGAGCAGCAAAAATGTGTGACAAAGATGTTGGGTTATGAATTTGAAATAATCTACAAAAAAGGGAAGCTAAATTTTGTTGCAGATGCACTCTCAAGAGAGAATGAAGAGGTGGAAGCATTTCTTTGTGCCATTTCTATTATCCAACCAGATTGGATAACCGAAGCAAGAGATGAATGGAATAAGGATGAAGAATTGTGGACACTCATTCAAAAGTTGCAGGAAGATCCTAGTACATATGATACATTTAGTTGGAAAATTTATTCCTTATGGTACAAATATTGCTTATATCTTTGTAATAATTCCCAACTAAAACAAAATATTCTTTTGGAATTGAACACTTATCCTTTAGTAGAACACTCACGATTTTTAAAAACTTACCACAGGGTGAAGAAAGAATTTTTTTGGGATGGCCTTAAATCTGATATTCAAAATTTTGTGGTCGAATGTTTGGTTTTCCAACAGAATAAAGTTGAGACAATTAAGACCCCAAGTATTCTACAACCTTTATCCATTCCAAGTCAATGTTGGGAGGAGATTTCAATGGATTTTATCACAGGTTTACCTAAGTCTGAAGGAAAGAGTGTCATCATGGTAGTAGTTGATAGACTTACCAAGTATGCACACTTTGTGCATTATCTCATCCATTTAAAGCAAGTACAGTTGCTACTACATTTATGGACACAATTCAAAAGCTACATGGAAACCCAAGGGTTATTGTGAGCGACAGAGATCCCATTTTTACTGGAAATTTTTGGACAGAGTTATTTTTTTGTTTGGGTACTCAATTAGCTCATAGCTCATCTTATCATCCTCAATTCGATGGTCAAACTAAGATAGTAAATAAATTTTTGGAAGGATATCTTCGTTTTTTTGTATCTAATAAACAAACACAATGGGTCAAGTCGTTACCTTTTGTTGAATGGTGGTATAACACTTCCTTCCATACTGCAGCAAAAATGACCCCATTTATGGCACTTTATGGATATCATCCACCATCCATCACATCATATTTAAGAGAAAATTCGAAGGTTCAAGCAATGGAATATCACATCAAGCATCAACAAGAAGTTCTCCAACTCTTAAAGGACAACCTGAATTTGGCACAAAATCGAATGAAACAACAGGCAGATCAACATCGCAGCGAGAGAATTTTTGATGTAGGAGAGTGGGTATTTTTATGGCTACAACCATACAAACAAATTTCCCTCAAGCAAGCTAAGAAGGATAATAAATTATCGCCCAAGTACCATGGTCCTTACAAGGTGTTGAAAAATATTGGTATTATGGCATACAAATTGGAGCTTCCTTCTTCTTCACGACTGCATCCAATTTTCCATGTTTCATGCTTAAAGAAGGTTATAGGTGAAAATTTTCTAGTTCAAAAAATATTGTCAGAACTTGATGAGGAAGGAAAAATCATATTGGAACCTGAAGCGGTCACGGAAACTAGAACTCAATAGCTTCGGAATCGATCAATTTCAGAGTATCTCATCAAGTGGAAGAACTTACCCACTGAAGATTCTACATGGGAGGATGAGAATTTTATACAGAAGCACCCAGAGCTACTCAAGGGTTGAGGACAACACTTTTTGAAGGAGAGGGGCATGTTAGGTCCCTATATTACTAGTATACTCCCTTATTGTTGTTAGTGTAACCCCCTTATTGTTATTATTGTACCCTTGTAACCCCCATATTTTTATTATTGTGCCCTTAAATTATTGTTGTTAGGTCAGTTAGGTTTACATTGTGGCCCCACTAGGATTACATTGTGGCCCTATGGACTCCTATATATAGAAGGGAGGTTTTGTAATTTTTATCATCCAAGAATTGTTTATTCATGTAATGTATTGGAGGTTTCCCCCTCGAAGTGGCTTATTTATAAGGCATTGATATCTCTTTTCTTCTATTTATGGAGTTGGTTTCACAATCATATAGTGTAGTCAAGAAATCCACTGCCATACTCATGCTTCCTCATGAATCCTGGTGTAAGGAATTTGATCCAGCTACCCTCACAATGGTGAAAAGAAGTATCTTCATGTGCAAACCTTGCACATATATAATTGGATCTATGTCCTAACCTTCTGAGTACCCTCAACACAGTAAATTGGAATATAATATTTGAAATTTAACCCTCCTATGGGCTTTCCCTCCAGATTTACTGGTTCCCCTCTCCGAGAGAATCCAATTATGAAGTAAATTTCCTCTATTCCGATCCTTAGTGGCATCTGATCTATCTTGAAACAGTCTTCATCTAGGTCCAAATAACTTACAAGAATTTCTAGCAATCTTGTGTTCGTTTTCATGTTTGTAATTTTGAAGAACTTCAACAATCCACATCCCTAGAGTATATCAAAGGAGAAGTGGTCTTCCATGACCTCATTATTAATAGCTCTATGCTCTCTTTCCCTCTAGCTAATGGTCATCCTACAAAATTTCATTCAAAATCCATTTAGAATTTCATTTTAAAAGTTCGCTCTGTGCATACGCGAGTTCATTCGGACACAGTCACATCTATATATGAGTTCAGAATTATGAACCCATGTATACATAGAGGGTTTCAGTAAAAACATAAATTCTATGGTAAAGATCCTAAAAAATTCCTTGAATTGATAAAGAAATTAATGGCTAAGTTGATTGTGAGGCTTACCTGAAATATTTGGATTGATTCGGTGGGTAATTGCTCTGTTTCCAAGAAGGGGATTTTTTTCTCCAGAGCTCTTTCACAACTTCTTCACAACACAAATGACCAAATGTTAGTTGAAAAGGCCTATTTATACCCAAAATTCAAAATAAAATCACAAATTTCTTTTTGTTTATTTTTTGAACTTGTTCACATTTTTTGAACTTTTTGGCTTGTAAGTGATGGGATAGGTTGTTTTTAGGTCCATTTTGGTGATTTCAAGATGATTCCATTTATGATTTAGTTCTGTGACTGATGACCTATCACGGCAAGTATTTTTGTTCAGAACTAGCATATAGTTTATGGAATTCACTTTCCGTTGCACTTGTGCATACTAGCCTCCATACTGAAATCTTTCCATAGGGTTGGCCCCATCATGTTATGATTATTAAACCATTTTCACTTGCTAACTTACAAATCATGATATGATGGTAGAGTCATCCTTTTCATGGGTTTCTTAGTTATACCCTCACTAGCATATGTCACCCATGCTACAATTTTTGTAGGCTCAGGAGTCCTCTTTAGTCCTACCATGACTTATGCATTGAAGCTTGATTCTTCTTCTTCTTCGTTATATTTTTCTAGCCTTATACCCTAGAGGCTCCCATTTTTTTGTTGATGTGTTTCGCTGCATTGCATGTTGACCATTTTTATAACTTGGCCTTTAGCTAGCTTCATTTGGACTCATGTTTAATCCATCTTTTGACCATGTATTTCTACAAATTTAATCGTGCAATCACTTAACCTTCTCAACTTGACACCTTTTCCCATGGATGGAACATTCCTCTGAGTGTCACTTACTAGTTTTCACCACCTTTCATTGAGCATAGGATTGTTCCTATCCCGAGAACTAGTGCATCTGCTTACTCACACTCGTTCTATCCATTGTATTATAGACATTCTTTTATTCTTTACCAGGATTTTAAATATGAAAATGACAAAAAAATTAAATATCCAAAAAGAGAACGGGAACTGGAAATTACTTCCACATTTTATGTCAGCTAAAGAGTCAATTGTGTCTCCCTTGAAAAAATCACAAAAAAGCTAAGCCTATTCTCCATTTTTTGATGGGTTTAGTTTTGACTTAGGAGAAGCCATAACCTTGTTATCGAGTCAGTACTCCCCCAGTTGGTTATATCTTCCAATCATATGGAGGGTTATTATATGCCTCCTACATGACAAACTTATACAAATTTATCATATGCTACCATAGTCAAAATGAGTCATGCTTTTGTTCAAGGGAAGTAAACCTCAGTCAACCTTTCTGCGGTGTCTCTTGACTCATTTTTCAGTTGGCCATCCCGGTCTGTCAGAATCTTGTTCTATCACATTAGCTATTTGGTCCTTTTCTTGTGCTATTTTAAGAAGGTATCCATTGACTTCTTGCCAGCGGTTTTTTCTCTTATCGATTCGACAAATTTCTCTGAGAGTAAACCTAGAGCCGCACCCTAGCCCTATTTAAATCATTGATAGGTGACCTTGTGTTCATCATTTTGTTGAGTCTCAAAAGTGATTTCCATATTCATACATATTCCCATTATGTCATAACCATTCAGCTCTCATTTCATAGCCATCTGACCTAAAACCCTACATCAAGTAACCATTTTCATAAATATATGGGTTAGGATCCTTGTCTTCCAAAGTTATTTATTTTATGTATTTAAAGTTAGTTTATGATTAGAAACTAGAAAATTAACATAGTTTCATATATATGTGTGTGTTATGAGTTTTGTGACATGTGTAGGTCAAAAGGAAGCTTCTAAAAGACCTTTATGTGGGCTCCCATAACCAAATTCGAATTTCAGTGAAGAAGATCATGGGATCATAAGGACATGTGTCTCATTTCCTTTTTGTATTGAAACTCTAAGAAGATATGTGTCTCATTTCTTATTTGTGTTGAAACTCTAAAAAGACATGTGTCTTATCATTTCCTATTTTGATTGTAACCCTAGAGATGGAGGGAGAAGATCATGGGATCATGAGGACATGTGTCTCATTTCCTTTTTGTGTTAAAACTCTAAAAAGACATGTGTCTTATCATTTCCTATTTTGATTGTAACTCTAGATATGGAGGGAGAAATTCATGGACTCCCATTAATGAGATAACTTCTCATATTTTGTATAAATAGGAGAAGCTTTCTCCTATCATGAGTAGTAGTCAAAAATAGGAGACGGAGAGAAAGGAATAGAGAGTGTTTTGTAACAAAGCTTAAGATGGAATGGGATGTAGATTTGTGAGTTTTTCAATAAATAAGTTTAGTTATTTGATGTTGTTTTGAACACATCTTCAAGGAACTAAGGATTACACCAAATTGGTAGCAGAGGGCCCCTGCTATTCAAGGAGGATTTGCATGTTTTCTAGATAAGTTGTTTTCAATTCTGTTTTGTCATATTTCCTTACTTAGATTTCTTTCTGAAATCATAGCTTTTAGCATTATTTCTCATGTCATTTGCTTAGATAAAGGATCCTCATGATATTGCAGTTAGTCTCTTTCTCAAGCTCTTCCAATACATCTCTATTAAATGAATGGGATTCAATTGTGATATTTTGAGTTATTAGCATTTCATTTTTTGTTATTTAGTTAAAAATAAGATCCTCATTTGTCAGATCTATTTAGTTTTTACATTATATTTCTTTAGGCAGAGTCAGTAAGAGGGCCAGAAGCTTCTGGTTTCATCCTTTCTAGTAAAGTTGAAATAACCAGTAAAATCCCCTACTATCAATCTCTGTATAAGAAATATTTTGTTCACACAATTTTAGATCAGATTCCTCATTATACTGTAGTTAGTCTCTTTCAAAATCTTTTCCAATAAACCTCTACACGAATGGGACCAAGTTGTAGTATTGTGATTTATTGATTGTTTTGCTTCATTGAAGATCCTTATCACATTATGATTAATCTCTTTCACAAGCTCTTCCAATAAACCTCTAACTCATGAATGAGATTTAGTTGTAATGTTATAAGTTGTTTCAGCATTTCATAGGAGATCCTTACTACATTATAGTAATATTTTTCTCAAGCTCTTCCAATAAACTTCTATCAAATGAATGAGATTTCACTATAATGTTTTAAGTTACTGTTTGTTTCAGCATTTCCTTTTATGTTTTAGGAGATCCTAATTGCATTAAAATTAATCTTTTTCACAAGCTCTTCCAACAAATCTCTAACTAAATGAATCAGTTTAAGTTGTAGTGTTTTGAGTTACTTTTCATTTCATGAATGTTCATTTGCAAGCTAGGATATCCATGGATTAGAATGCTCTGTTTTTCATCATTTTCCTAATTAGGGATAGAATTTACACTCTGTTTTGAGTCTAAGGTTTCCTTTTCTTTTCTTTTTGACATAGATTTGATTTCATCTTTTGAACATAGAGTAGCGTACTAAGTACTAAAAATATAAAACCCCCAAAAACAATAAGAAAAACACATACAACGAAGTAAGGAAGAGGTCACTTAGGCACATATAGTGCACCACACTTCATCAGTTTACTAGCCCTGGTTGATAATTTATGTTAGAAATTTAGGACGCCAAATTGACTAGACACATTTTACCAACACCATGGGTGTTTGACAAGTGGTTTCCCCTTTGTTCAACTTCAACTTACATTATCACACCTAGGATTCGTATAGTGCCTTGGTTTCCATTTGAACCTATCGATGGATTCCTTGCCTCTTTTTCATCTTTCATTATTGGTTGGTTCAGAGGGTTTTTGTTGTACACTAGCTACATTTTGTGCATTCTAGAAACGTACTTTGGGTTGGTTACTTCACTTTTATTCATCCGATTACTTCCAACTTTTGGCCTCCAGGTTACACTCGCGCTGGATTGATGTGGGATGCCTTAATTCCTTCCTTCCAACAGTTATTTCCCATCGAATCCAATTCATTGCTCTGGGAATAAGGTCTAGGTTCCTTTGGTTAGTACCTTAGGGTTTGCAGTCATCAGTGGTAGGTTCCTTCACTATCGATAGTGAGAATACATCAACATCTCCTGATTGGTAGATTATCTCAAGTGTTTGACTTCAACTCATTTGTTTGCACTTGTTAGACTATACGAGGGCACCTTGACTATCATCATCATTATCAATGAGTCATGTCGCATTTGTTAATGGTATACATCAATGACCAGTAATTAAACAATTTCTCATATGGTCGATCTCAGCTCATTTATTCCCATTGTGTAGAATTGTTCCATAGTGATCTGTGAAGACCTCGAGTTTGCATCAACATTCTTTGGTTCACTTTGACAGCTCCTTCAGCTTCTTTCCATTGACACCATCCACCGTTATATTTTGTTGTTCATCACAGCAGCATCCTATAAGTTGGCACTCGAGTTGTGTGTAGTGCCATTTTTTCCACCACTTATGATTTGGTACTTGGAGATTCAGTTGTGACTTCAGTTATCATATATATATGTAGCATCATTGATCAGTCTTGTATATGTGATACTTGGACATGATTTTGATATGTACTTTTGGGGAGTGATCACATGATTCACTATGTACTTTACATTTCATTTATACTTTTATACATATTGGATCGACTCCGTACTTGATATGCGGACATGCTTTTCTTTCACTGAGCATGGGTATGCCCACCTCAGGCATGAGCTTTCTTTCTGATTTCTTTCACTAGTTTTTGGAAGGCTAAAATCCTCTCTATTCCTTACAAGATTCTTTCTTATGCACATAATAAATTTTAGCCATCATGCACCCTTTCCGACCCCATATACTAGGGGTCATATCTTATAGAATCATTTATCACCTCTATATACTTTGAATTACTTACGCGACTCTGCCCAGACTTTTACGCGTGCAAACATGGGTCCACTCATATTTGACTCATGTATACAATTTCAAATATTAAAAAATAATACAATCCCTATTAATTGGGTGGGGTTTACAGGTTTTACTTGTAGCCTACCTACACCAGCCCGTGGCCAAACTATTTCCCAACTGAAAAAACTAATTTGAGGAAGTATAAATACACCTCAATGGAAAGGCCTAAGAGAGGAGAGAGAATGCTATTAATATTATAGACTGTTATAGCCCTCATCAAGTCTGATATTTCCCTGTGCCTCCTACACTTCCCAGGTTCAGGAAACCCTTGTTTCCTTGTGATGTTCAACCCCTCTTTATGTGACACCCTTTGTGCACCTTTTATGGAAGAAAATTTGTGAGGCTAGGGCTGGACGGATCTGAAGGACACTTTTTCTTGGAGCCATGGAAAATATCAGGTGATTTATCCACCTTATCTTTTCATCTTATCAATAAAAGAAGGCTTTTCCCATTCCCGATGTCTTTGTGTTATATGTCTCTTATACATCTTGAATGATCTTGTTGTTAGCCACCTATAAAATTTGTTATAGCAAAAGGTGGCTAAGACTTTTTGGAGCCTTCAAGGAACAAATTTTATTGTTAAAAAGTGTTGGCTCTTGAAGACTCCTTAAGGCCTCATGCCTCTGTCCAAATCTTCATTATTGTTGCCTTTTTATACTCAGAAATTCTGCTGATTTCATGAGAAAAGACTGCTGCAAAATCATCATTTTTCCCCTCCTCCACTCAAAACTAACCTTCATTTGCTTTCCTTTTTCCTCCATAAAATTCCTCTCCTTTTCATGGTTTCCCTTCTCCCATTCATGAAAATCCTCTTTATATAGTTTAAAACTCATTTTTAAACTATACCGAAACCCCCAAATCCATTGAAAACTCTAAAAAATTTCATAAAAACAAGTTTTTGTTACTATGGACTTAAGCCCCCTTGGGCTAAAGTCCTAACCACTTCCCCACCATACACTTTGGGGCTGGACCCAAGCGCTAACCCTTTTCATCACTTATCACATCGCAAAATTCCAATGGGTTGATTGAAAAGCCTGAGCCCGAGGCTCCGATTGCGATTAGACCTTTGTTATAACTCCTCGGACATATTTTCTTTCACAAAGACCAAAAGCCCTGCAGTCAGGCGCCAGCCTTTTCATATATATATATTCTGCCACCAAAACCTTTGTGTTATTAAATTTTTGAGTTTTCATACGTTATAAAGTCTTTCCGCCCATTCGCTTTAAAAATCAATCCCTGACCGTTGATCTTGGGCCGATCAAATGGACAGCGCTCAATCGCATTGCCCTTCCCGATCACTCAATCGCATCGCATTTTTCGATCAGCACATTTGATTGTCCCCTCTGATTGGCCATGCCTCCGATTAATTACCCACTGTTGATCTGATCCTCATATCAATGGTCATCGCTCAATCACATCACGAGTTTTCAGTGCTGTGCCATTTCTTTCCCCATCGATTGAATGTCTCCGATTACATCTGGACCGTTCATTTGATCTCATCTAATGGCCCACAAATCGCTCTGATCATTAACCCTTCCTCTACCCATTTAACCCCTCTGATTCACTCTCCGCCGTCGATCTGATCTGCAGATCAACGGCTAGCAATTAATCGCATTGGCGTTTCCCTGTACATCGGTGCCATTTAATTTTTTCCCCTGATTGTGATCCTCCGATTGGATCTGGACCATCCATGTGTCTAGATCGGACAGTCCCAGATCATTTCGTCTTATTCTTCCCTCCCCTCTCCTTTTTTTTTCTCCTGGCTGATCTCCACCGTTGGATGCTGCCATCCAATGGCTACGTTCCTCCCCTCACCCTCTGTAGTATTCAAACCCAAAAATGCAGGATTTCTTAATTATTGTTTGTATTTTTTAGGTTTCAAATGTCTTCTCATTACAATCAAATAAAAATGAAAGCCGACGGTGGCGATTCTCTGAACTTTCGTTTATCAAAGGGAAAGAAATATAAAGGGTCTGGAAACACGTTTCATCAATGCTTCATGGGCATTGATGGCATATCAGCCCTGTGCGGCCCTGCACATTGAAAAGACACTGTGTTATTAAATCACCATTAAAAGAGTATCAGTGTTGAAGACAAATTTGGGGATTACGGCTAAGATTGATTATCAAAAGCCTAATCCCCCAAATTAAAACACAATTAAAGGAAAATCATAAGTGTTTTATCAAACAGAAAGGCCTCCACCGCCACATCTGAGGCGAATTGATTCCTCCCAGCTACCACAAATCCACCTGTGCCTCAAAGCATGCAAAAAGAGGCCGATGTTATTGATCAAACGAAGATATTCGCCTCAGTGCAGCTAGAGTGTTACTTCTGCAAGGAACTTAATGCAAAAAATATCTGCAGAGTTACTGCAACATGACATAGAGCCTCAAAATTCAAAAAAAGCTCCCACTGAGCTTAATCTTAAGTGTAAAACAATTAATACAGATAGAACATTTGTAAACTTCTTCATCGAGCCCCTCAAAGGCCGAAAAGCCATTAAGATTGTATTAATTATCTTGGGAGATATTTTATCGGATCTCAACTCCTCATTCTTCTATAAATACTTCTGTATAAGATGAGCAATTTTTGGTTGCAGAACTTTTGAAATACATTTGAGCTTGAAATTCTGATTATAAATAGTGTTCACTGGCCCTTGGAGCTCTTCTTGTGATAGATAAGTTAGGCTGAGATGAGTAGATGATTACTAAACTGAAGCATCGGAATTAAAGCTGTAACTGGTTTGGAGCATCAATACAAGTTGTTTTATGGGATCCTGGTCTATGTTGACGGTGATGTTTTTCTCATTATAACTTGTTATTTTGTTTCTGTTTTCACTGTGTTTCATCTTCTCTTATAAAGAACAACATGCATAGAGCTAGGACCTACTATATATCAGTAACCTTCTCTGACTGAAAATATTTATTTATATTTTTTCTTCCAATCTGTGTTATTTATGAATGATTTAATTCATTTTAAGCATAGGAATGTTGGCGTTCCCTAATCTTATTTCCTTAGCTGAATATTATTCTTGAATGTTATGTTCAGTATTAGTTAAGTAGAGATGAACTAAGGAAGATATGGTGCGCCCTGGTCCTAGTTTTATCCCCAAAGACTGTCTGAATGTTTCCCTCGGAATGTGTTAAAAGCTGGCTAGTTTAGAAGTACTTACCAGATCTTAGGCCATTCTATGTTATCTTTGTGTTGGTCTTGAAAGTAACCAAGTAAAGCAGAGCTAGGAGAGGATTTGTGGTGAGCCCGACCCGCTAGTTTCTACTCCAATAGTTGCCTTCAAGTTTCCCTTTGTTTTAAAGTGTTTTCTATTGAAAGTGTATCAAAGGATGGCTAGTTTAAAATTACTTACCAGATCCTAGTTTGCTTTCATGTTTTTCTTAAGTGTATGTCAAAAGCTGGCTATTTTAAAAGCACTTACCATATCTTGGGCTGCTCTTTGTTCTGCATCTGTTTAATTTTCCTTCCTGTTGTATCATTTCATTCCATAAATCAATCTTAAGAGAGATCCTTAGACATAGATGACTTTCCCCATGGATCACTCTTGCCTCTTACTGTTCCAATTAAACCCTATTATGACTCCATAGCCCAATGGACTAAAACTTGCAATTGTCTATCTTTTTGGCCGAAGCTTACTCTGATTGCTTGAAACTTCTCACCTTTGGAACTCTTTGCATTCAGAACTTTCCACCTCAAATAGTAATCATGCTCAAGCATCTAAAAACAAAACAAACCATCGGCCTTCATAAGTAGCCTAATATTATTGCCCCAAACTTCAAAGACAAATCCATCTTTTCACTTATTGGAGAGATCCCTCTCCAGATTTAGGAGGGCTAGATCATAAAATCCCAAAGTGGTTGAAACGATGTTGTTTCTGTGATCAGACTTTGCCAATATTGCTGATTACATATTCCTAACATTTTTGGCGACTCCGCTGGGGACGAAACCCAAAAATATTTTCATTTGAGGGTAAAGAAAGGATATCAGGGATTTGGTTGAAGAACATTTGCTATATTAACCAGCTGAGCCACCAACAACTAACATTTCTGGTGACTCTGCTGGGGAATCAGTTGAATTTTCACCTTAGGTTCCCTTAAACACTTCATAAAACTTGTGAGTAGAAAGAAGCCTTTTCAAGCACTACCAAGAACCGGTAGTCATGATGAAACTTGTTTGAATCTATGACAAACTAGGCAAACCCTACGGTTCTCATAAGTCTTTATCTAACCTTGAAAGATCAACTAGCTTAGCCATAAGAATAGACTTTCTTTATCTCGTAACTGTAGCTAAGTTTTGAAACAGAGTTAGGACATTCTTAGAAACCACACAACTGAAAAATAACTCAGAAAACACCAAAAATATTTTAGATTGGTATTTAATAAACATGGTAGTGGACCATAAAACCTTTTACCTCCAAGAGAGCTAAAAACTTCCACTTAGTGACTCCACAATCCTTAACAGATCTTAAGACTCCAATGGGAAGAACCCTTATCATTATAATATCATTCAAACTTAGTCAGAGGACAGTAGGATTAAAATTGTGTAAACAGATTAGTTAACCTTTTAAAGAATGTCATACTTGGTTGAAATTTTCTTGTTTATTTGGGTCTAAAAAACACAGCATAGTGGCTCCTAGAAAGATTCACACTAGATCCTATCCTAACCCTGATCCACCTAAGTTAGTTGATAACCCAGAAAGTATCCTTAGGAAGTCTCCTAGGATTCAATTATCAACTGTTTTCAGATCACCCTTGAGAACTAATTCAGTCCCTAAAAATCTTTCAGCTCTACAAAAATCACAAGTTGAATTAGTAAATCCCTTTAGAACTAGGTCTCTTGGTGATTTAGATCAGTTAGATTCTGAGTCTTCACTTTCATCTCCTGAAACAAGTGAACATCCTGGCAGCAGAGAAAAAACACCTCCTGATTTACATTTCCTTCACAACTTAGGTGTCTCTCACCCAAGATCAGCTCAGCAATCTACTCCTGGTCCATCCACTTCTGCTCACCCTGCATCCACTGTTCAAACCACTCCACTTCAGCCCAATTTCCCTTCTGGTAATCCACCACTTGTAAATCCACCTACACCACATATCATGGCAGCATGGTATGCTCCCTTATTCCTTCCTGTACCATTAGTCAATCTTCCACGGGACTACCAATCCAAAATTCCATTATATGATGCTAGTAATGCTACAAATACATCACAACACGTGGATAAGATGAATGAATACTTTGACAGAGATGAAATTGATGATGATTCTGTCAAGCTTAGACTATTTTCTCAAAGTCTGTGGGGAGAAGTAAGAAAATGGTTTAAAGGCTTAACCCCCCATAGTGTCAATGATCTCTAAGCTTTCCATCAGACATTCTTAAACAAATGGGAAGTAAAGAAGAATCCTATCCAAGTCCTTTCTGATTACAAGAACCTCCATAGAAACACTGGGGAAAGTGTGCAAGCTTATTGTACTATATTTAACAGTGTGTATAATGCCCTTTCCCCAGATCTAAAACCTCCACAAGGCTCAGCTTTAAACAAGTTTCCTGAAGGGTTTAACCCTAAGATGGCCTATCAGCTGAGAGAGAGATATTTTGCAACTCTTGAAGAGATGCAAAAAGGAGCTCTTGCAGTGGAAGTAAATTTGATAGAGAAGAGATAAAAAATGAAAAATGAAAAGAGAGTATCCTTTAGAGACGAATATACACCCTCTACTTCCAACTCAAAGATGGAGAGAATGATGGAAGAGATGATGAAAGATATGAGCATAATTAAGAGAGCACAAGCCAGTCAAAACCAAACTGATCCTCAAAATAAAAACCATAACCAAAACCAGAATTTTAGAAGGAATCAACCTCCAAACATACCCAGGGAAGATGATCAGTAGATCACTCCTCCCTTTCATTAAAACTATGTAAGTGAAGTTGAGGAAACTGATGAAATAACAGAGGAGGATGATATAAACATGCTGGGGGTAGATAATGATGACTTCAAGGTTCATTATGATAGCAGACAAGGTCTTTATACACCATATGATGACAAAAGAGATGATGATGAAAATTATTATCAAGACATGGAAAATGTCATCATAGAGGCTCAAAGAGAATATGACCTTAGAAGCAAAACTATTCAACAAACCCCGAACAAAAAAACCTCTGACAAACCTTTACAAAAAAGCTCTGCAACCAAGCTTAAAGTTTTCAAACAAAAGGACAAAACAGGGGCTGTAAATTCTGATAATGGTAAAGAGAAAGGCACTCAAAACAATGAAAAACAGAGTGCAGAAATTAGCAGCACTAACATCTCAACTAGTGCTCTTGTTAAAACCATTTTTTTTCAAATGTAAATAGGAAAAATCAGCAAGCTGATATTGCTGATAAAGTGATAGCTAATAAGGCTGAGACTAGCGCTTTAAAAAGTCAAATTCCTTTAAGCCTGGAGCAGGAAATTTCCAAAATCAAAATCTCTGTTCCCCTGACAGAGTTAGCTGCCTAACATGTATATAGGACCCAAATTTTGAAGGCTTTAAACATTGAAGAGAATAAGGACACTTTCAATCTTAATGATGACCAACCAGAGCTTATTTTTGGTCCAAAGATTGAAGGTATGTACCAAGAGGGACCTGTTCCTCCATTTTATGTGAGTTTAAATGTTCATGACAAAATTTTGCACAATTCTATGCATGATTCTAGGGCTTCTCATAATTTAATGCCTAAAGCTGTGATGGAGAGCCTTGGTTTAGAAATCACCAGACCTTACAAGAACCTGTACTCCTTTGACTCAAGCAGAGTAAAATGTTTAGGATTAATCAAAGACCTATGTGTTAACTTAGCCCAAATTCCAGCCAAATGCTTAGTAATGGATATCATTGTGGCTGATGTTCCCCCCAAATATGGAATGTTGGTATCAAGAACGTGGGGGGCTAAGTTACAAGTGACTATGCAGATGGACATGACCTATGTGACCATCCCTATTGTCAATCAGACTAGAAGACTTTATAGGGAATCCCATATGCAATACACAGTTACAAGCCAAGATAGACCACAAAACTCTCCGCTCTATTCTGTAAATACAGGCCTTGATTCTTTTATTATGTTTAACGATGAAAAATTTAGTGAACAAGTCACTATAATAGGATTAATGAAAAATAGAGAGGAGGAACAAGATAATGTAGGTGTGTCATAACAGTTTTTTGAACCTGTAAAATCTAGCAAACAAAACACAGGTCTTGAGCTACAAATTACGTGTCCTTTGCTTTTAAACATTGAGAGTCAAGAAAGAAGTCCTCAACCCAATAATATATCTGAGGAAATGAAACAAATTCAACTGAGTGCTGATACTCAATAACAAATAGAAAGAACAGTAGTTTAAGAGGACATTCACCAAACAGATGAAATTAAAACTAGTCCTCTATGGAGTATGCACTTCAACGAGTCTTTCACTAAGACCAACGCTGGTGCATATGTCTGGATTTGTAACACTGAAAACAACCACACAGAAATCATTTCCTACAAATTAAACTTCTAGTATTCAAATAACATAGCAGAATATGAATCCCTTCTTTTAGGCTTACGATTGTTGAAGAAGTTAGGAGCCAAAAGAATTAATGTGTATGGGGATTTAGAGTTAGTCATTAGGCAAGTCAATGGGGAGTATAACGCAAACCATCCTAGACTTAGGACCTACCGAAACGATGTCATGGACCTTTTAAAAACTTTCAAGGAGTCCAAATTAATTTTTGTCCCAAGAAAAAGAAATATTGTCGCCCACAATTTAGCCTTTGCAGCTAGAACATGCTTAATGCCATATGAAGCCAAAGACTTTACAACTCAGATAAAATTTAGACCAGCCATGCCTGATAACAAAAAGTATTGGTAGGTCTTTGATGGAGACAAACAAATAGAAGAATTCATGCAATTCAGAAATGAGTTCGAACCACACAGTTTGGACTCAGATTATGAGACAGACTGCAATGAAGAAAATTTCCTTGGTGAAGAAGAACCGTCTCCTGAACTTGCTAATATAAATAGAAATGAATGCAGAGTTTGAAACAGAGGAGTTAGAAACTCTGCACTCTAAAGATGAAAGTTTTCCTAAGGGTTTGGCCCCTTTAGAAGAGTTGTTCGATTTTAATGATGTGGAAAATAAACCAAAATTGAAACCTATAGAAACTGAAGTCGAAGAGCACAATATAGGTAGTGAACTTAAACCTATGATGATTAAACTGTCTAATACTTTACCAGCTCACATTAAACTCAAATACATAGAGTTGTTTAGATAATTCTCTGATGTTTTTGCGTGGAGTTACAAAGATCTTAAATCTTATGACACTATAATAATACAGCACAAAATTCCCCTCAAAGAAAACCAAAAACCATTCAAACATAAACTGTGCAGAATAAATCCTATTCAGTTGCCTTTGGTTCAGAAGGAGATCATGAAAATGTATGATGCTGGTATTATTGTCCCTATTAGATATTCTAAGTGGGTGTCTAATCTGGTGTCATTTAGGAATAAAAATGGAGAGATCAGGCTTTGTATAGACTTTAGAGACTTAAAAAAATCTTCATTAAAAGAAAACTACCCTTTACCCAAGATGGATCACATATTACAAAGGCTAGTTGGTTCAAAAAGAATTTCTTTGCTGGATGGCTATTCAGGGTACAATCAGATCTTAGTTCACCCTGCTAATCAATTAAGGATAGCCTTTACTACACCATGGGGCACCTTCATGTATGTGAAAATTCCCTTTGGTCTAACGAATGCTAGAGAAACCTTTCAGAGAGCCATGGACATAGCATTCTCGGATGAACTGGGCTACTTCATCATTATATACATTGATGATGTCACTGTGTTTTCGAAAACAGATGAAGAGAATTTAAAACATTTAAGAAAATTTTTGGAGAAATGCAGAAAGTATGGGATATCTTTAAACCCTAGGAAAACACTATTTGGTCTCCAAGAAGGTAAACTTCTTGGGCACATTATTTCAGAAGGGGGTATTAAGATAGATCCAAAGAGTATTGAGGCCATATTGCAAATATCTCATCCTCGAAACATCAAAGAGTTGAAATCTTTCATTGGAAAGATTAACTTTTTGAGAAGGTTCATCCCCAACTTAGCTGAGCTTCTTAAGAATATCAAAAATATGTTGAATAAGGATCAAGGGGTAAAATGGACCGTGGAAGCAAAGAAGTCCTTTCAGCTGGTGAAATAAGCGTTAACCAAAACACTGGTTCTAATAAGTCATGATTTTTCAAAAGATTTTTATATTTTTTAGTTTGCATCAGAACATTCCATAGTTGTTGTCCTTTTACAGAAAAATCCACAAGGACAAGAGCAGCCCATTGCATTCTTTAGCAAGGCATTGAGGGATGCCCCTCTGAAGTATAACATTATGGAGAAGCAAGCTTTTTCTTTGGTTAAAGCTTTGAAAGACTTCAGAGTGTACATCCTTCACTCACACATCATTGCCTTTGTCCCAAACTCGGTTTTTAAAGACATTCTAACATAGGACCCAGATGGTAAGAGAGGTAAGTGGATTGTTGTTATCTTTGAATACGATTTAGAGATAAAACCCACTAAACTCATCAAAGGCCAAGGTCTAGCTAGACTAATGGCTGAATCCAATTTTGAAGTTCTTGATATTAATATGATTGATGCTTTGGATGACCAAGAAGGATTCTCAACTCCTATTGTTGAAGACCATTTTATGAATTCTCCTTGGTATGCTAATATTATTTATGTTTTTCTTAATTTGAATACACCTCCTGGTTTGACAAAGACAAAGGAAAGATTCCTAAAGTTAAAAGTTGTAAACTATTACATTATAGATAAAGGTTTTTATTGGAAAAATGCAAGTGGTCTATTACTTAAATGTTTGCCTAAGTTTGATGCAGAGAAGTTAAGCATGATTTCCATGAAGGAGAGTGTGGAGGTCATTTATACTGGAAGACAACAACCAACAAAATTTTGAGGGATGGCTTCTATTGGCCTACTCTTTTTCCTGATATACACAAGATGATCATTTCTTGTCATAAATGTCAACTTTTTGAAGGCAAAAGAAAGCTGCTACCCCTACCTCTGCATCCAATCATTGTTGAAGCCCCATTTCAACAGTGGGGACTTGACTTCATAGGAGAAATCCATCCACCATCTTCTGCCCAGCATAGATGGATTCTCACTGCCACAGACTATTTCACTAAGTGGATAGAAACCATACCTTGTAGGCAGGCCAATGATTCAATTATTATAAAATTCATGGAGATTAACATTCTCTCTAGATTTGGTTGTCCTACCAATATCATCACTGATAATGCAGCAGCATTTGGATCAAATAATATGGTTGAATTTTGTCACAGATATCAGATAACATTGGGGCATTCCACAGCCTATTACCCTCAAGGTAATGGACTTGCAGAATCCTCAAACAAAAGTTTAGTGAACATAATCAAGAAACTGTTGGAAGAAAACAAAAAGTCTTGGCACACAAAGCTAGTTCATGCGCTTTGGGCTGACAGATTGACTTTGAAGAAATATATTGGCATGTCACCTTTTCAGCTTGTGTATCGCACTGATGCAATTTTTCCAAATAGCCTTGGTGTGCCAGTGACGAAGTTGATTCAAGAGTTGCAGACTGAAGATAATGACATGATCAGAAGAATAAATCAGACCATTCATCTTCAGCAAATCAGAGAAGAGGTATATATGAAAGCATCGCAGAAGTATATCAGCATCAAAAAGCTTTTTGATAGAAGAGCAAAGGCCAGCAATTTCAAAGTTGGGGACAAAGTTTTAAATTGGGATTCAAGGAGGGAAGACAAGGGCAAGCATGGAAAATTTGACAACTTATGGATTGGCCCTTACTCTATTCATTCAGCTGCTGGTAACAATGCCTATTTCTTACAAGAGTTAAATGGAGCATAATTGTTTGGAGGTCCTGTCAATGGCAAGATGCTTAAACATTACTTCTCTTGATCCATGACATGTTCTAAAAGCCTTTTTATCTTTTTTCTCATTATAAATATCTCATCCATCATTGCATTCAAAGTTATAAAAATCAAAAATACAAAAACAAAGAAAGAAAGAAAAGAGGGCAGATTGTCAAAACAATAAAGGTACAACCCCATTCCAAAAGGAGAAACAAATCTGAAAGTGTGCAAGCTTAAATGCCACTCCTACAAAACAAACTTCTAGTTAGTCAAACAGCCTAATCTTGACTAATTAGTTTTAAATTTTCTTTTGATAGGATAGTGAATTCGATTTGCCAAACTGTTTAATCTTGGCTTATCAGTAGATAGATTAGGATAGAAATTAAAGGTTCAAACATATTTAAAATCTGAACCTAAGTTTCCAAAGAGAGATGACTCAAATATGTTCTATTTTCTCGAGTCAGAAACAAAGATAAATTGGTTCTAAATAGCTCAAAATCCGAACCAGAGAACAAGGAAGAAACAACTCAAATAAGAGTCAAAACATAGTTGTAAAAGGATGAAGGAAGTTCTTTGAATTTTCAGATCTTAAGCCTTCCATTTTGTTCTAAATTTTTTTGCAAAATAAATGTCTATGTGCAGCTTGTTTCTATGCCATAGACCAGCATCAAGTTAGACTGTTTAATCCTAACTTGTATGCTTTTAAATTTCTGTTGTAGAAATTAGAGAATAAAACCTGTTGGACAGTTTAATCCCAACAGATAGTAGATTAGGTAGAGAAGCATTTGAACTCAACGGTTTAATCTGAGTTCAGGGAGAAATAAGGAGTATAAATAGAGTAGATTTCCTACTTTCAAAAGAATAAAATGTTGTAAAAGAGTTTTCCAATCCAAGTGCACTCTAAAGAAGAAAAAATGTTAGATCTGTAGGATTGGGTAGGTAGAAAGCTTGTAGATGATTGAACCATATTTTTTATGGATGCTAATATATTTTCAGAGCAAGATCATCTCAGAAAACGAAGGGCAGCACAATGGATGAGGCACAGGTCAGCCTCCCAGAGAATGCAAGTCTGAAGTTCTCGATGCCTTCAAGAAGGCACCATCCCCAAGTGGAGCCACTGTTAGCCAACTATGAAATTTGTTATAGCAAAAGGTGGCTAAGACTTTTGGAACCTTCAAGGAACAAATTTTATTGTTAAAAAGTGTTGGATCTTGAATACTCTTGAAGGCCTCATGCCTCTGTTCAAATCTTCATTGTTGTTCTCTTTTTATACTCAGAAATTCTATTGATTTGATGAGAAAAGACTGCTGCAAAATCATCATTTTTCTCCTCCTCCACTCAAAATTAACCTTCATTTGATCTCCTTTTTCATCCACAAAATTCCTCTAATTTTCATGGTTTCCCTTCTCCCATTCGTGAAAATCCTCTTTATCTAGTTTAAAACTCATTTTTAAACTATACTGAAACCCCCAAATCCATTAAAAACTCTGAAAAATTTCATAAAAAAACAAGTTTTTATTACTATGGACTTAAGCCCCCTTGTACTAAGTCCTAAACACTTCCCCACCATACGCTTTGGGGCTAGAACAAAGCGCTAACCCTTTTCAACGCTTATCGCATTGCAAAATTCCAATGGGTTGATTGAAAATCCCGAGCCCGAGGCTCCAATTGCGATTAGCCCTTTGTTATAATGCCTCGAGCATATTGTATTTCACAAAGACCAAAGGCCCCGCGGTCAGGTGCCAGCCTTTTCATATATATATATATATATATATATATATATATATATATATATATATATATATATATACATTACTAAAAAACCTTTTTTTGTTATTAGAATTTTAGTTTTTCACAGAAATGGTTTCCGCCCGTTCGCTGTGCAATCCCGACCGGGCGATCTGGCCTCACTGCCTTGACAACGTCTTCGACTCAGATTCTCGCCTCCTGGCCGCTCAATCGCATAGCATTTTTCGATCAATACATTTGATTGTCCCCTCTGATCGGCCATCCCTCTGATTAATTACCCATCGTTGATCTGATCCTCAGATCAATGGTCATCTCTCAATCGCATCGCGAGTTTTCAGTGTTGTGCCATTTCTTTCCCTGCCGATTGAATGTCTCTGATTACATCCAAACCATCCATTTGATCTCATCTAACGGCCCACAAATCGCTCTGATTATTAGTCATTCCTCCACCCTCTTAACCCCTCCGATTCACTCTCTGCCGTCGATCTAATCTGCAGATTGACGGCCAGCGCTTAATCGCATCGGAATTTCCCTGTACATTGGCACCATTTAAGTTTTTCCCCTGATTATGATCCTCCAATTGGATCTGGACCGTCCATGTGTCCAGATCGAACGGTCCCAGATCATTTCGTCTTATTCTTCCCTCCCCTCTACTTTTTGTTTTCTCCTGGATGATCTCCATCGTTGGATGCTGCCATCCAACGGCTACGCTCCTCCGCTCACCCTCTACAGTAGTAAAACCCAAAAACGCAGGATTTCTTAAATATTGTTTGTATTTTGCAGGTTTCAAATGTTTTCTCATTATAATCAAAGAAAAATGAAATTCGAGGGTGATGATCCTCTGAACTTTCGTTTATCAAAGGGAAAGAGATATAAAGGGTCTGGAAACATGTTTCATCAATGCTTCATGGGCATTGATGCCATATCAGCCCTGTGCGGCCCTGCACATTGAAAAGACATTGTGTTATTAAATCACCATTAAAAGAGTACCAGTGTTGAAGACAAATTTGGGGATTACGGATAAGATTGATTATCAAAAGCCTAATCCCCCAAATTAAAACACAATTAAAGAAAAATCATAAGTGTTTTATCAGATAGAAAGGCCTCCACCGCCACATCTGAGGCGAATTGATTCCTCCTAGCTACCACAAAGCCACCTGTGCCTCAAAGCATGCAAAAAGAGGTCGAAGTTATTGATCAAATGAAGATATTCGCCTCATCATAGCCATAGAGTTACTTCTGCAAGGAACTTAATGCAAAAAATATCTGCAGAGTTACTGCAACATGACACAGAGCCTCAAAAGTCAACAAAAGCTCCCACCGAGCTTAATATTAAGTGTAAAACAATTAATACAGATAGAAAATCTGTAAACTTCTTCATTGAGCCCCTCAAAGGCCGAGAAGCCATTAATACTGTATTAATTATCTTGGGAGATCTTTTATCGGATCTCACCTCCTCATTATTCTATAAATACTTCCGTAGAAGATGAGAAATTGTTGGTTGCAGAACTTTTGAAATACATTTGAGCTTGAGCTTGAACTTCTGATTGTAAATAGTGTTCACTGGCCCTTGGAGCTCTGCTCGTGATAGATAAGTTAGGCTGAGATGAGTAGATGATTGCTAAACTGAAGCATCGGACTTAAATCTGTAACTGGTTTGGAGCATCAATACAAGTTGTTTTATGGGATCCTTATCTTTGTTGATGGTGATGTTTTTCTCATTATAACTTGTTATCTTGTTTCTGTTTTCACTGTGTTTCATCTTCTCTTATAAAGAACAACATGCATAGAGTTAGGACCTACTATATATCAGTAACCTTCTCTGACTGAAAATATTTATTTATATGTTTTCTTCCAATCTGTGTTATTTAGGAATGACTTAATTCAGTTTAAGCATAGGAATGTTGGCGTTCCCTCGTCTTATTGACTTAGCTGAATATTATTCTTGAATGTTATGTTCAGTATTAGTTAAGTAGAGATGAAATAAGGAAGATATGGTGCGCCCTAGTCCTAGTTTTATCCCCAAAGACTGTCTGAATGTTTCCCTCAGAATGTTTTAAAAGCTGGCTAGTTTAGAAGTACTTACGAGATCTTAGGCCATTCTGTATTATCTTTGTGTTGGTCTTGAAATTAACCAAGTAAAGCAGAGCTAGGAGAGGATTTGTGGTGAGCCCGGCCCGCTAGTTTCTACTCCAACAGTTGCCTTCAAGTTTCCCTTTATTTTAAAGTGTTTTCTATTGAAAGTGTATCAAAGGCTGGCTAGTTTAAAAGTACTTACCAGATCCTAGTTTTCTTTCATGTTTTTCTTAAGTGTATGTCAAAAGATGGCTAGTTTAAAAGTACTTACCAGATCTTGGGCTGCTCTTTGTTCTGCATTTGTTTAATTTTCCTTCTTGTTGTATCATTTCATTCCATAAATCAATCTTCAGAGAGATCCTTAAACATAGATGACTTGTCCCATGGACCACTCTTGCCTCTTGATATTCCAATTATACCGTATTATGACTCCATAGCCCAATGGACTAAAACCTGCAATTATCTATCTTTTTGGCTGAAGCTTACTCTGATTGCATGCAACTTGTCACCTTTGGAACTCTTTGCATTTAGAACTTTCCACCTCAAACGGTAATCATGCTCAACCATCCAAAAACAAAACAAACCCTTGGCCTTCATAACTAGCCTAGTATTATTACCCCAAACTTCAAAGACAAATCCATCTTTGCACTTATTGGAGAGATCCTTCTCCGGATTTAGGAGGGCTAGATCCTAGAATCCCAAAGTGGTTGAAACGATGTTGTTTCTGTGATTGGACTTTGCCAATATTGCTGATTACATATTCCTAACACTTGTAATGGTTTATTTCATGTTATTTTTTATGAGATTACATGATCTAAGACGCTGAAATATAGGATATATATGTTGTGCAACTAGTTTGTGTACTTTATCTTGATTGATTTGCAGGTCTTGAAGCACGAGGAGTAGCAGAGGGTTTGCACTATGTGGGGTCGACGCCAGATGTAGGACACACGGATAAGGTCATCTATCCTCAGTTTTATAGTTCAAGCAGTAGGACTTGTAATTTGAGTGCTTCTTCTGATGGTATGTCTTCCGCTCTGTTAGGTTCCTCAACCCAGACCTTAGGGTAGTTTTTCCCACAACACATATCAACAAGAGATTAATGAAACATCATCATTCAAAATTGGATTTTGTCTAATGAATATTTGAAAATATCAAATGGGTTTTAGCTATGATGTTTTCCTTGTAATTTTCATTAAATATTTAAGGCACCTTTCGGGGTCTAAAAGTGATTTCTTGTAAACTTCTCTAAAGGTATTGTTGTCAATTGGGGATTTTGTATTTTTTATTATTTGATTGTTAGAGTGTTAATGCTAAGAAAAAGTACTAACATGTTCCCTTTGGATAGATATTATAAAATAATTTTCTTGGTGTTAATTTAGTGACTGCTTGAATTGGTGTATCTTTTTTCAGGCCAACCCAACACAACCAGACACATTTCCATATATGTTGATGGGAAACAAAATTGATGTGGATGGGAGAAAAAATAGTGCTAATTATTGGAAATTAGCATATCCTATCATCTTGATTTGGCATTATTGCAAATAGTTATTGCTTGCAATGCATTTTAGGAGTTCTTGATATCAATCTAAAGTTTACTTATACAATATCACTGCAATTTTGGTACAGGTTTTTGAGATAAAAGCAATAACATGGTGTAAATCGGAAGGTATCCTCTATTTTGAAACATCAGCTAAATAAGATTACTGCATTGATGCAACAATATTATCCATATCCAGATATTCACTTAAGAATCAACCTGAACAGGAACTATAAGCTATCATGACAATTTCCTTCTATAAAGTGAATCAACGTCTTCTTTTAGTTCTATATATGTAAGCTATAGTGACAATTTCCTTCGATAACTTGACTCAATGTATAATTTTAGTTCTATATATGTTAGATGTTCTACTCAATGAGTTTATCTACATGCCTGAATGTAGTTTTCATTTGGTTTTGTTCTTGGTCTGAATTATTTTTATTTTGCGGGTATTTTTTAGTTCTTCCTGAGGATCTTCCTAAATTGGATTCATCACGCGTCTTTTGTGGATGCTAATGTCAGTGCAAGAGTATTGTATTTTATATTGATGAACAATTATGTACAGATATTCTTCTCATTCCCAATAGGGAATTTTGGGGAATTAATAGGTTGGTAGATTGTGTCTAAGTGAATAACACCACCAAAATCATGACAAGTGATCCAAGGTATCTCGGGATTTCCTTAAGAGCTTTGTTTTTTGTTCTATCCCAATTTTTTTTCTTTGCCATTCAATTTTACATGGTAAATGACAACGACTAAAATTAACACAAAAAATAAGATTTCTCTGTGGCTCTTCGTTTTTAAAAACTACAATTTACAATTGGAGTGAGTCATGTTCAATTTTTAAGGCCTTCATGCACCGTTAGAAAAAAATTTGTGTTTCTAACTCCTGGCACTCCTAGACCTTGTGGCAAAGGGTTCAATTTCCTAGAATACGTTCACACTATAATATTGGCTAGATCTTTCCAACAAATGTATTGGGCACCTTCAGTTAGAGTTTCAAATGAGTTTCATCCTTGCCTAGTGTGCACTCCCATTAAAGTTCCAAATGATTTTCAGGTTGACCTTCCCAGTACATCGTCTTGCTTTTGTCAAGTTCATGGTTGACGATTTATGCAATGTTGTATGTTTCATTGTTGTATATTTGTTTGTACTCATCCCTTTTTAGTAGTAAAAATTAGTTTAGATGTTGAAATATACAATAGTTACAATTTTTTCTTAAGATTTAAATCTGAAACTGGATCATGATTACATTTCACACCAATCAACTTATTTACACTTGTATAAGTTTTACATATTTTTTATAAGTTTTTTTAACTTGATATATTCTCTATATAAATCCTTGGATTATATACATATGTACATTTAAAGCCAATTTTAGATGAGTTGTCCATAGCCAAACTGCCCTTGCATCTTTTAAATTATAGATTACTAAAAAATGAGTTTATTGATTATGCCATTATGTGTCATATGTTTTTATTAGATAAATGCCTATATATGAAATTTCAAGGACTGTCGTAGCTTAGATAATTCTTTAAAGGGTTCTAGCTCAATGGAAAAACACCTGCCTTATATGCAGGAGATTGGTGGTTCGATTCCACTGCGCCCTAACATGAATTAATCAACGATGTTGTTGTTTATTTTTAATTAAATACTTTTTATATTGATATATTTCAGCGGTGAGTGTTTTCTAGAATCATTGTTTGATACTCTCTAAAGTGACAAAAGTGATATTGTATTGTTTATAAATATAATTTTGTATTATCTCTAGAGATACAATAGCTTGGATTAAAGACACATTGTCTCTATAAAGACAATATGTCTTTAATCCGGATTATTGTCTTTCAAGAGAGAAAAATGAAATAGAGGGGGCTTTTAAGACAATATTTGAGAAAATTTTTGGGTAAACTATGTTAAAGACAAAAAAAAATTATATATTGTCTTAAACATTGTCTTTAAGCGGGTGTCTTAAATTATTGTCTTAAAAAATTGTCTCTGTAAAGACAATATATTATATATTGTCTTTACAGAGAATTTTTTAAAACAGTTTTTGAGACATCTGCTTAAAGACAATAAACAACTTTTGTTGTCTCAATTTAAAAAAATTTACACAAAAATTGTGTCAAATTTTATTTTAAAATCCCCCTCTATATTCTAGTGGATGGGATGGAAAACGATAAACTACTTCAGATTTAAGGTTTCCAACTCGTACTCTAGAATACCATGAAACATTTGTTATATTTAATGATCAGTAACAACACACAGTTTATCTCAAAAAAAAATAATGACTTTCAATCTATGTGAATTTGTATTCTGGAATATTTTGGAATGCCATAAAAATTCTGAAAATTTTAACAATCGACCAATATTTTTCAGTTAAGCACGTCTAAATTCTTCACAGAATAACATAAGTTTCTAATACATGAACTCCCTAAAATATATTTCCAATATTCATTCGAGGATAACAATGAATTTAAGATTTCTTACTACGATATTCAACCCACATTACGGTTATCACTGTTACATAACTTCAAATATCAAAACTAAATATTTGATGTACATTGTGCATATAAGAGTGTTTTTATTTCTCAATGGCAGACCACATCCCAATCGTTTCATCTTGCTTTCCTGCTGCAGTTCTTGATCACAAACGTAGCTCCTATACTTACCAAAGAAAACAAATATTTCTTTGTGATATGCTAACACAGACTAATAAATCATTCAAGTAAATAAAATATAGGAGAGATTACCACCTAACATTGAAGATAAAATTTAAATAGTAGTGCTAGTGTTGTTGTAACATAAACTGAAGTTGATAACATTGTTTCCCCATTTCTACGGCCAACGGCAAGTTAAACACAATGCTTGTGAACGATGGAATTTGTGTTGATGGCCACCCAGCTCGGCTTCAATTCCATATTCACGTTGTTGTTATTATGACAGGAATTCACACCTTTCCTTGTAAATTTTGTAGCTCTGCTCACTGCTAGTGTCGTTTCCCTGTAAAATTTGTAGCTATGCTCACTGCGAGTGTCGTTTTGCTGGTCTTCTATATGAGTAATGACAGACCGAAGCAGAAACGCAGAGGAAATAGGTGGTGGGGTTTTTCAATGAAACGACGTGAATACCTCAAATTCATATGAATGGATTTGAAGAAATACAATTAGTGTTGAAAGTTGGGCGGCTAATTTCAAAATTTAATTCAAATTCAAAGAGGCTCATGATTTGAATAATATTAATGTCGCAGGACTAGATGGATTATGGTTCTTGGCTCATGTGCATCATACGATATCTTTCTGGTGCGCATCATACCATCCTGCTCGTGCGCATGTTTGACATGCCCACCATACCATGGTGTCGTGCATTTTGGTAGTCATGGAAGCTTGTCAAATATACCTCTTAAGGTGCATTAAATAATGTATAGAATAGGAAATATTTATTGCTGCGATTCACCATACATAAACAGCCATGGGGCATCCGTCGATGTGACGCGTTGAAGGGCCAGTAAACATGGCTACGAAGACATACATTTAGAAGCATACATACATCCATCTTGGTGGATTTCATGTTTGCCCCATGGATACTAGAATTTCAAATGAATTTTTGCGACAGGTTTTTGAATAGGGACACGACGAAGCCATTCTTTCATTTTATTTTTTCAAGTTTCTGAATGTAACGCGATGGCTTTTTAATTCATTTTTGTTTTTCAAGTTTTCAGCAATCAGTTTCCTTGAGGTTATTGGAAGTAAGGCACTTAGAATTTTCTGCGCTAAAGGCGTTCAACAGTTTCCTGGAAATTCTGTCCTTGCTTGATCCTTTCAGGTGAACTTAAATTTCAAATTTAATTTGCAGAGGATTTGTAGCATAGGAAAGTTCTTCAGTCTGAGTGACGTGTGTAGGGAATCATTGGCTGCAATGGTGAATGGTGAAATGCAACAAATGGAGGAATATGTAGGAGTCGAATACCCAGAACGCTACACGCAGTGGATATGCACGGCTCAGTGAGTTGAAAAATATCACACGTCTTCAAATTGTGAGGAGGAGGAAATATGATAAGGTCGTGTGTGTCCATTGAGCTGGAATTTGTGTGTTAGTATACCGCTACTCCTTGTCTTAGTACGTTTACGATTTTCTGTTTCTTGAGCTGGAATATGTGTTCGGCTACTCTTGTTTTAATATTTTTTCTATTTTTACATCGTTAGTATTTTTGTATTGCGAAGTTAAGTTTAAGTAAATTTAGACATGTGTTATTCCTCATTGTCGCTAGTATTTGAAATTTTAGCTTCAAAGTAATTTTCAGCTCACACCCCAACATTCCTCTGAAAGGAGGTTTAGGGATCGAACATTTTGCATCTTTCCAAAGTTCCTACAGACTACTTTTCCAAGGTCATCATACCACTCATGGACGAGAGCGGAAGATGCTTTCTCAAGTGGAAACTGGGTGGAACAGGCACGTGAGGTCTGGAATGACGAGGAGGAGGTAGTCGACGTTGAAGAAAGTTTTATAAAATATTTTCTTAAAATTTTACAATATAAAATATTTTATTAACATTTTACAAAATTTAGTTTTATATTATTGATAATAAATTATAATATTGCAAATTTAGTTTTACATTGAGATTTTGCTTTTTCAATACAGTCTATTGAGGGTTTGTTTAACATTATTGTTATAATAATTTTAAATTATTAAAAAACAAAATTAATATTTTTTACTTTAAAATATTTTAAAGTGTTTTATGTTTTTAAATTATTAGAATGATGAAGTTGATATTTTGTAATTTAAGAAATTATAAAAGAATAAAATCTAAGATATAAAGCGCATCCCTAGAGTCGAAGCCTTTCCCATGGACTCCTAGGTTTTTTGCAAACCTGCAACGGGAGTCGTCACGGCTTTCCCTCGCCCTCACGGTGGCACCTCACGTCTCTTGAGGCTCTATTTCTCCGCCTGATTCTACATTCTGTTAATGGCTTCCCCAATGTGGGGGGTGAGCACCCCCGTCCTAAAAACCCTCCATCTGACACCCCAAATACGACTCTGAATGATCAGAATCGGACCTCTGACTCAGCAAGCCTGCAGGTGGATCTAAACACTAAACAAAACGACAACTAGGAGACCCATAATTTCAATACGGAGCATAATAAAGCCTCATCCTCCACGTGCATATCGATAGCAACAAACCAGCCAAAAATCGACCTACCAGGACATCGCATCAATGCAAAAATTCAGTATATGAAGGACCATGCTCTCATTGGGAAATTCATAGGATTTTGGCCTACTAATAAATCTCAACAGGGCTGGATTTCTTCGAAATGGAAACCAAAGGGGCATGTTACCCTACATCTTGGACCAAAGGGCTTATTTAATGCCATTTTCAACTGCATCGAGGACATAAATCGCATCTTGGAGGGTGGTCCATACTTCTTCAACTCCACAGGCCTCTATTTGAGAGACTGGGTTGAAAGGTTCAACCCAGATAAGGAGGATTTTAACTAAGCTCCAGTCTAGATCCGAATGTACTCGTTTCCGCTAGAATACTGGGATGAGGAATCCTTAAAAGATATTAGAAATGGATTGGGAGAGTTCATCAAGATTTCCAAAGAAACCAAACTCAAACGCTACACTTCCTATGTCAGGGTCTGCATCTACATGCACCTGGAAAAAGCCCTACCAGATTTGGTAAGTCTCTTTCATGATGAATTTGAATGGGTTCAACCCATAGATTATGAGGATGAGCCTTTTTGATGCCGAAAATTCCATGAGTGTGGCCATATTTTCAAAGACTTCCCCTTAAATCATCCTCCTAAACCTACCCCTTGCCCTGAAAATACTGATGCTGACGGATCCACCAAATTCCCCAACCATAAAAAGCACTCAAAAAAATCTAATGACATCCCCAAATTCTCCCCTGCAACCCCCTCCCCCCCCCCCACCTGCAATAGTTTCGATATCCTTGCAAATCATCCTATCCTGGAAGGGAAATCCTCCCGCCCCTCTTCATAATTCCCCACAACGTCCTCTCCCGATCCCACTATTATTCCTCCGCTCATCCCCATCCCCCCTCTCCCTCACTTTGTCACCTAGAAGTCCACCCCTCAGTCTAGACAGGCTAGCAAAGACAAAGCCATTGTCCTTTGGAATCCCACTCTAATGGAGATCGACAACAAAGCTCAACAAGCATATCAAGAAGAAGGATCTAAGGAAGAAATGAATAAACCTACCCACATGGAAGAAGAACTAGAGAGTATCGATCTAGGAGATCTAGACATCCTAGTGCTGGAGATGGCCTGTAAATACAAAGAATATGACAAGATACCCCCCATGCAGATCGAAAGCCTGGAATTCATTCTCTTCAGGGCTCAGCACCCCAACACTCTAGGAATTCAAGAAGGAAGCCCTTGGGATGGAAAAAAGCTCATAAAGGAGTCAAAGAAAAGCGGGCGAAGGACAGATCTGGAAAGAAGCATCATTGTGGGAGAAATACTAGTTGAATCTGGGTGATACCCCAAGATGACCAAGTTCTTCTAGCCATTCTCCCATAGTTCTCAATGAATCTCACCTCATGGAATATCCGAGGGCTCAACAGCACCTCCAAGCATCAAATGATCAAGAACATGATAAAGCAAGATAGACCAAATGTTTTCTTCATGCAAGAAATCAAATGTACTAGTACTACCCTTGACACCATCATCACCAAGTTATGCCATTGATGTAATTCCACAGCGGTTGATGCCTCAGGTGCCTCGGGTGGTTTGGCCATTTCCTAGGATCCCCTGCTCATCTCACTTTCTGTTATTCACGCTTCTCACAATTTCATTCAGGCTTCTATTCACTTGATTGGCACCAACATCCATGGTCAAATCACCAATGTTTACTTCCCTCAAGTCCCTATTCAAAAAATAGCCATTCTCAACTCCCTTGACACCCTAAACTCTACGGAGCGTCATCCTCTCTGGATCGTTGGAGGTGACTTCAATATGATCACTAAGCTTAAGGAAAAAAAAGGAGGATGCCCCAGGCTTGAGATGGAAAGTCTTAGCTTCAAAGATTTCATTCAAAGAAATTGGTTGATTGATCTTCCCTTTTTAATGGCATGCACACTTGGAACAATAGAAGAACTGGCTCACAACATATAGCCTCAATATTGGACAGTTTCCTCATCTCAGACAATGCGATCCATCTGGGAGGAAAAATATACTACTCCATTCTTTCAATTTCTAGTTTTGATCACTGGCCAATCCTCTTGCGTTGGTCACATCCCGGAGCTACAAAAAATCGACGGTTCTATTTTGAGAATTTCTGGCTATCTCATCGAGACTTCAAATACTTGATTACCGCTTTTTGGAATGGTTTCACTCCTCCTGCTGGCTCCAAAATGTATCAATTCCAACAAAAACTTAAGCATCTCAAATACTCTCTCAAAAAATGGAACCATTCCACTTTTGGGAACATCTTCCAGCATCAAAAGGAGCTAGAACATAAAATGTCTGATATACAGTTGCACATCATTCAAGAGGGTAGATCAGACTCTCTGGCTCTCCAAGAAAAGATCCTCCTCACCAAACTAGATGAGCGATGACTGCAAGAGGAAATAATATGGAAACAAAAGTCAAGAATTCGATGGCTCAAAGAAGGGGAGAAGAACACCAAATTATTTCATCGATCCACCATTTAGATTCATATGCATAATCGTATTTCCATTCTTAACAATAGTCAAGGGGAACGACTAGAAGACCATGAGGATATAGAAAAAGAACTACGTAGTCACTTCAAGCATATCCTTCAGGAACCACCATGAAATCCGCTGCAAGAAATCAACATGATCACTCAGCACATCCCCAAGCTTGTCATCGAGGAGAATAATCAAATACTACTCAAATCGGTTTCTCTTCAAGAAGTTGAATAAGCTATGGCTTAGCTTAAATATGGAAAAACTCTTGGTCCTGATGGCTTCACTTCAAAAATTTTCCACTTCTTCTGGGAAAATATCAAGCTGAAAGTCTGGGATTTGGTGGAGGAATCTAGAAGTATGCATTGGATTCTCCCATCACTCAATGCTACCTTTCTAGCCCTCATCCCCAAAGAAGAGCACTTTTTCACCCTAGACAAGTACAGACCAATCGCCTTGTGCAATGTCATCTATGAGTTAATATCCAGGGTAATTGCCAAAAAGATTAAACCTCTCCTCCCTCTGCTTATTTCACCATAACAGACAAGATATGTGGAAGGACGTCAAATCTTGGACGAGATCATTCTCACCCATGAAGTCATCCATTCCCTGAAGCATCAGAAGAAAGCAGGTATGCTCTTAAAACTTGACCTCTCTAAATATTTTGATAAACTGAGCTGGGATTACATCCACCAGATGCTCTTGGCTTTTGGCTTTAGCCCCACCTGGACTCGCTGGACCATAAGCCTCATCTCTTCACCTTTTTATTCCATTCTTTTCAATGGGGCTCCTTCTCCCCCTTTCTCCACCTCTCAAGGTATTCTTCAGGGAGATCCTCTCTCACCCTTCCTCTTCATCCTCATGGAGGAAGGTCTGGGTCGTCTCATCTAGAATTCAGCCTCTTCCCACTTTCTACGGGGTATCTCTATTCATGACAATCATCCCATCACTCACCAACAATTTGTTGATGATAATATATTGTTCGGCCACCCCTCTGTTCAAGAAGCCAACACCTTAAAGTAATTATTAGACATTTTCTCTGAAGCCTCGGGCACCATCATCAATGAAGCCAAGTCTCAAATATTCCTTTTTAATACCCTATCCATTGTTCAATGCAACATTGCTAGAATTTTAGGCTTCTCCATAGCCACTATGCCCTCTAAATACCTTGGTGCTCCTCTCATTGAATTAGTTATCAAGCATTCCTCCTGGAAATATATATTGGACAAATTGGAAGCTCGCTTGTCATATTGGACTCACAGAATGCTCAATATAGCAAGCCGACTATTCCTGATCAAAGCGGTCCTCCAATCCATGCCCTTTTACCTCTTTTCAATGTTGGCATCTCCTAAATGGGTTCTAAAAAGTATTATGAATCTACAACGAAATTTCCTTTGGGGAAATTATGGTTTAAATCGAAAATGGGCTCTAGCTAAATGGTCCAATGTGTGCACTCCAAAACTAGCTTGGGGTCTGGGGCTGAGGGATCCAAACCACATCAATGCGGTCATGGGTGCTCGCATTTGGTGGAATTGGATTTCCAAACCTCGCACCCCTTGGGCACGATTATGGACAACCAAATATTCCAACAATAGGCCGTCGGAAGATCTCATTTGTCTAACTTCTGAGGACTCTAGATCTCTCATTTAAAGCAACACAGAGCTATCATCCAAGAGCATAGTTTCTGGGAAATCAAATCGAGAGCCTCTGCTCGCTTCTGGGAGGACTTGTGGCAGCAACTGCCCAAATTGGTGGACCTCTTCCACAGAACCAGATGGCAAGCTGCACTACAAAATCAAGCGAACAATCAAGTAAAATTATTCTGGAAACCCCCCTCTATCTCTGGGTATCGTCAATGGCTCCCAACTGCTCAATGGCAGGAGAAATGGCAGGAGGAATTGTATGATGATATTGACAATGAACTAAGCAAAAGGAAAATCAGATGCACAGAAGATCTAGATATTCTTCGATGGGGCCATTCTACTCAAGGTACTTTCTCCACCCAGGAATCTTACCATCTGCTCTTTTCTGCTATTTAGGACCCCCAGAATATGTTATGGACCCAAATTTGGAGGCCAGGCATCTGGCCTAAAATCTCCACCTTTCTTTGGCTACTCAGCAAGAAAATAATTCTCACTTGGGACAATCTCCTCAAGAGGGTCTTCATTGGCCCTTCAAGATGTCCGAATTGTCTGCAGCATGTTGAAACGATCTCTCATCTAATGGACACCTACTCATTGGCTAACAAATTATGGGATAATATAGCCATCCGGTGCAGAAGAACTAGAAAAATCAAAGGAGACATTTCCAATAAAATCAGGAATTGGCCTACTAACCCCTTCAATAGCAAGATGCTCAACACTCTCTAGACCCTCCTCCTTGGTTTCCTTCTCTGGTTGGTTTTGAAGGAAAGGAATAGGCATATCTTCAAAAATAAAATCACTCCTTTGGATTCTATATAGACCAATCTATGCATCAAACTTCAAGATACTTTGTCCCTGCACCATTGGCAAGACTCAGACATTCCAAATCAGCCTCCTGAAATCTTTATCTCACAGAATTGGAACCTTTCCATCCCCAATCACAATATGAATATCCGATCTCCCTCAGGCCATCCAGATTTTCCTAGCTCCTGCAATCCCCCAACTCATGGTCTGATCAAGATGAATTTTTATGGGGCCTCTAAAGGAAATCCTGGTGGAGCGAGTTTTGGTGGTATCTTTAGAGATTCAGTAGGGACCCCCTTAGTCATATTCTTTAGCTCAATAAGGTGGGATTCCAGCAACTCTGCGGAATTGGAAGGCCTTTTGCAGGGGCTTTACCTTGCCCAGGAGCATAACCTCTCCCCCCTAGAAGTGGAAGGATATTCTCAAATCATCATCAATATTGCCACTCATCTCCTCTCGGGAGCTTCAACCTCCAAGTTTTCTAATATTTGGCATCTTTCAGCATGGTTTGATAAAATTTAGCAATGGCTTCAGACTTAGCGAGCCATCTCCTTCAAGAATGTTCGATGTTCAGCGAACAAGGTAGTGGATCTCCTAGCCAACAAAAGAGTTGAGAAATATCTGTCTCTTTTTTCCAGCCCCCTCTCTAGTATCGATGATGCTTCTCTCATTCAGGAATGCACTCAACTGGTGCAAAATGAAGCTTCGCCCTTGGATGCGGGTGCTTAAACCGAAATGATAGGTGGTAGATCTGCAGCATGGCACATGGCCTAGCCACATGGCCACGCATGGGGATCGTCCTGTAACTAATAAATCCTCCAGCTGCTTGCCTCATGCAAACACAATTGTCTCTACCTCTTGCATTAATGCTTGTCCGATCCGCGAGCCTGAGAGATACTTCATGGCATCGCTCCCCTCTCCACTATCATTCGACTCGTGTAACCTCAGTCTCTTGGCTCTCTCTGCTCAGTGCTCCTCTGTGCCCTTCAAGATCCTTTGTAACTTGCATTTTAAGGTGGCCTCGCCAGCTCTGCACCCCATCCACCCCATTTTTGCATCGCCTCTACACACAAGCCACCCCATTACCTCACTTCCTCTGCATGCAAGCCATCCCACTGCCTCACCCCTTGCTCATGCTCATTACTACTCAAGCATGCCGCAAAGGCATAGAATTAGATGTCTTTGAAGCCGTGGCAGGGGCTAGTCCTCACGCCCCCCCATTTCAATCCATGAAGATAGTTTCTCCCCTCCTCCTGAGGATAATTTGTCTCAGTTTCATTACAACTGCACCTTTGACTACCCTCAAGTCACCGCCACCCTCACAGTGAACTTTTAAGTGATGCCTTCGAGCTCTAGTTTGAGAAAGCATCTCAGGAAATCAACGGTTTCACCTGCTCCCCCTCAGCATTCCCGAAAGTTAGAGGCATTGCTAATCAAACTGGGAGCACACTTCCCTAGAAGTGAAGGCAGTGGTAGTGGCAATATTTTTCGTTCTGAGGATGAAAAGAGGGATGGCAGAGGCAGCCTGGTGTGCACCTCCACAACACTTGAGCCCAACATGGAGCATTCGAAGAAATATGAGGATTCATCAGATGAATACAGGTGTCTTATCATTGAAGAGCCTTAGCCTCAGCCTCATGAAAAGTAGCATTCCATGTAGCCTCAGTAATGAGAGGTTACCTCTCTCTGTGTTGTTTCATCTTTCAGATATCATGTTTTAGATATAGGCCAACTCTTGCTCTCTTTTTTTTAATGTTGGTTTCCTTGCTCAGGGCAGCAATTTTTGGACCGGTTTCCCCATCTAGGGCGGTCACATTTTTGTCTTTCTAAACTCTGCTCCCTCTGGAATTGGCTAGCATAGCAACTCCGGAGGCAAGATTTGAATTGTATATTATGTGAAAATTAATAGAATAGTACTATTTAGAAAAAAAAATATTTTGTAATTTAAAATATTTTAATTTTTCTAAGCATATTTGGTTTATCCAATAAGTTAAAATGTGTAGATATTTAATTGTTATTTGTTCAGTTTTTTTTACAAATGGATAGAAAGTTTAATTAAAAATCATGTAGTTATAGGGACTTTTACTTTGGGGAATTTTAACACACATTTAAAAAATATAATTTCTTATTGAAAATTTTAAAAACGAGGCTTTGTTTATTAGAAATAAAATAGAATAATTTTATTTTTCTAATTTTCCTTACCAATAAAAAAAAAAAAACAAACAAAACAAATTCTAAAAACAATCCACCAAAATATAATTTTGAAATATAATGGAAGCATGCATTATTTTTGGAGTACTTTTTTTTTTATTAATTTTGAACGTTGGTAATAAATCAGATAATTTGTATATATCAATGAATATGTGTTGTTGTAATCATTATATATCAATGAATCTTATTGTGAGTCTAAGGGCTATTAAAGTAATATGCTATATATCTAACTGTGATTCTAAAGGTATATATATCTTATTGTGAGACTAAGGGCTATTAAAGTAAGATATGGTTTTACACTTAGTATATTGAGACATGAATATTTAATGCAAGAAACGAAAATAGTAAAAGAGGAATTTGTTAGGATCCATAGGGGGGTTTTCCTCTATCTACATCACTTTTCAAAAAATGTATGAAAATATAATATCAATAACATACGAGTTGAAAAAGACCTTATAGGAGTACTACTTAGACTAAGAGAAACCCATAAATGAGAAAGGTAATTAGTTATAAGAAAAGTGTAGAAAACAATCACAAAGGTTGCATTGGAAGTGAAAAATGAGGGGATGAAAACTATCCTAAATGAATACAAGTATACCCAAAAAAGGTGTCTTGATCCAATGAAAAAATTAGGGTTAAAATATGCATAGAGTGAGTGAAAATATAGGAGTGAAAAACTATGTTGTTCCTACAACTATTAGTGTAAGTCGATGGTCTACTCTTGAGGTATAAATGACGGATTCCAATATAGTGTGAAATTATATATATATAAAATCCAAATTATACACTATTATAAGTGGGGTGAGTTGGAAAATAAAAATTATGTCAGTCAAGGGAGACTATATGGATATTTTCCCTAGTATTATTGCAAATTTACTAGTATAGATTTCTTACAGGGGTGAGTAAATTTAAACATATTAATAGTTACATGTTAAAACTAGGCAATAATGGTTTAAGGGATATAAAACATGATTCTTAGTCTACTTTATGCTTTTCATTATCAAATTCAAATAAACAAAAAATTGAATAAAACAAAATATTATTCAAAAATTAAGCTATAAACAATGTATTATACATGTCCAAAGCCATGTATTCGATTTGAAAATTGATAATAATAATATATATATATTTATAGAATAACTCACTATACCCAAGATACAAAATGACATGTCTTGTTGAAATTGGAAAATAGTGGCAAATCATTTTGAAGACACAATGTACCTCGTGCCCACCAAAATGCATATTGGGAACCTCATGCCAATATACTTAATGGGTCACTCACTAACGAGTACCACCTTCACCACAACTAGGTGCATACTTAAATATGATATTCCTCTTTTTCAAGCTGAAGGAAACTTGAGTCTTCTTGCATTGAGTAGCACACCTTTTTGACGACTGGAAAGGAAAGACCATGTATTTAAGTTCTTTTCCACAATTTATCAATTAACAAACTTATAGAATATGATTTAATTTTTATACAAAATAATTCAAAGTAAATTAGATTTCTAGTGTCGAGATAATTTCCCTCCTCCTTAACCCAAGATTCTATATAATTCATCCCTACAATAGTTATAGGTATTCGTTAATGAAATTTTCAAAATTTATAAAATAAACTCAATATATGATGGATAAGGATTTCATAAACTAATGATATCCCCATTAATTTCTAAAGCAATGATAGATATTGACCTTCCATAATGGGAGATATTCATTAGTTTCATACCTTGATCTAAGGTAGTTATTTGGGATCTGCAACATATGTGAATGAAAAAACTATAGATGTTGCCACAACAGATGTAACAACAGCATATTTAGAAATAATAGATGTAACAAATTGGTTTAATATAATCTAGATTAGTGTAGGGTGGACTGGTGGAGTGAAATTTTATGGATGGCTTGAAAGTGGTGGTGGGGGTTCGTGGTGATAAAATCCCATGGGATATAACATCAGATGAAGCTCCATGTGAAGATAAAGAGGAATATTAATGGTTAGAGTAACTTGATTAAAAAAAACACCATGTACTACATATAATAAATTTCAACCTATTTAAGATGTCGTAAAACCATCAAATGAAAGTCCTTACATTCAGTCTGACCTACTAAAATAGATCCAAAAGCTTCTTTGTTGTAGTATCCCAATCCAATTTGGGAGGTATAAATAATGTAAAAATTGTATAGAGATATTTTTTCATTTGGAATAAAATGATGTTGATGGTGGTTATATACAATTTCTAATATGCTATATTGGTGGTGGCCCATAGTAATCAAATGATAAGGTCATGGATAGCACAAAAAAAATGTTATATATAGAGTGATTTGAGACACAAGCTAGGGAAGTATGAGTGTTTTTCTTACTGGTATATCATTTTCCTAACAATATATTAGGGTTTTTATTATTCTCATTAAGAGCATGGTAGTTGGGACTTATTATGTAGAAATTTATTAATACTAATGTATTATCGAATCCTCTTAATCTAAAAAATTAAACTTATGTTAAATACCGAATCCTTCCACTTAATTCTTTGCGGAAATTAAATCACCAATTGCAAACACATGTGAAGAAAATCAATCGCACATAAACACAGTTGTTTAACGAGAAAGCTTAAAGCTAAAAACCCCAACTATCATATATTATGTATATCAATGGATCATGTAATAATCTCATACAAAGCTTATTACATCAAGCTCTCAGTACACTCAACAATCATTACACACTGTCATGCAGAAATTTGCATCTCTATGCACCAATTTCTTGCCTCCTGATAGCCTGCCTCCACTGCGCAATCCTTGTTGAAGAAGACCCCTGAATGAATTCAAATTTTCCTTTCCTTGACTGCGCAATACTCATTGGAATCTCCAATGTGTGTCAGATGAATTGAATGCATCACTATAGTCACAACAGATAGTCCTTCTCACCCTTTCACCTATCTCTCCACTGGAACTGACATGCAAGTAGTTAACTGCTGTATTTCTTCAGTTTCAAGTGAGTCTCTAGTTATAAATTAATTAAATAATTAATTCACTAAACTCTCACTAGTGTATCTTTTAGTTAGACTAAATACAACTAGCTCAACTGAGTTTAACTCACTTAACTGAGTTAAACTAAATAACAACTCCTGTAACTACTCTTCCAACTCTGTCATAACTTTGCCACTTCAGTTCTAACTGATTCCGCCATGCATGAGCCACAAATAATCCTAGGAATTGCATAATTCCTTTAGCCCACTGATTTGCCAAATCTGTTCACTGAAATAAAGTGCTCCAAGAGAATAAGTTGATATTTATTGTCAGATTATTATTAAGGGATAATAATAATCGACATGCATCTATATTTAGATTGACGATCTATAAATAGACTTTGCCCAATATTCTAAAAATAGAATTTCATTTATTTCTCACATTTGATCAACCATCTACAAATAGCATCCTACAACTTGTAGAATATGCTCACCATGTCTAAAAATAGACATACACCTAAAAAAAGCCTGCGGACCCCACTTAGTGAAGGTGCTTACTTTTTACTAAGCTCATCATCTTTTTGAATCTCAACACTCCCTCTCAACAAGATAGGGATTATCCTTCACCCCGATCCTGCCTCTATGGTATTCTAATTTTCTCCTGTTGAGAGCCTTCGTCAGAATATCTGCATCCTGATCTTTCATAGGAATGTACTGAAGCAACATGAACTTCCGCTACACACAATATCTGATATGATGATACCAGATATCAATATGTTTAGATCTATCATGAAACACAAGATTAATCTATATTTTAATGAAACTCTGATTATCACAATGTATCACTGTAGGATCTAAATGAGAACCGAACAAACCAACCAAGACCTTCCTCATCCAGATAGCCTCACATGCAGCTCAACTTGCTGCCATGTATTCTTCTTCCACTAAAATGAGTGCCATGGATCTTTGTTTCCTGCTGTACCAAGAAATTGTTGTAGATAAGATATTGAAAACCCCTCCTGATGTGCTCTTTCTATCCGTTGGGCTGCCTGCCCAATCTGCATCCGTGAAGCCATGCCACTTCACCTCATTCGTCTGTCTGTACCATAAGCCATACTCAGATCTTCCCCTGAGATACCTTAGGACAGGTTTTCCTTCCTTCTAAAATAGCTTGGTAGGCTTAACCATTGCTTGACAAAGTTGGTTCACCACATAGCATATGTCTGGTCTTGTATTGACTAAATACATGAGTGAACCCACCAACTGTCGATAAACAGTGGCATCCACTGCCTCTGCTGATGTAGAAGCCTCTTTCCTCCAATTTCCTGGAAGAGGGGTATCCATGAGCTTGTATTCCTCCATGTGAAACCTACCAAGTATCTCCTAAGCATACTTTCCTTGAGACACAAACAGTTCACCTTCTCACTGCCATATTTCTAATCCAAGGAAATAATGAAGGAGGCCCAAATCCTTCATCTCAAACTCCTTTTCAAGGTCTTCCTTGCATGAGTGTGTCAACTTCTCATCACCCGTTAGTATTAAATCATCAACATAAAGAAAAATGATTAAAAGCTTACCCTCCACCAAAATTTGGTACAGGTTTGCATCCGCCTCACTCTTGGTGAAGCCAATTCCAGTGAAATAGTTGTTGATCCGTGTGTACCAAGCACGTGGTGCTTGCTTCAGCCCATACAATGTTATTTTGAGTCTATACACATGTGACTCACTGTAGAAGATATCAAATCCTTCAAGCTGCTCAATGTACACCTATTCCTCAATGATCCCATTAAGGAACACAATATTCACATCCATCTGATGAATGTGCCAACCCATCTGTGTTGAGAGAGAAAAGATGGTCCTTATGGAAGGATACTGTGTGATAGGTGCAAAGGTTTCTTCATAATTAATCCCCTCGATTTGTGAGAAGCCCCAGGTAACAACTCTTGCCTTGTACTTCTGGACGCTCCCATCAGCAGCTTTCTTTACCTTGTAGATCCATCTTGATCCTACAACTGATTTACCCACCGGCCTTGGAACAATATCCCAAGCATTGTTTCTGACAATGGAGTCATACTCCTCCACCATGGCATATACCGATGTGGGCTCCTACATTTCTTCTTCAAAATAAGATGGCTATGTCATGATACACTTGCTCATAAGTGCCATGTATCTAGTAAATCAGTCAGGTGACTGTCTCTGTCTGCACTGTGATGTAGGGACTTCTACATTATGTTCCGCATCAACCTTCAGTCTCTCAACTTCTATGGTATACTTTCCTCCTGTTCTGATGTTTGGTTCTTCATGAGTGGACTCCTCCACTCCATGAATCTCCTCCTGTGGTTGATCCACATCTAGAGGCTCATCTTTGGGAACAAGTAGTTCCTCCTCTGCATGCAAGTGTATCTCCCTCTCAAGCGACAACTTCATGGCTTTCACCTCATTGAATTTTATATCCCGTTGCACCATAGTCATCCGACTGTTTGGCAAATACACACAATAATTATGGGGTGTTTCTGTGTACCCCACAAATATCCCAACTTCTGCAGTCGGGTCCAGCTTCTTCCTGGCGTCCTTTGTCACATGAATGTAAATAGATGAGCCAAAAATGTTCAAATGATAAATATCGGGCTTCTTACCAGTAAAATCTTCTTCAGGTGTACTCATGCCAAGTACTTTATGAGGACAACAGTTTTGCACATAAACCGCAGTGTTGCATGCTTCCGCCCACAAGTGCATCGGTAGGCCTTAGTCATGCAGCATAGCTTGTGCAGCACCCACGATCATTCTATTCTTCCTCTCCATGACCCCATTTTGCTGTGGGTTATGAGGAGCTATGAGTTCTCCTTGAATTCATTCTTTTCTACAGAAGTCTTTGAATTCGTTCGAGATATATTCACCACCATTATCTCTTCGTAGAGCCTTCACTTGCTTCCTCGACTCCTTCTCCACCAATGCTTTAAACTCATATAAATTTTAGAATGTTTCACTCTTCTTCTACATGAAGAAGATCCAACATCTATTGGAATATTCATCAACAAATATAACATAATACCTGTGTTTTGTTGTTGAAGCAATTGAAAAAGGTCCACACACGTCTGTTTCAATTCTCTCTAGGATCACCAAAGCATGGTTCTCCTTCTCATGAAATGTGGTCTTCACAAACTTACGCACAGTTCATCCCTTGCATTGATATGACTGTGCAAGAGGACCCTTGGGAATTCTAGTAGAAATCTATTGCAAAATATTCAAGGCACCATGGTGAAGATTTTCCAATCTCCTGTGCCATAATTCGCCCTCATCCTAGCTCACCACTTCTTCTGCTTTACCCATCATTGCAGCGCAACCATCTACCTCTAGCTTGTAGTGATTCTTAACTCGAATCCCTATCCTCTTGGTTTGACCCATTTTTTTATGTCGTAGGAAGTATTTTCCCTCACTGAAAACAACGTCATAACCTCTGTCCTCCAACATAACGACTGTGACCAAATTCTTCTTCAAACTTGGAACATGCATAACATCTTTCAACAGAAATGGTTTACCTGAATCCCTATCAAAGGTAATGGTTCCAATTCTGGTCACATTGTATCTACGATTGTTGCCCATCTCTATATGCATTTGGAGATCCTTCTCCTCCAAGTCACTAAAAAACTCCTTGTCTCCCATCATATGGAAGGAAGCGCCACTATCAAGATACCACACTGATCCCATTGTGCTTGAAACCAAGCATGCGATCAAAGAGAAATCAAGTTTAAATTGCGAGGCTAAGGCCTCACCCACTGCAGCTCCAACAGCCTTCTTGTTATTCTTTTTCTGTGGGTAGTTAGTGGCAAGATGCCCATGTTTGTGACAGTGAAAACACTTCACCTTGAAAAAATCCAGCTTCTTGCCTTTGGCCTCGGATTTTGGATGGGATTTCTTCCCCTTCCCTCTCCCTTCTTTGGCAGCCAAAGCGAAATTCTATTCATTATCATTTTTCGATGAAGAGCCATCCCTGGTATTCCTCCTTATCTCCTGCTGCACGAGATCCAAACAAAGTCGCTCCCAATCCAGCAGTTTCTCCCATCCATTGACAAAGTCTTCGTAGCTATGCCAACTCTTTGGAAGCCCAAGGAGAGCCAAGCTCACCAAGTCATCCTACGCAACTCTAATCCCCACACTCCCCAACTCATCCCTACATTGGACAAACTTCGTGAGATATTTTGGAATACTATCGCCCTTCTCCATTTTGATATTTCTAAGATTTTCTTTCAGCGCCAACTTCCTATGGTCGCTGCTGCTTTGGAAAAGATCTGTCAAATACTTCCACATCTCAAATGGAGTGGATTTCTTGTGAAGGATTGACACAATATGGTATTTCATACCTTCCAACAGAATTATTCTTGTCTTCGCTACCTTCTTTTGCCATGCGTCAAGTACTGCAACATCCGTAGAAGTAGGCTTAGGAACATCGCTATCAATGAACTCCTTCAGTCCATTAACTTCAAGCACCACCTCCATCCTATCCTTCCGGGCTATTTAATTCGAGCTACCCTCAAGGGCATACTCCAATCGCAACCCATTGAAATACATTTCAATGAATACTCAACCGTCACACCAAGAAATTTCTACAGCAAATTCGAATTGTCCACCAGCACAAAACTCAACACCGCTTCACAATTGCAATCTTCAGTGATTAACACTGCTCTAATACCATGTAGAAATTTATTAATAGTGATGTATTACCGGATCCTCCTGATCTAAAAAATTAATCTTATGTTAAATACATAATCCTTCCACTTAATTCTTTGCAGAAATTAAATTGCCAATTGCAAACACATGTGAAAAAAATCAATCGCACATAAACACAGTTGCTTAATGGGAAAGCTTAAAGCTAAAAACCCCAACTATCATATATTATGTATATAAATGGATCATGTAATAATCTCATACAAATATTAGTACATCAAGCTCTCAGTACACTCAACAATCATTACACATTGTCATGCAGAAATTTGCATCTCTATGCACCAATTTCTTTCCTTCTGACAGACTACCTCCACTGCGCAATCCCTGATGAAGAAGACCCCTGAATGAATTTGAATTGGCCTTGCCTTGACTGTAAAATCCTCATTGGCATCTCTAATGTGTGTCATATGCATTGAATGCATCACTATAGTCACAAAAGATAGTCCATCTCACCCTTTCACCTATCTCTCCACTGGGTCTCCACTAGAACTGACATGAAAGTAGTTAACTAATGTATTTCTTCAGTTGAAAGTGAGTCTCTAGTTATGAATTAATTAAATAATTAATTTACTAAAATCTCACTAGTGTATCTTTCAGTTAAACTAGATACAACTAGCTCAACTAAGTTTAACTCACATAACTGAGTTAATCTAAATAACAACTCCTGTAACTACTCTTCCAACTCTGTCATAAATTTTCCACTTCAGTTCTAACTAAGTCCTCCATGCATGAGCCACCAATAACCCTAGGAATTGTGTAATTCCTTCAGCCCACTCATTTTCCAAATATTTTCACTGAAATAAAGTACTCCAAGAGAATAAGTTGATATTTATTGTCGGATTATTATTAAGGGATAATAATAATCAACATGCATCTATATTTATATTGACGATCTATAAATAGACTTTGCCCAATATTCTAAAAGTATAATTTCATCTATTTTTCACATTTGATCAACCATCTACAAATAGAATCCTGCAAATTATAGAATATGCTCACCATGTCTAAAAATATACATACACCTAAAAATAGCCTGCAGGCCCCACTTAGTGAAGGTGCTTACCTTTCATTAAGCTCATCATCTTGTTGAATCTCAACACATTATGTGTGGGTATGTTCCACCAATCATGCTAAACTTCCAATTACCTTCTTATGATAGGGTGATAGGAGGTAATTTTTATTTTATGACATCTATTTATATATTTTTATTTCAGAAGGTTTTCACCCTATATCCCCATGTTTGTATCCTCAAGAGCCAAGGATTCATTATTAGGGGAAGTTATTGATATGGGGAGGTGGTGGAGGCTAGGGAAACATATTCTACCGATATTAATTTGCACATTAGGTCTTATTTTCAATCCGCATTGAAGGTTACCTATATGAGGGTATAAAATACGAAGCTAATTTAGAGCTTCCCTTTCCATTTGTATTGGTTTGTGTCCAAAATAGTTTTTATTTTTTCATTTGATTCAATTGCATAACATACGATATTTTAAATATCAATATTGATCATCTACTATATTTGTTTCTAGATATTGTGCCAATAACCATCATTAAGTATGCATTTTATTGGGGAGGATTAAGCATATATGAGTACTATTGTTTATACTAAGGCAGAGGTTTGACCTTGATGAATCATACCACTAAATGATTGAGGGTATAAAATGTTGACTAGATAAATTTTTGAGAGGGATGTGACAAACAATTTCTATGATTTAAATGATCCTAATGTAGGCACATGTAGTATAGTACCACTTGAATGGCACACTATTATGAGGAGGTAACTGGTAGTTGGATAGTGTGTCATATATTTGTTTTGGGGAGAATAGTACCCTTGGTTCGGAATGGGAGAATAAAATAGTTATTGATGGATGGGAACTATGCCACCTAGTTTTTGCTTCTAACATTTTCTGAGTATGCAATAACTTTTCGAGTGATACACTCTATGATGAAAAACTTCTTATGTTTACTTTTATGATATGTGTGCATGTTAGTTGGATGTAGCTTGTGTGCTTGGAAGAAATGTTGTTATTCTCCCCATATGAATTAAATTCTCGCATGTGATATATTGTGATCATAATGGGTGGATCATTGTAATGGATTCGATCCTTATTTTCTAATATTCCCTTGAGGAAACAAATGTGTATATTCTTCATATGGAGTATATATTTCTTCAAAAGAAATATATACATTCGATGTAATGTTTTAAATTATGTCTAATGTAAATTTACACTGTAGTTGTGTACCTATGTATGGTGATGCATTTTCAATTATATGTGAATAAAAAAATTATCTTCTTATATATGCATGCACTAAATTAAAATATAAAACATTATTTACAATCTTTTATATGAAATGATTTTGGATCCTAGGAATGCCACTAAACAAATCCAATTGTAATGATTGCACCAAACACTTAACTCTTAAATATTTCATGGAAAAGAAAGGGTTATGCATATGATTAGTGGAATTCAACTACATTACTGTAATTTTAAAATAAAGACAAGCACAAAGTTTACAAATGTGATGCTCAAGGGAATTAGTTAACAAATCAATCACACTATCATATCCATACTTGTTATCAGTGAAAAGTCCAATCCAAAAGTCACCATCATGGGCACGGTAAAGAGAAGGGGTAATTGTTAGCTTAAGTGGTCCTAACCTAGGTTTGGAAGTGAGGTTAACCAACATAATCCTCTCACTACTGGCCCTTTCGTTAGTGACCTACTTGCGCAAGTCAAAGTCTCACCCGAGGCAGTATGGGGGGGTGTTGGAACTAGGCTCCACACCCTAAGAGAGATTTGGAATGATGTGGTTGCCTTGAGATCCCAAACAGCCTTAAACAGACCTCTGCAACAATAGCCTTAACCAAGAAACCCTTTATAGATAGATTTAGGTCAAGTATGCAGATTACTGTGCACAAGTTAACACAACAATCATAAATTAAGTATTAACCCTTAACACATCATATCATAGCTTTATACCATTAGATATATCTAATAAAAAACCATATAAACCCAACCACAGATCTGCAAGAGATCGAAGTGGAGATAGTACATAAATCAGAAACAAGATACAGCAACATTCATAACATAACCAATAGATGCATAAAGGATTCATATATCCGCAACAATACTTATTTATTACTAAAAAAGTCTAGATCCTTCATACAACCCTTTAGCAACCCGCGCACACGGAAATCATGGTCCACACATAGTAGGACTAAGGTCTCTGCACACACATCTAGCAGAAGCTTTATACCTAGACCGATCCGCACCAACTATCACCAAATTTACAAATCTATTATCCAAGTTCAACCTTATAAAAAAAATAGACTTCTTAGACCCAATCTATTCACTTACTTATACTATTTAGCCTGTGCCATCCTATGGTCTGCAAACCATGTTTTGTGGCTCGTTGATCTACCCTTTTGAACCACTACAATTTGTGAGGGGTTTTAAGTCGCCCCAAAACCCCTACGCAAGACTAAATTATTACAAAATATGGAAAAAAATTTGGACTTAGGGGAACCTTCTCCAACAGACCCCCAAGATAATATTCTGACTTGTCCTGAGTCACACTAGAAGTGGGGTCTTCATATTGAGTTTGAGCGCTTCGATAGCTGTAGAAAATGGTGGAAATATACCTACACTTTGGCCTGTGGCACTCTGCACGGTCTCGACCAACTGTTATGATGGGGACCCTTCAGCGGTCGAAGTGACCTTTTGAATCCTTTGGCTCAGGATGCAGATGACAGCATCAAGGTCATGAGAGAGTTGCATGGCCTCTTCCGCCCAAGGCTTCATGTGATCAGTGATGATTTTCTTCCGACGGTGGAGTGCCTCCACTCTTCCGTGCAATGCCTAGATGGTATGAAGGTGTGCCATTCTGTGATTAGGGAAAAGGGTAGGAAAAAAAATTTGTAAGTCATTGAACTCTTGCTCCTTTGCGCGCAGTTCCTGATTGATTTTCTTGACTAAATATTTGTGTGTACAGAGGTCCATAGCCCCATAGATTTGTTGAGCAGGAAGGAGGCATACATGATAGATGTTGAAATTCCAGCCATGACATTTCGGATAGTAGCCTCTTGCTATGCACACACTTCAGAGGGAGTCTCGGGCTGCAACTGCGCTTGCAACATAGAAATCTGTTGTTCAAATTCTAATTTTACAGACTAAAATTCTGATTGGGAAGCTTTGAGAGCTACCACCAGGAATTCTACTTTAGCTTGCAGTGTGGCAGAGGCTGAGATAGTGATATCGGAAATTTCTCTGCATAGCCTATCAATGATACTTCCTAATTATTCTCTTTGATCTAAGGCAACCTGTTGTGCTATCTGAGCCTTCTGAGACTCTTTTGTTTTTGTGGCTACAATTTTCTTGGCCTCGTTGACCATCTGCTAGGCGTGCACCTCCCTGTCTTGAAGTTTTGCTGAAATGAAGATGTGTAACGCATGGAGCTGCCCACTTGGCTACCTGTCCAGGTCAAGGCCAACCTTAGAGAAGGCATGGACTTGCATGCATAAATATGTTGGATTGAGATATACTGCAGCACCCGGGAGTGTAGACTCTACTTCCTATGGCCATGACGATTTCTGTCGATGGCAGGCTCATTTGTACTAGCCTCACTTGATCCACGGTCACTTGAATCAGCCTTTCTTGATCCATGCTCGCTTGAAAATTATCGGCCTTTAGCTGGAAAACCTGTAAGCTAGACTGCAAGGCTTCTACCGCAACCTTGTGTTGGGCCTCTATGGTGCTCCACTGGCCCTCAGACGCTGAGGCAACCACATCGAAATTTTTTTTGAGGTCCTTTTCAGTAAGAGTAACCTCCTCTTCTCCACCCGTCTTACACCCTTTCCTTTTCTTGCGTAGCCCCTTAGATGTTTCTCCTTCGCGCTTGATGTCGCACGATGATTAGGCACCATATCCACTAAGCCCATCCAACCCGCAGGGTTCCACCTTCGTGTGGTCACCTCCTAGTTCTTGATCTCTGTCTGTTATTGTATCATCATTGGCGTCCAGGTCTTCTTCAGCTTCTCTATCTTTTCCATATGTCTACGTGTGCTTCTGAGTGGTATATTTTAGCATTGTGTCTTGTGGGTCTAGGGTTGTCTCTTTTAGATTCATTTCCTTCGAGATTGTTTATTTCTCAGATGTGGACGGTGTGACATGATTTGCAGAACCCAACCCAATATTCCACGACTTCGGCCATGAGGTGACGACCTGGTCAGCCTTCGCTTCCATAACCATGTAGGGTAAGGGATACCAATTAGGGCTCTTACGCACCTTGATTATGATGTGGTGCATTGTTACCTAAAATACCGCCACACTTTTATACTTCTCATATATGGTCGGCGAGATTCATGGTTGGGAATGAATAATCTGTGCCAATGCACTTGAAAAAAGAACCCAGAAAATCTTTTTTTCTTCGACCTGCTTATCATTCATCAAATCCCATAAATTGGCATAGCGTGCCCCCTCGCAGACATCGGGATCAATGTCAGGAAGGACTGTATCCTCTAGGGTTTCCCATGCTACTAGCGCAATCAGGAATTGAAGCCATGAATAGCATAACGGCTTACCCATTTTCTGTGATTCACCTAGATTATCTAAAAGTTTCTCACAGATAAATTGTGACAAGTTATATAGCACCCCTTTTTTGTATTCTGCCACTAAGGCAATTATATGCGCCGGGACTGTCTTCGGTGGGAATTTCCACATAATCTTACATCCTAGGACAAGGATTCCCACACACATTGCCTGGTCATTTATGATTTGGACCAGAAAGCCTCGCTTGTCCCGTTCAACTTCGTACGTTTCATTTACCTCTGTGGCTACCTTCAACTCGGTACTTTTCCCAAATCCTTTCATCAGATGGGATCCCCTCATGGGCAAGTCAGTGATCCGATGGATCAACACGGTATGGATTGGGATTCTTCCCTGAATCTAGAGTGAAATGTCATGGACCAAGGTCAATAAAAGGCGAATGCATAGGCTAGTGATGGGGTACCGCCCAAAATATGGGATCCTTAGCATATTGAGGACTCTCACGTTGTGAAATATGTGCACCCATGGCATCGGCTCTACTTTCAGGAAATTATCATACAACATGCATTTCAAGTAATTTTCTGGGGCCAACTCAGGGAAAGTTACTTCATTGGCAAGATCATAATCATCAAACTTCATTTGAGGGAGAATGCCATGCATTTTTCCAATCGCGGGGACATATTGAGGGCATAATGGCATCTTCAAGCAGTCACGTACCGCATCAAGGTTCGGTGGCTTACGCACCAAAGGATTTTGTGGCTTAACATATGGTCACCGCCAAGAAACTGGATCTACTTGCAATGGTTCATCAGTAATCAGTCGTTTGGAGGGATGACCCTTATGGACCACTCCTTAGAAGTTTGTCTGGGAGATGGAACATTCCTCGGAGAGGTGCGTGGCTTAGAAGTAGCCCACTTTGACACTTTTCCCTTACCCATCACCTTCACCAGAGTGGATTCAAATTCTTCCTTGTCTAGAGCTACTTCTCTAACCTCGTCTGATCCTTCCTCTATAGATGACATGAGGGGCGTCGAAAGCTCTTCTACAGGGCTGGTGGTCAACATTCTTGCTCGTAATATGAACTCAGGGTTACTGTCATTAGAAATGGATTTGCGACCACACATGCAGAACACACAGATGGCAGGAGAAAAAATCTTATAGATGAGCACAGGGCGCCAAATGGTGAAACAGTAAAGGTAACAATCAATACCCACACCCTGCTTATTATAAGCCACCCCTAGTAAAAACACCAGATTATCATTAATTTCCATTTACTTCTAAGGGAATGGTAAAAAATATTTCGAGATTTCCCCATTAAATACATCCAGCCCACTCCCCTCAATGTTAATTTCATTTTTTCACACACCTGCCCTGTTCCAATGACTATTTTTTCGACCTGCGCATTACCCTTGCTCTCCTGGCGCACCTTCCTGCTCTCTTTCTCCCTACTACGCGCAGATCCTCTAATTCCTATAATCTAGCCATATAGTCATTTTTTAGGCACTGGATAGTCTCTATATAGCTTTAGGAGGCTTCCACTTAAGTATCTGGGAAGGTCATCTCTGCACAACGTGGCCAAGCATACCGTACCGTCGTCAGTGATCCCCTTGACAACATATGGTCCCAACTAATGCTTTCTAAACATACTTGGGTGGCGTGCAAAATAAATATCATAGAGTAACACCAAATCTTCCTGTTTCAATACATTTTTCCTAATGTGCCTATTGTGCTAAGCTTTCTCACGCACCTTCTGTACCTGCTGGTGGAAGTTAGAAATGAAGCAATCTTCTTCGAGGGCAACGATTTGCACCAAATTTCCCTCCATAATGTCAGGCTCGGCCATATTAGTAAAGGCCGCAATGCATAGAATAGAGAAAATATACTCCATGGTCATTATAGCTTCCAACCCATATACCATCATGAATGGTGTCTTTCCTGTCAAGTTTTTTCATGTTATCTGATAAGCCCATAGTATAGAAGGGATGTGCACGTCCCAATCGTCTCGGTTGGTATTGCAGATTTTTGTAAGGGCTTGTTCCAAAATATTTTTGAATGCTTCCACTACACCATTTTCTTATGTGTGATACAAGGTACTCTTCCTGTGATGGATCTGAAATTCCTTAGTCAAGGCTTCAATCGTCTTGTTGACAAAATGAGTACCTCTGTCACTCATTAAAATATTTGGGCACCCAAACCTAGTCAAAATATTCTCAAAGATGAAGTGTGCAGCAATGTTCGTAGTACAATCCTTAACCGCCTTCGCCTCCGGCCATCTGGTCATATAATCAGTTACAGTAATAATATATCGTGCCCCAGCCTTCTTCCCAGGAGGGTTGATTGGTCCGATGAAATCTATACCCCATTTTTCAAATGCTTGCAAGGCCATCTGTGGGTGTATGGGAATTTCATCTCTACGCAATGGCTTCCTAGTTTGTTGACAAGCATCACAGGCCTGGTAGTATGTTTGCGCATCACTATGCAGTGTGCACCACCATAACCCAGCATACAACACCTTCTGTGCAGTGGATTTCCTAGTGTAGTGGCCACCAACTACTCCTCTGTGAGCTTCAGTCAATATATCCCGTCTTTCATGTTCCAACATGTGTTGCCTTAATACTTCATATGCTCCTAATTTATATAACTAGCTTGCAATTAGGGTGAAATCCTTTGCACGCACAAACAAATCCTTATTTTGCTGGAATGAATATTCCACAAGCGTCGTGTTTGTAGTCAGAAAATGAATAATGTCCATGAAGTGCTCATCGACCACATTGATAGCGAAGATTTTAACATCCGGTAATCCTTCCTCTACATTGGTTGGTTCCTCCACATTCTCAATCCATGACAGATGATCAGGTCCAACATTCAGTCTTCCCAGCTTTACAATGATCTCATATTCATAATCATGAAAAATAAATAGCCATCGTCATATCTCCCCCCCCAACACAGGCTTATTAACTAGGTATTTAAAGCAGAACGATCAATGAACATCTTGAAGGGCCCTCCCAATAAGCAGTTTCTATATTTTTGATGTGCATATACCATGGCTTATCCTTCCCTTTCTGTAGTGGAGTAGTTGTTCTTTTCACCTGAGATCTTTTGACTAGCAAAATCTACGGGGTGGTCAATGTCACCTTCTCTTGGTTGTGCTAAAACAGCTCCTAGGGCTATGCCCGATGCATCAACATGCACGTGGAACACCTTAGCCCAATCTGGGAATATCAGAATAGGTGAAGTGACCATTTTCTCTTTTAGTAGCTCAAAGGTCTTCTAACACTCGTCATCCCAAAAGAATGCTACATATTTCTTTAACAACTTCTCCATTGGCGTAGTGATTAGAGCATTCCCCTGGATAAACTTCCTGTAATAACCAGTGTGTCCTAGGATGGAGCGCAACTTCTTCTCAGTGGAAGGAATTTATAAGTTAATGATTACAGCGATCTTGGTCGGGTCCACCATCAATCCCTGCTGACATACAATATGCCCCACCAGAATCCCAAAAGGTACGTAGAATATGCATTTCTTCATATTGAGAGAAATCTGGTGCTTTCGACAGGTATCAAGAATCAAGCACAGATTTGAGACATGGTTCTTTACCAATCCAAATACTTTCCAGTCATCAAAGTAGACTTCTAATAATTTATGCATGGATTCATTGAATACAACCACGACTAGCCGCGAGAAGATTGTAGGTGCATTTTTTAATCCGAATGGCATGACAGTATATTGAAAGGAACCCCATTCAATGGCAAAGGTGGTCTTGCTGCGGTCTTCTGGCGCAATGTGTATTTGATGATAACCCGAGAACAAATAGGTGAACCAATAAGCTTCTTTCCCACCCACATTATCCAAAATCTCGTCCGAGAACGGAGTAGGGAAGGTTTCATGTACATAGGCATCATTCAGTTTGTGCAAATCGACACAAATCCTGATTTCGCCCTTAGTATTTTTCTCTTGAACCACCATTAGGCTTACCCAATATGACTTCTCGACGAGTTCAATGATACTTACATCCACCATCTTTTCTAACTCCTCCTTTACCTTCTTCTTATATTTGGGGTTCAATCCGTAAGGTCATTGTTTGATAGGGGTGTCAGGTTTTAATTTGATATTCATGACACCCAGGTCCCCCACAATGCCCTTTAATTCAGAAAATTTCGTGGGAAAAAAATCTTGATATTCTGTTAGCAGCTCTGCAATCTTGCCTATTGTATCAGTATCCCAGTAGTCCCCAATATTGGCCAACTTGGTCTCCTCATTTTTTCCAATTTTGAGTTCCTTCAATTTCAGAGGTTTAGTCATGTCCATCGTCCTTAATGTTGGTCCTGCCACGACGTGCTCACCTTCTGATTTAGGGATACTAACATTCCTTGGGTCATATTCATTATTCTCAATGGACAGGTTTCAGCAGTTGACTATGTCTTTCATCTGTACATCCCATGTCAGCATTTTGTTCTCCCTATGGGGTCGAGACTCGTCCAAGACTAGTGCATCTATGTCTTGTAGCACTTCATCCATTTTTTCTAAGCCTCCCACAAAGCCAAAGGTTGCCAAGAAGTCTTTAGTCATTATATACCAGTCTCGGGTGTCACGGTGCAACTCAACCTATAGATACCAGGTTGTGGATATGGGTCCTAATGAGTGGACAAACCTATGAACCCATTCATTCCATGTCTTCTCATCCCATACATCCATCCATCTGGACAAGTTCTTGCGCGAACCTCCCCATCCATAGAATAATTCAATGGGTAGCGTGGCAGAGGGTTCAAAGCATAGCATCATCATCTTTCTACATTCCTTCTAGTCCTGGAAAGTTCCCTTGTGTGTTTCCCACCACCACGCTGGAGTTGTGTGCATAACCAAGTCCAGCTCCCAAAACCTCCGTTCCCCTGGGATGGCTTTTTATAGTGCTTATAAAAATTATTTTACACTACCAAAATCATCAAAGTAGGTTAGTTCCCTTACCTCAGAGGAGATGCACCATAAGCTCTTTGTAATCTTGACGCAACGTAGGACAGAGATGTCATGCAACCGGTTCTACCAGTTCTCCATTTCACCATTAGAATCAGAAAAACAAGAACTATCCTTATCCCAGTTCATCACGCCATCCGTTGCAGGGTTGATCTAGTCTTCATCCTGTGCAGTCAATTTATATATATGGTCAACCCCATCCCCTTCATGCACTGGCTCTATGTACCATTCTCCTTCTACCGGATCCAAGGGGACGATCACCCGTGTACCATTATTCCCAAAGATCATGCTTCTACGCTTTAGGTTGATGATACCTCCCATATCAATGGCCTAATCTAATCCTAACAATGCAAAGTAGGGATCTACATCATCCACAATTTGTATAACCTGAAAGTTAGCACATACCTTTACTCCTGCGACGTCGACCTCAACTTGTGAGAGCCTACCTAGGGGGGTGATCTTTTTCTAATTAGCCACGCATAGCTGAATGGTGGACCATTCCAACTTTGGCTCTCCCATATTCTATGAGGTTTTTTTATGTAGGACGTTTGTATCAGACCCAAGATCTAAGATAACCTGGTCCATCTTGTATTACCCAATCTGTACCATCATGCGCATTTCCCTACCCGTTCTCTTCTGCTTGTAAACTTTGTTTACAACCTTGGATTTTGTCTGGGGCACCTCCTTTTCTGTGCAGCTATCTATCAGGGCCTAGAGAATATCTACTTCCTTCTTATTGTGTAGTATCTTGATGCAGGCTTGTAATAATGGCTTAATCTCATCATCCTCTTCTGGTTCCCTGATAGGGCTCGAAATGGTTGCCTCTTCCTCAACAAACTCCTTTCTGGCTTCAAGGAAAGTCTCTTTTTCTTTCTACAATTTGAGGATTTCCTTTTTGTCAGCTACTTTTTTGATTAGTGGTTCTGCATTGGCCTTCTCTTTGTTTCCTCCAATAGTAATTCCACTGTGTGTAATGACATTTACACTTGGACCATCGTCGTGGAGCTCAGTCGTAACCCACTGGATGTATTGCATTGGCGTTTTTTGTTTTTCTTGTATTTTAGTGATCAACACCGGACAATCTTCTATTACATGATCGAATTTCCTACAATACTTGCAGGATTGTCATGCGGGGTTGGGGCAATCTTGTTCATAATGTTCGATGTCCCCACAGTTGTAGAAAATTAGCTGCCCTCTTCCCCTACAAGTGCTTCCACCTCTCCCCCCTCTCTGACCTCTTTTTGGGGATCCTTCGCGTTAGGAGGGAGATGTTGGTGAAAAAGGGTCGGTCTAGACTTTTTAAAGGTTCCCTCTGTCAATAATTAAGTCATACGTGTGGCAGTTATGCTCATCGTGTCCCACCAAAGAGTAGAATCTGCACCATTGTTTCTTCAATTCTGGGACATAGGAACCCAATCATGGGTAGTGGTATGTATCATGCCGCCCTACCACCCAAAAACCAGTGCACCATAATGTGGGGGTACTAGGCCTAGTAATATCCCTTTGGCATAGTGGACTTGGTCCCCCAGCTTGCATATCATCTGAAAGTAGAGGGCACTGATATTTGGTGTGGCCAGATACTCTGCAGCGTCTACACCAGACATCTGCACTAGCTTCTTTACCCCGGTCTCTTCGTAAATTCTAAAGTTCTAAATGCATCACCTCTAATTGGCTCTGAATTTATAATGCTACAAATTGCACATCATCCCTTGGTGCAACTTCTAAATTCATATAAATTTCTATGCCATTCTCTTCTGAGCCAATCTTTTTCTGAACCATGGGCCTATGTAGAGGCAGCAAAAAAATGGAAATGAACCATTCCTTATGATTATTGTCATCATAGGCAAACCATCCATCACAAACGACCTTTTTTAGCCGTTGTTCATCTTCCCAGATTGACTCTATAGGCCCTTTCGTGATATGCTTTAGTTACACTGCGCATTGAGAATAAGACTTAGGCTTTCGGAACTACTGCTTTAGGGCATTCTTGATCTCCTGAATTGTGGGATTCGCATGTTGAGAAGATTATCCCATGAACCAATACAAATCTCGACCTTCAAAAGCTATTGCTAACTGCACTCTTTTAATAACATCTTTATTAACATTTTGCGCAACCCATACTGAATCTGCCACAAACCAAAATCGATCCATATCTTCATCCCCCGCTCCTTTAAAAGCGGGAAACTTCATCTGCACGGTCATATCTTCCTTAGGAGGGGGTGGAGGTGGGGTAGGAGGATTATTACCCCTGTGATGGTGGCATATTCGGGGGCCTAGTTTCTGCTTGCGTAGCACCACTCCCATTTAGATGAGGTGAATTCCTTAGAGGATTATACATGGATTTGTCCCCCTCTTGATTTAACTGACAATATTTATCACTTCGTATCATGCTTCCACTCTAATCGAAGGTCATTCACTTGGTGTGGCTACACAGAACACCCTTTTCACACAATATCATCTTAATCAATAGAGGAAAATTTTGTAAGAACTTACCCCTAAATCCTTTGAAAACCCTTCGTTCAACTTCAGAGTAGGACCCAAACTGATCGACTGAAAATTCAGTTACAAATCCACCGAAGACGTTATCAAACCAGTGATCTACACTCTGGGTAATAGAATTATCAGTATTTTCAAATTTTTGGATCAATCCAGGGGTCCACTGTGTGACCTGATCGTCCTTCCAATAGGTTTGGAATTCCTCCAACCTTGCCAACCACTCTTGTAACTCGTGTGCAAAGGTTACGAAAAATATCTCATGTACCTCTGTAAAAATATCCTTATTCTTCCACTACTCTGCAGATAGCTTCTTACTTCTGTTTTCCTTTAAGGAAAACTCCTGAATATGTTTTTTGAACCAGTCCTCAAATTCAAGTTTTAATGGTTTCCAATGACCTCGTGGAATCACCCAATCTCTCTCAAAATTCCCTCGGTCCCTTCAACGGAACCATTTGTTGGCTTGAGGGGTCGTGACCTAGGTTCGAAAGTGAGGTTAATCAAAACAACCCTCTTACTACTGGCCCTTTCAGTAGTGACATGCTTGCGCAAGTCAAAGTATCGCTCAAAGAAATATGGGGGGGGGTGCTCGAACCAGGTTTTCGCACCCTGAGAGAGATTTGGAATGATGTGGTTGCCTTGAGATCCCAAACAGCCTTAAACAGACCTCCGTAACAATAGCCTTAACCATTAAACCCTTTACAGATAGATTTAGGTCAAGTATGTAGATTATCATGTACATGTTAACACAACGATCATAAATTAAGCACTATCCCTTAACACATCATATCGGATCTTTATACCATCAGATCTATCCAATAAAAAACCATATAAACCCAACCACATTTGCGCAAGAGATCTAAATGAAAAAAGTACATAAATTGGAAGCAAGATACATCGCCATTCATAACATAACTAATAGATGCATAAAGGACTCAGATATCCGCAACAATATGTATTTATTACTAAACCAGTTTAGATCCTTCATACAACCCTTTAACAACAACTCGCGCACACAGCCAGCGGGGTCCACACACAGCAGGACTAAGGTCTCCATGCACATAGCCAGCAGGAGCGTTCTACCCAGACCGATCCCCAAAACTATCACCAAAATTATAGATCCATTATCCACGTTCATTCTTATCCAAAACACTAAATTATTAGACTCAATCTATTTACTTATTTATACTATTTAGCCTGTGCTATCCTATGGTCTGCAAACAATGGTTTCCTGCCCCTTGATCTACCCTTTTTACCCATTACAATTCGTGAGGGCTTTTGACTCGCCCCAAAACCCCTGCGCAAGACTAAATTATTACAAAATATGGAAAAAAAATTGGACTTAAGGGACCTTGCTCCAATAGTAATAATGGACCAAGCTATTGAGGAAATATTCCATGATAAAATCTCACAACATTGACTCAATTAATGTAACAAAACTATGATTGGTTCGTTGGTGATTATCAAGAAATAATTTATTAGATTGTATATTATAAGATATAAAAACTTGTCTTTGTAGCATATAAGATGAATGAAAACTCTTAAGAAAGGATTAGGGTTAAACATATTTATATATTACATTTATAGGAAAATTTCACTTCCAAATGTATATATTACATTTCAGATATTGTTTTATAATGTAAGGTTTCTACTATAATTATTTATAATTTATTGAACCTATTATATTAGTGGATTGTTTTGTTGTGAAATCTTTACTAAGCACTAGTTGCAAGTATTTGGGTGATGGGATTGGTTTTATCTTGAGAGGATTTATCATAAAGATTAAATACTGTACTTACTTCAGAAATAGTTTTCCTTGCTACTTCAAGGATACACATGACTTAAAATTTCCTGTAGATTCTCATTCTAAGATTACCTTGGTGAAGCCATAATATCGTAACTTTATCGTTGATTGGAAACAAGACAATGCAGTAATATTGTGTATAATATGTTTCAATTACCAATTACCCCATATCAATCTCCCTACACTTGCTCTTTATACATACATGGGGATATATATTTTCAAAGAATAATGCATAAATCAATGTTACAAAAGAAATTAATTTTCATATCACTTGTCATAAGAAGGGTTGAAAGTTTAAGACGAATGATGAACATACCCAATACATAATGTCCTTGTCTGAATACTCTTAACGTTATAATAAAGCTCCCATTATCAGGTGAGGATAATGAAAATACTGTTACAGTTTCTCGGTGTCTCCAATTACTTCTATATGCCATCCATGCATCTATCATTTGATATTTTTGTCATATTTCAATATCTAATCTAATATATTGCAGTATATAGCCAATTTCAACATCATTTTATTTCAATGAAAATTCTTCTAGCAGCTAAATTTCTTTTACATTATTTATAAATTCCCAAATTAGAGTGATTAAAGAAGTACTTTGGATGATTTTAGTAGGTGAGATTGAGTTTAAGGAATTTCATTTTATGGTTTCATGGAATCTAGTAGTTGAATTTATTATATGTAGTATGGTGAATTTTACCAAATTAATGAATCATTGGTATTCTCATCTTCATTGAAGCATCATGTTAGACTTGCTGTAATACTGACCCATCCATAAATGTCACTAATTAAATCACCTACTAATCTAGACAGGTGAGTCCCAATTATTATATCTATTACTATAAATATACTATCTAAGCCTTTCATCCACAATAACTTATCTATATCATGTATGAAAATGACATGTCATCTATTATTTAAAGTTCATTACGTTTATAGGTTCATGGGCTATCATTAAGTTAATGAAGCCCTATCCATTATATATTGAGTTTACTTTAGAAATCTTTGAAAATTTCATTAATTGACATTTATAAATATTGTAGGGATGAATATGAAGCTTGAAGGCGGAGGGAAAATTCAAATTACATTAAAATAATATTTATAGTAATATTTTGTATAGAAATCGATATTTGTAAATTGATAAAATAGTGAAAAAGAACAAATAATGGTGCTCTTTCTAGTCTCCAAAGATGCATCTACTTCCTCAATGTATATTCGCTTCTGTTAAAATAGGAATATCATATTTGCGCATATATATGGAGTGCGACCATTATATTGTTAAGAGGTTTCATTATGCATTTGTGAATTTAGGTGTATTTTCAGCTTTTCAAGGAGAATTTCGACAGATGTGTCATAGATTGTTAATGCTAGTTGAGTTTGTATCTCTAAACTATTATTGTCTAGGTTTTAACATGTACTATTAGCTATTGAAAATTTTATCATTCCATGTAAGAAATCTACACTAGTAAATGAGTAATATTACTAGAAGAGATCCTATGTACTTTCCTTTCGACTGGTGTAATTTTATTTTCACCAATTCCCACTTCTCATAAATATAATTTGGATTATATATATATATATATATATATATATATATATATATATATATATATATATTTCATCAGCTAAATCTGTCAATTATACTCATATAGACACGAATTTCCACTCACCATTTTAGGAACAACATAGTTTTTCAAACTCCTATCTTTTTCACTCATCTCAATGCAAAATTTAACTCCTAATTTTTTCATTGGATCGAGACACCTTTTATGGGTATAATCGTAGTTTCATTTAGCATAGGATTTCATGCGCTCATTTTGCACTAATCCGCATACCTTAGTGGTAGTTTTTCTACACTTTTCTTTATAACTAATTACCTTTTCATTTATGGTTTCCTCTTAGTCTAAGTAGTACTCCTATAAACCTCTTTTTCAACTCTTATGTTAGTTGATATTGTAGCTTTAATGCATTTTTTGAAAAATGATGTAGATAGATGTGAGAAATCTAATGCTCTTAACAACTTCCTTACAATTTTTCTATGTTGCATTAAATATTTATGTCCCAATATACTAAGTGTAAAACCTTTAATAGCCTTAGGCTCACAATAAGATATATAACCCTTTAGAGTCACAAAGAATATATATAGGGCGTACTCTAATATCCCTTAGACTCATCATAAGATTCATTGGTATATAATGATTACAACAAGACATATTCATTGATATATAAAAATTATCTCATTTATCGCTCTCAATGTTCAAAATTATACTCAAGAAAATAATGTGTATTTCCATTATATTTTGGTGAATTGATTTTAGAAAGATTACAATTAATTTTTTTATATTGGTAAGGAAAATTAGAAAAATAAAAATAAAATAGACAAAAACCTAAATTTTAGACATTTCAATAATTATTTAACATTTTGAAATGTATGTTAAATTTCCCCAAATTAAAAGTTCCCATATCACATGATTTTTAATTAAACTTTCTATCCATTTGAAAAAAAATAAAAATTGAACAAATAAAAATTACTTCGTCATTCTAATAATTTAAAAACATAAAACACTTTAAAATATTTTGAAGTACAAAATATTAATTTCATTTTTTAATAATTTAAAATTATAATAACAATGATGTTAAACAAACTCTCAACAAAGTTCATATTGGAAAACAAAATATCGATGTGAAATTCAAATTTGAAATATTATAATTTTATTATCAAGAAACTAAATTTTTTAAATGTTACCAAAATATTTTTATACTGTGTGTAATAATAAAATTTCGAAAATTTTCTTTCAACGTCGGCAATTCCTCCCACACCCTGCCTGCCCACCCAGCGAATTTCCACCTGCATCTCTTGCCTGTCCGGTATGATCTTGCGTCCGTGGGAAATCAGTTGCAGAAGATTTTATCCCTAAACCTCCTTCTAAAGAAAGTTGGGGTGTGAGCTAAAATTTAATTTGAAGCTGAATTTTCAAATACTAGTGACAACAAGGAATAACACAATTCAATTTTAACCTGCAATTAAGCACTAACCACATTATATTTACTAATGTTGATATACGCCCATGTTTAAAAATAAATAGATTCATTAACCACATTTAACAACGTGGTTGATATACAATGCATAATCTTCAAAAAAATATCAAAATAACTATCACATTAATTTATATATCAATAAATAAATAATATATATAATAAATTTATTTATATATTAACTTGAAAAATATATATTATATATTAATAAGAATATTAATATATTAATTATATGACTGTCACAAAAATATCTTATATATATATATATTATGTACATATTAATAATATATATTAAAATATTTATTAATATATTAAAATATTAACTATATACATACTATAAATTAATTTGAAATATATATAATTATATATATTAATATAAAATATTAATAATATATAATAAATTATTATATTATAGATATTATATTATTAATAAAGCAAAAGAACTAATAATATATTAATAATATATATTATATCATAGTTGGTTATATTATTATTATTAGAATAATATAAATATTAGAATATTTATTTATAATGATTATTAGTAATATTATAATCTAATATTTATTAATATTATTATAATATTATAATATTATTTAAATTATTAATGATTATTAAAATATTATAATATTAATATTCATTATTAATAAATATTTGAATATTTATTTATAATGATTTTAGTAATATTATAATATTATTTATTATGAATAATATATATTAATAATATTATAATATTACAAATAATCATTTCTCATTAATAAATATTTGAATATTTATTTATAATGAATATTAGTAATATTATAATATTATTAATATATACAAAAATATTTTGTATATATTTTTAATATTATAATAAGTATTAATAATATATATTAAAAATATTGATTAATATATTAATAATATTAAAATAAACCCAAGGGTTTAATATTATAAACCAAAGCAAGTGGTGAACCCAAGGGCAAATCCTTACCCAAAAAATTATAAACCAAAGGAATTGATTAAACATCGGTTTAATAAATTATTGGTTTAAGAATACGCTAGCCAAGTATGACAAATTGCTGGTTGCTATGGGTGATTTCATTGATACTGTTTGTCAATGTTACATTTGATTACGGGATGATTATTGATCGATATAAACCAAATTTAATATTATAAACCAAAGCAATTGGTGAATCGAACAAGGGAAAAATATTATCTAAAAAAATTATTAACCAAAAGGAATTGGTAAATCGAAAAAATTGATTTAAATTATTGAGATACTGTTAAATGAATGCGATAAGCAATAAGTAATGACCATATTTGTTATGCGATTTCATATTGAGATATCGTTTCATAATGTCAATATCATGGATGACATCGCATCGACATTCATATATTAAAATTAATAACTCCAAGGGTTTAATATTAGAATCAAAGCATGTGGTGAATCAAGTGAAAATCATTACCCAATAAATTATGCAAAATCCCAAAGGAATTGATTTAACATTGAGATTAATTGTTACCGCATTGTTAGTTGGGGTATGACCATGGTTGCCATGGGTGATTTTCATTGATATTGGGAATGTGACATTTATCATGGATGATTATCATCGCCATAGTAACCAAACAAACTAAAATCACATGGCTCTAATATTATAAACTGTAGGAATTGGTGAATCAAGGGACAAGACCATGGTTGGCCATGGTGATTTTGATATTGCATCGTTTGTCAATGTGACATTTGATCAGCGGATGATTATCGGATCGATTATTCATATTATTAAAACTCAGGTGCAACTAATAACCCAGCGGCCATAAATAAAGAAAGAAAAAAAAAACTTTCAAGGGAAAATCATTACTCAAAATTATAAACTGCGAATCTAAAGTGGTTCTAAACATTGAGACAATTGCCGTATACAAGTATGACCACATGGTTGGCCATGGGCGATTTCATGTTGAGTATTAATGCTCGTTACAATGTGACATTTGATCATGGATGATATCATCGATTATTCATATTATAAACTAAAAAATTGACAACCTAAGGGTTTAATATTATAAACTAAAGCAAGTGTAGTGAATTCAACATTGAGACAGGTTGTTCCCAATGCGATTAGCTTATTGTCAAGAAGGGTGACATTGATACAATGTTCAGACGCATATTGATGGATGATTATCATCGATTATTCATATTATAAAACCAAAAAACTAATAAATCCAAGGGTTTAATATTATAAAACTGTATGAATCAGGAATAGATAACATTACCTAAACAAAGGAGCAACTAATAATAGATTTAACATTAAGATAAATATAACGTTGGACCAATCATACATGGTTGGCGATAGATGATTTTCATATTGAGATAAATGTTTCATAATGTGTCATTTGATCATGGGATGAATCATCGATTATTCATATTATAAACCAAAAAACTACTGTTCCAAGGGCGACATTATGCAACCAAAAGCAAAGTGGTGAATCCAAGGGAAAACACTAAACCAAGTAATCGTAACCTGTTGATTGTCATATTTCAATTGTTATATTACGTATACAGGGGTTAGTATGACTAATGGTGCCATGGTGATTTTGATATTGATATACTGTTGTTTTAATGACATTTGATTCACATGGATGATATTGATCGACATTCATATTATAAACCAAAAAACTAATAGTTCCAAGGGCTCTAATATTATAAACCAAGCAAAGGGAAATCCGTGAAAAATATTACTCAAAAAAAAATTATAAACCAAATGTCCCAAAGGAATAGATTTAAACATTGAAGTACAATGGCTACGTTGCAACGTTGACCAATCCACATGGTTATGCATGATGATTTTCATTGAGACAATAAATTTCATAATGTCATTTGATTACGATATTGATCGATTATTCATATGAAAACTAAAAAAACTAATAAACCTACATATGTTCAAAAGCAAAAGTAGAATTCCAAGGGAAATTTACTCAGTAAATCAAAAGAGTCAGATCTTGCAAATTTATTTAAACATTGAGATTGTTAAATGGGCGCACAAGTATTGGGCCAGAGTGACTATGGGTTGGCCATGGGTGATGGATTTCATTACAATGTTTAGAATGTGCCATTTGATCATGGATGATTATCGACATTCATATTATAAACCAAAATCTGAAGAACAAGGGCTTAATAGCACCAGCAAGTGTGGTGAATCTGTGAAATTATAAACTGTGAATTGGTGGCCTAGTGGTTTCAACATTGGGATAATTGTCGAGCGTTAGTTAAAGTATTTAATTGCTGGTTTCAAGCCCATGGGTGATTTTCATATTGAGATTTACTGTTTGTCAGAATGTTCATTTGATCATGGGATGACATTGATCGATTATTCATATTATAAACTAAAATTATTAAATTCAAGGGTTTAATATTATGTTCAGCAAGTGGTGTTCCATGTATCTTATCTAAAAATATAAATTGTGAATTGGTGAATTGGGAATTGATTTAACATTGAGCATAATACAATGAATGATGCTAGTTAAGTATGACAATGTGACATTTATCATGGATTTACGCTGTCAATTATTCATATTATAAACCAAAAAACTAATAAATCTAAGGGTTTAATATTAAACTAAAAGGAACTGTAGAACCTGGGGGTGACATTACCCAAAAAATTATAACCAAAGTAAAAAAAATTGACACAATTGTTTTCACAAATTTACATCGTGACCAAATTGTTTTACCAATTTATTGTCATGGGTGATTTTCATATTGAGTATACATTGTCAATGTGACATTTGATCATGGATTATCAACGATTATTCATATTATAAACCAAAAAATTCAATGTTCCAAGGGTTTATCATTATAAATCCGTGAATTGGTGAATTAGTGACAATTACACTAAAATTATAAACTGCGACCACCATTGACCATGGTCAAGCCATGGTGATTTTCATATGGAGATTACTATTCGCGGAGAGTTCATTGATCAGGATTAATCGATTATTCATTATAAATCAAAAGAACTAACAAACTAAGTAAATCTAAAGGAATTGCGAAAATCAAGGAACATTACCCACAAATGAGTAATAGAAATAAAATTATTAACAACTTAAATTTTATTAAAAAGTATTATGTCCAAAAGAAGTAATACCTAACGTCAGTCTAATATTGTGAAAACAAGAACGTGAACTAAAGGAAAAAATATTACAATTCAAGGGATTAATTGAACGCGTAGGGAACAAAATTTGTCGACATTAGTATTGAAACTACATTATATTTATGAAGAGATTAATAAAGTGGAGGATTATTAATAATATAAACAGACAGTCCCAAGGTTTACATTATAACTGTGCACCAAGGGAACATTATTGTAACATAGTTATACAATAAATTCATTTCCCTATATTGTTTGAGTGATGTTTATACGTGAAATGATAATAATTGCATAACTCCATTTAATTAATATAAAATCTCAATATTTGAATTTAATAATGTGAATGTGAATAAGAGCAGACAATTTAAATCAAAATCAAGGAATCACCGTTATAAACCTTTCATCAATAACAGTCACCATTAACAGCATACATAAAAACATCAATAAAAGGCATGAATTCATTAATAATTATAAAAATTGAACAGAATAACCGAATAAATAAATAAATCTGTAAATAGTTACTAATCTTCAGCATCAGCTGAAACTACCAATCGGAGCTCCACCATATGTTTGTTCCCATAAAGAATAATCCTAATAATAAAAATGGACTAAAAAGTCCATCAAATGTCATTTAATGTCATTCTTTCAAGTTAGTCAATAATTGCATCACCACAAAAGGAACACTCAATTAAATAAACAGATAATGATCACGCAACGCTTCCCTGCTATATATTACGTACATTGTGCATTACATTCATTTTAATTCCCTATATCATTATCAAGATGCCTAATAATAAAGTAGGATGGAACTCCATGTTTTTATCTAGCTTGAAACAAGACTCCATGAGTCTAAATATTCGCCATCAGTTGGATTATAATAACTCTATCAAGTATTATCCATACTTGCATTTGAAGGAAAATGATAAAATAAAATTTATATAGAAAGAGATAGAAACATGTGTGTATGCATATATATATATATATATATATATATATATATATATATATATACCATGAAAATTAATAGTATAAATGTAGTAAACTAATTGTCAGCATTGCTGGGGGAATAATGTGGGGAATGCCTATATTTAATAATTTCAGCTTTATATTCATCGGAGATGCCTAATATCGTCACCCATTTCATCACATTCGAGAATAACATACAGAATGTTTTACCACTGCTTCATTAGTAGATGCAGTTAGTTGAAAGACCTTAAAGGATGAGGAAAATGCTACAGGAAACCCTTCACATATTTGCATCGGGGATTCGCAATAAAATCAAAATTTAAGCTCGAGGAGACTGCTAAAAAAAAAGGTAGCATTCTCATCGAATCATAGTCAATTATTAACATCCGAGAATATAGATCACGCCCAATTCTTTGAAACGAATGCATCTTCATAACGTGATCTTTTACATAACATTCATAATATTTAGATCGGTGCAAGATAAAATTTCACAACTAGAGTCACATTTTTTTATGTCTCATACAAGGTATTTTGCAATTGTTCAAATATCTTTAAAGTGTTAATTGTGTTCGTTATATTATACACACTGGCATTGCAACAATTAGAAAATAGTATTTTACATGTGTTTACACATTTCAGTAAGAACTCTTAAAACAGGAGTTGTACTGCCAGATCCATGTTGTTGCGCAAGCCATGTGGAATTCCTCCTTCACTCTTACATCGCCTACAAACAAAATCCTTCAAATATCTCAAGAGTGGACTTGTTCTGCATGTGGCATGTTTGGGATTAATCGATATCTGATTTTCGAAATATTTTATACACCGCACGAGCAAATAAATATGATTTGTATTGGTCTGAAAGCATGTGGAGAATGATGTAAATTTCTTCTAAGATTTTATCATTTCCAAGACCATTTTAGATTCGCTTAAATATGTGGAACAAATCTATGAGCATAATTTCCAAATTCAGTGGTCTACATTTCGAACCCGAGTTTAAGTAAAGGTTTCTTTAGCATAATTTTTAAATTGAATAATCCAAATACTAGAATTATGTACGAGATGGTTGCTCTTCACTCTAATAGATCAACATTTATTTGTTGTTGACGTCAATTAGTTGTTTTTTTCATAAAATGCACTAACATATTTTATAAAACAAATGTCAGGATTTACTTTTGCAATTTCACACAAAATGAAAGGAATGGTCAAATGCATCAAGATTTACATTTTGTTGGCAATCTCCATGCACGCTTATGCGATGGTTCCCCTTTCAATTATAACATCAAGGATTTTATTAATGAATTTAATTTGCATGTCTTCTTATTGACATGTCTTGAATAAAACAAATACGTATATTAAAATTCAAATAAAGAAAATGAAATAAATTCATTAACATTAATACATTTAAAATGATTTGATTTTCGAGAATGTATGGTTGGGCTATGATGTTTCATATCAATTTCCATATAAGAGATTTTATACTCTACAAATGAGGTGTATCCTACTGAAGAGAATAAAATACTTTATCACAAGAAATAAAATAGAGGAATGCAATAAAACAATACTATTAGACAATCAGAATATATCATTGATACATCGGCTATCAGTGGAGACTGTTACCAGTTGAATGTTAATATCTGCACGTGAGATTGAAGAGACATGTTTATCAAAACAAATACATCAAACTATCATTCAAGGTATCACATTGCCAATAATATCATTCTTCACATGAGATAACTTTCAGTTTTCAGATGTATCATAGATGTATTGTGTTTGTAATCCACGCTATGATGCTCATTTTTGATAATTTTTGAAATAGGTTTTATTATAGCCGAATTTGTTTTCGCAGCATTCAAGGGAATAAATTTTCCATGATATCATTTTTAGAGGAACCATAAAATCCTTTGAAGAGCAATGTTCATTTACTATATTTGCTCTATGCCGTTTATTGTGTCCTTATCTGATATGTCAGAATCAATTTAATTTTCATTACACATGATGCAGCGAATACCTTTTTCGTATCTTCAAATGACATGTTCACAATGAAAATAATATATTTGTTATAGAAGAGTAAACATGGAACAAATAGACAGAATTCAAATATAAATTGTCAAAAGGATGAAAAAGTGAAAGTCACCAATGAATGGCTGAAAAGAAAAAATGATTTTTCAGATAACAAAAACAAAAAAGATTAAATTTCTGTATCATATTATAATGCAATGGGAAATCTATAGTCGGAACAAAATTCCCAAAGAATTATATGAATTTGAAATATTAAATATTTGAAATATATACATAAAAAGTTAAAGATATGGGTCATTACGAGAATCAAGAATCGATGGAAACACATGTAGAATAAGTCAAGGCAAGAATTGAGAATTATAGAAAAGAGAGAAGGCCGCATACACTGTACATTCTCACGTAATAAGAGGACAACGAGAAAAAAATGTCATTTTCAGCTGCAATGGATTTTAATATCACATCCGCTTACATACATAGACATTGTCTCAAAATTTTAATTACATAAATATCCATATCTTAGCATATTATTGCCCAAAAGTATGCAAAGTAAAAAAAGGAGCCATTTTCCACGAATATACATTTGCTATTGTGTCTAAGACTCACATCTTAAGGTATCTATAGAATTATTTTTAGTACTTAAAGATATTTTCACTCGAATAAATGTTGTAGTCTCCGCACGTTGAGACCAAAATCCATCACTTGTTGGATTAGTTGAATTATCGATATTGGGAAGTAGTATGCGCCATCATGTCATAAGGAATTCATCGCATTTCACATAGCACCATGCCACCTTTGACTGCCGTAGTGAGATTTACCAGACATTTCATTTATATCTATATAAATTTCTTCCAATAACTTCCATCTAAGTTTATCACTGTGCACATTTCTTCGCTCATCATGATAGTGATCTTCAAATTGAAAATTATCTATTTCTTCATTATCGATAGAAGTATTTCAACATGATAAGAGAATAACGATTTTCTATCACACATCAATGCCGCAGATCAACAATAGTACCCAAATACTTATCACATCAAACCGTTATATACCATATCAGATACCTTCGATACCGGGTATCAAGATATTGCAACAATTTGATTTGCAAACACTCCATTTGAAAAAGAAAATACCAAATGGAAATTTCGCCAAAACCCTATCAAGACTGTCAGAACATAAAATGATCAACACAGATATGTTTTAGAATAATCACAGTATTGTACACGCCATATTTTCAATACCTAAAAGAACTACTTCCACTATATTGCTCAATGTTTCGTACTTTGTAAATGGATCATCACAAAGAATTGTTGAATGGAAAATTTATTGAAAGGATAAAACCATATGACTCCACCTGTACTTGGAATCTATGAATTCCAAATGAAAACGGTATTGATGCTCTTGATTGGGTAATCTCAAAGAAAATTAATTGTCTTCATCATCGAATAGTGAACTATAAACTACTGTATAGATATTGCAACGAAGGTATAGTGATTTTGAAATGTCTTCCATTGTTGACAAACAAAGGCTAAACTTATCACACCAATATAAAGGGAGCCAAAGGAAGACAATTTCAAGAATTTCAAATGGACATAAATTCCAACAATGGATCCATGATAAAACAAGGAAACAATCTAACATTAAAGAAATGCATGATATCAATTGCAACTACGATGGTGAATAGAATAAGCAATATAGTAAATTCAATTTTAATTAAATTTTCTATACAACTAATTTAAATAAAACTTTAAATTAACTCATTTATAAATTTATAGTTTAATTCAAATAATTCTTAAATATTTCCTAAACAATATCTATCATTTTGATAAAATCAATAGATTTAGCATTAAGAAAGGTTACTTAATTCAAAATACATGAAAGCATTACAAGGATTTACATGGTGGATTATCAAATTTTAATATTTAATAATTTCTTTAACAATGATCTATTTTTCTTTATAGAAATGAAAGATTTCAATAAAAATAAAATAAAATTCCAAAATTTACATTATCCCAGAAAAATCTAATCTAAAAGAAGTAAATACAAATCGCATTGACGCTAGTTAAAGAAATTTTTAAAAATTGATGGTAAACCATATGGTCTCATAGTTTGTGGAATACTAGTTGCATCCAACCTCAGTTTCGAGGCATGCAACACTAATTTCCAAGTAGTTTAATTTAATTTTGCATATTATTTTTATTAATAAAAAATTTAAATCCTTTTAGTTATAATAAAATTGAATTCAATATATATATATATATATTTCGTATATTTTGTTATATTAACATGTTAATGCAAGAGGAATTTAGTTCATCTTTCATTAATAAATTATTACAGTGAGTTATTCTCTATAGAAAGAATTTTCCATCTGTTTATATAACATGCACATATACATAATGTATAAACTTATATGACTCCATTGTCAACAAGTTTTTCGATGGTTTAAATTGTTAATTTTTTTTTAATAATTTAAATCAGTAATTAATAATTAAAGGTATTTTACAAAAGCTCTATTTTTATCTAAATATTTCCAATCAATTTTTCAAGTATTACTGTTTTTAATAATAATTTATTCATATGTTAGATTTTTAAATTATCAAATTTTATAATAGTTTTAATTAATATTTAATAATAAATTTATTTTAAAGATGGCAAAGAAATATTTTTTCTCTTAATTTAATTTTCAATTAGTTTTTTAAATCAATAATTAGATTTATTTTAAATCATGAGAAGGAATGATTTTTTTGCAAATTAATTTTTAATTAAATTTTTATTGTCCAATTTAAATAAAGTAACCACAATTTGGTTTCGCTTATAAATTTAATCTGTTAATTTAAATATTTCCTTAAAGAATAAATCTATCATTTTGATAAAATCAAGAACTTAATTTAAAATAGATGAAAAGTACTCTTAACATTTACACTTTTCTTTTAACAATGTTTACCTATTTTCTTTCTTTTTTATAGAAATGAAAGATTTCAATTTAGGGAAAATAAAATGTGCATCAAAATATATTAATCATAGTAAAATCTAATTAAAGAAGTAAATAATTGTACGCATTGACATTGTTAAAGAAATTTTCAAGAATCCCTACTAGAGATGGTTTGATGTAACCATATACCATAAATTAAAGGAATACTAGTTGCATCCAAATCTTCGCAGGGAGGCATTACCTGGGGCAAGTTTCGACTATGTTACACATAAATTTAACTTTGCATTATTAATTCCTCTTTACAATAAAGTGCATTTGGGTTCCCTTTAATTATAATAAAATTGAATTCAATAAATATATAAATATATATATATATATATATATATATATATATATATATATATATATATATATATATATATATATAGTTTATATTTTTATTATAGTTAAATATAGAATTTAGTTCAATTTTCTATTAATAAATTATTGGTTAAAGAGTGTTATGAGAGTAGCTTATGAATTGGTAGTCTAATATTATACAAGAATAGAAAGATATCTTATATTGAAGTAAATTATTGAGTTAGAAAATATACAATTTAATTAATTGTAAAGGGTTGGATTTTTTCTAAAATTTGCTTGTTTTATTTTTAATTAGTTTTGTTGTACTGTAAAATAATTTTAATAAAATAATTTTATTATTTTCAATTGTAAATTTGAATTATAAAGTTGTATAATATTAATGTTTCAAAAAATAAAAAAGATGAATTTATTTACATTCAAAAATAAATATTTAAATAATAAATGAAATTAAAACCTGTAAAGAAACACTAATATATATAAATATTTTATCTATTACAATAAAATTGTCATATCACTTATGTTATGCTAAATTTTCATATAAATTATATTAATTAGAAAAATTCCGCATCCAAAAGCACTAAAATGATTTAAAAACAATCGCAGATTATTATCCTAATTTTAAAACATCCAAAAAAATTAGAACATCATAGTTTTGTTTCAAGAAATCAAAATCGCACTCGTAACATGTAATTCCAAAGTAGCTCAAATTGTCAAAAATTATGAAAAAAAATCGAGCATCGCATATATAGTTAGTTCTTTTTTAAATTTTAGATTTAGTATTAAAAAATTGATTAATAGAGACCCAATTTCAGAGTACATTTTATTAGTAAATTGTGATAATACTATCATTCAATTTAAAGAGGGACTCCAATGTCTCGTTTCAAATCTAAAATCCTAAAAAATTTTTTCTCCTTCATTTTATTTTCCAGACGTTTATTTCATGAATATCAAAGTTAATAAATTTGATACTGCGGATGTGATAAATTATACATGGTATGGTGGTGTAGGCAAAGGGAATCATATGTTAATTACGAAGTTTGAAATTAGCTCATTCGTGCTAGCTAGTAAGCACAAGAAACCACGACCCATAGTATAGTCACCTATATTAATAAATATCACATATTATGAAATATATATATTAAATTCGTAATTAACAGCTATGCACCGTTCTCTCTATATGTCCATAGTTCTCTTCTAAAAAAGAAATTATATGTTGCAGTCTAATCTATTAATGATAACTTGAATATTACAACAAATAATCACAGTTTCATCTTTGATATAGTGACTTCAAATATAAAGATTGGGTTTGTTGTTTCAAGAAATGTTTTTAAGTTAATGTTAATTTCAACAAAGTTGAAAGAGTTCTTTTGTCATGAAAGCTTTTTTGTGAAAGTATATTTGTTATCGACATAATTTTAATTTTTTATAAATAGCAAAATTGTGATTCTTTTAATTAATGTAAAATAATTTTTGTTTTCCTTATGCCTCTTTTCAGGCGTGAGAATTACAAAGCTATTTATTCCTTAATTAATTATTTCCATTAGCCGGTGTTTATATATATATATATATATATATATATATATATATATATATATATATATATATATATATACGTATTAACGATCTATATTTATTGATGAATGTTTCTCTCACTAAAATTTGTATTAGATTTTTCATACAGTTTGTCATCGAAAACTAAATACTACAACGGCTCACTTACTATAATACTACAAGAATGAAGAAGCCGTTTTATCATTTGATAGATTAATCATGCATGGTGCATGGACTCATTGAAATCGAGATTAGGGATCTTTGTATTGTTGCCTAAATTTACAAGCTAATTTTGTTTTTACCGGATGAATCCCATTGAAATCGGTATTAACATGTGCACCTATATTTATACACTTTGTTAATATTTTAAAAAAGAATGTTTAAAATAAAATCAAATCTATAACATGTAATTAAAGCAATAAAATAGCCAATGTGAGCTTGCATTAAGGGAGTCTCAGTTTCCAAGGTCACCGCACATTAGGTTGATAAAGTGAAAACATAAAATTGTAGTATACGAAGATCTTGATGTCGCCATGTGTGAGGACAGGTGATGCAGTAAATCTTGCCTCTTTTAATAGCACCCCACGAATTTGTATGGGAGGAGCTATATCGATTATGGTTTCAGGACATGACTTTAATTCATGCGTATGTTGTAGAAGCATTGAAATGTCTGCCGAAGCTTACACCAGGAAGGTTTATTTCACAATCGATATGTAAATTCACTAGACTCAAAATTAGTTGATTATTAAGAGTTCGGGCTACAACGCATCTGAAGAATGATATTCGCGAAAATGTTTACATGTACTGTTTTCAGGTTTGCTATTTCGCGGAAGCATGCATGCTGCATAGTTTGCCAGCTACATCCAGATTGTGAATTGCCATGGTTTGGCGTTGATCAGCCTATTCCCAATCTGTTCGCGGAGGATAATTGAGAACGAAATTTATTTGCAGTTTTAACTTCACAAGTGTATATCTCAGTTTCCAAATTCTTGTTGATTTAGGTTTTACAATGTTTAATGCTCAATATATATAATTTTCATTTTTCAACGAGGTTTTCATTCATTCATTCCTCCGGGACTAAATCAATCTTCATTTATCAGGTTCGGGCTTATATATTGCTTGATGTATCTTAAATGAAATGAAATTGTAATAGTTGAACGACAGAATATTCTAGAGTATATGTTGTTTCAAGGCATTAATATACTCATTCAAAGGAGAAGGTGTGTAACGGAAATAAACAGTGTATCTGGCAGGTCAGAATAAAAGTAACACTGTAAATTGTAGATAAATGGGATTTCTGAAAAGGTAAAATGGTGCACTATTGAAGTATAGAGCAAGAGTATCGCGAAGGGATGCGACGCAGCAGGGGCACATATATGAGATGAAAAATACGCAGAGCGCTAAGTACAGATACTGTATTGGTCGCTGTACTCAGAATTAAACGCTCATTCCATTATTGCACGTAGCTAGTGCACGATACTCGCAAATTCTCAAGCGCTTCCATGATACTCGCACCGTAGCTTGCACACCGACATTGTCATTAAGGCCCACGACCCATTGTTTCTTTGAATTTTACCTCGCTTACAATGGAACGCAAAAAAACGACAACGCGACATATGATTATCAAAGGCTCCCACTCGCCCACCACCATATTACGGCGACAATCTCTCCAAGTGGCAAAACCACGCCCATTGGATTACCGGACCAAGACGAATCGTACAATGGAACGAATGCTTACCGCATGAGAATACGCTTTCCACGCCCATCTCATGCACGTTAAATTTCCATATCCTTCCACGTTGAGATCCCAAGAAAATATTCGATAATTTGATTGATGCATAGAAGGGCGGCACATCGTTAACACGTTTAGAGGGCAAATTTAATGGAGAATTCAACAATCAAATAAAAATGGTAATAAAGAAATTTTAATCAAGATTTGAAAAATTATTTTACATTGTTTAAATTATTGCTGATTTAGATATGCAGATATTAGTGGGGTATCCATGGATTTAAAGGGCATGACCAGAATACAAGATCTTCAATCTAGACATTATCAAAAATATTAATAGCCTAATCACAAAAAGAGTTCCAATTGAACATTTGGGATACGCCTATCGCATGTAGAAAATACAAAAAAAATAGAAAAAGCATAAAAAATTCAACACATATTCTGCCAAGATACAAAAAATAGTAAAAAGTAGCTACAGTAGTGAGCAGTAGTATATTAACAATGAAGCTCACAGAGCCACACACCTACATTATTACATTTCCTCCTCTGGCTAAATGCTCGATTTTTCAACTACTAAATCGCTTTTGGATATGTGACCTCTAAACTCGCCTTTACACGATTCACATATCTCCAATCTCTTACGCATATCAATCGCATCGAAGAATTTGTCTTACATCGGTATCATCACCCTAGGGGTAAATTAGTTTAGTTCACTTGAAGTGATCAATGCTAGTTGGCAAAATTTCCAGAAATTGCTTAAAATCCTTTCAAATAAGAACAAATTCTATGTTTTACCTGTTAATCCAAGGAATGTGGTTGTTGTCTCATTAAAATGAAATAAAAGTGCCTTCCCTGCCGCTGAAACTCGAAAAATAAAATAAATGGCTGACTGTATTTCCATCAAAATGCGTGTAGCCAGCTGGGTAACTTGAAATTCCCGGAAATTTAGGTTTAATTGTCAAATGAGCTCATGATGGATATGTATGTTTTTAATGTGCAGCTACGTTATAGTTGCAGGTATTATCAGCCATATGCCTATTAATCTGCCTTTAATGAACTCACTCATTTATTTCATTAATGTCATATTGTGAAGGAGAAAGATACATACTAATTTAATAAATTATTATCATATTGTTATGTCAGTGATACTGCTGTACAGTAGCTCATTGGAATATTACACCATAAATTAAAATTGATAATATATTTCATCCCTTTTATTTATAAGATATGTCTATAATAGAGTGCTATTGCATTAAATGGGGGATTCCCCATTTTTCAAAGGTCGATGCTCTATGCCTTCAACTCCCATTTCTCCTCCTCATCATCTATACAATGGTAGAGAACCTGTATTTGACGGTTTTAGTGCAACTATAACTAAATAGGCATAAATTGAAAATGTAAATATTTTATATGCTTTGCAATTGGTTATTGTAGTGGTACTTCCAATGAACTCCAAAATTTCTATCCTAAAGGATTTTGTATTTGTTATAGGAAAAATTGTTCCATAAAAGGAAAAGAATCCTTACTTTTCATCGATATGTTTCTAGAATCCATTTTTTAAAAAATAAATACTTCCCCGTAGTTATGCGATTTTATTTAGTTGGGTATTATTCATTTTAAATGATTAGTTTTGATGTTGGAAATAAGTGTGTGAAATTATTTTTATTTGGATAGATTTTAAATTGAAATTTGTTTATTTACTGAATCAAGTAAAATGAATAATCTTGATAAAAAATGAAAGAAAAGCATTATTTGATTGGGAAAAAATTTTGTGAGTTGGGTAGTATTCCTATAAATAATCTAATAATATGCAATTTTGAATTATCCTAGTATATTAGCACAACTATATATTTATCAACGTGGCTCATATATCTTTTATAGGGAGTATATAAAATAATATCTACAAATAATATTTACAAATATGGTTGATATACGCCGGATAGGTGATATATTCATCACCTATTACATTAATATTCATTAGATGTATTTTTAAAGACTATTTATGTTTATGTAATTATAATTATTATATTAACATATATTTTGTATTAATATAATATTATTATTACATAAAAATAATATATTAATATATTAAAACTAAAATATAATTACAATAAAACATTAAGTTATTATTAATAATATGTATTTATTGTCACTATTATGTATATCAATAATTATTATAGATATATGAATATAATTTTATTATATTTGAGAGAATATATAATCTTAAAATTATATTCATAAATATATAATCATTAATGCATAATAACATAATGAAATAATTACATATTATTAGAATGACCAAATGATTTTATTATGTTATATGTGAATTATATTTTAGTTTAAATATAACTATTAATATATTACCAAAGTTTTATTTAATAAAATACATTATATTAATATTAATAAAATAATGTTAATATACTAATTATAATTATATATATAATAATATGTATATTATTATTTATATAGTTATTAATAATTAGAATATTAGCCTTTAATAAAATACGCCAATAGTTATTAATGTGATACATGGTGGATATATGCCTGTTCTGCATTAACTAGATTGGTAAATGTAGTTGTACATGTATTTTATTTTTATCAAGGTATATCAACTAATATCATTAAATGTGGTTGTGATATTAATAATACATTTTGAAATAATTAAATAATAATAATAATTAATTAATAATTTTAATAAATTAATAAATTAAATTACCATTACTATTAAAAATCCAGTGTTAATATCATAAGAGAATATTATTAAATTCAAGGGATTAATATTATAAATCCTAGGCATAAATATTGTAAATCTTGAAATAACATGGTTAATCATGGTTTACCATGATTGACCGTGAATAAAGGAAATTTAATATTAATATTATAAATATTATGAATAATATTATATCCTAGGAATATGAATCCTTTAGATAAATAAATTCCAAGGAATTGACATTATAAACTGATTAATTATAAAATCCTGTGCTTAGAAACCTAAGGAATTATATTATTATATTCAAGGAAAAATATTATTATATCAAAACAATTAAGAAATCTGTACATAAACATAGGCAACAACAAATAAGTATCAATATTGTAACGCATTTTAAATTTCAGGAATTAATATTTAAACCCAAGGACACAAACTACGGGGATTATTAATATTATAATCCAAAAAATTATAAAACTAAAGTGATAAATATTATAAACTCCAATGGATCAACAGTTCAAGGGATCAATATTAAAAATCAAGGAATAATAAATACTAGAATTGATATCTAATATCTAGGATTAATAAATCGACGAGATTATTAATATTATAAATCCATGAGATTAAATTATAAACCCAAAGAATTATTAATATTATAGTCAAAGAGATTAATAAACTTTGGGTTTAATATTATAAACACAATGAATTAGTAAACCCAAGGGGATGTGTTATAAACTGCATGAACAGTTCAATGCATCAATTTAGTTCCCAGTAGATTTATTGCATAACAAACCCTTATATCAAGTATCACATTAAAACCAAAGAGATAAACATTATAAACCTAAGGGATTAATATTTTAAATCATAAAAATTACTTAACCCTTTCATTAAAATGGAATTTTGAGGTATAAAAAATGTAGAGGTCTCCTATGGACTATAAAATTACCAAGGAAATAATAAAATAATATTCATTGCATCATCAAATTTTAGAGAGAGAAAAAAAAACTATTTTACTGTGATTTCAACTTATTCTCCCAAGTTTTTAATCAATTTTGAGCTAGATGTTTGATGCAAAATTTAATTCCTCATCGTAGGATTCCCCATTTTGCATATTGTTGACTAAAATTTAAAAATATATGATTGGTAATCACATTTTCATCGCATTTCATTTTTCAGAGTATCGTAGCGTCCATATAAAGTATGCACATAAGTAATTCGATGAGAAATTAAATTTTACATCCACAAGTAGCCCCGCCTAAATTTGCAAAAAATGGGGAGATAGTTTAAAAATAATAATAAAAAAGTAGTTTTATTATTTTATTATTTTAATCTTATATTTTTATCTAAAATTGTGAATCATCCTCATGGTTGAAATCATTATCTTGAATCCTATTGTCACAAAACTGTCGGCTGTACATTTTTCTAGGAGACCCATTTTAGACTCAAAATTACCCTAATGGATATTAGGGTTTAACATATTATTAATATTGCCAACTAGTTTCAGAAATCAGCGGATTATTGTTGTAGTTCCGTGGACAACAACCCATGAGATTATTAATACAAGGGATTAATAAACCCAATGGATTATTAATATTTATAAATAGATATGATACAAAGGTGATAAATAAATTTAATTATTGTAACTGAATAAATCCACATTGTAATCCCAAGCGAGCCATTAAACCCTAGAATTAATAAATCAGTATATTACGACTTATTTTCATATTGAGATAATATTGTTCACAATGGTTCATTGGACTCATGTTACGTGATCACCCATGGTTGATGATGATTAACAATGTATCGACGATGTGATCGACCTATCTCCATATTGACATTAATCTTTATCATTATCAATATTCAACATGCTCGATATTTATATCGGTGTAAACTCCCTTGTCGCTATGTAACATTGGACCATAAGACCATGGCTCAATGTTGGTTCATTGAAAAAAACAATCTTTCACAATGTGAGATTAACCATGGTCGATTAATACTTTAATTGATTATAAATGCATGAGATTTATATTATCCATAGGATAAATATGATAAACCATAGTATTAAACCCTATATTATAAACCCCAGCATTGAATCTAATATTATAAACCCTAAATTCCAATTTTATAAAACCTAAATTAAATTCTAGACCACATGTATTGAGCATATCCAAATAAGATTATCATTATAACATCATAAATATTATTTTCCTAAACATTATTATGATTAATAAATTGAAGGAATCAACTCCAACAAACTAATATAATAATCCCACAACCCTTATGAATTAATATTTTAAACTGTAGGGATTAAAGAATGCAAAGGACTTTAAAGAGAGCATCATTAATATTATAAACGTAGCGACCTCAACTCAATGAATAAGTAAATTCAAGGGATAAGTATTATAAACCCAAATGATCGACAAACTACATAAATAATTTTAAAAACATGTGATATTTCATAATTTAACATTTTGTTCAACAAGCATTATTAACAATGGGACTATTATTATAAACCCAATCGCATTAGTAAACCCAATGAATAAATATTAAACCTAGCATCAACAAATTCAAAGACACATTCATTAATTATTATTATTGATTAAGATTAATACAATTAATAATTAGAATTATGATTATTTAAATTTAATATCATCAATATTGATATAATATAATTTATAGTAATATAATATTTTAAATTAATATAATTATTAATTAATTATACTATCATTTAAATTTAATATCATTATTAATTAACAAATATTAACAATAATTAATACATTCAAATAATTAAATATTAATAATAATCAATTAATAATTTTATAAATAATAATTAATTAAAACCTTAGATTAATAAATCCAACATATCGATAGTTGTAAATTTATGAATAATTTATATTCTAGGGATATGCACCCCTTGATTAATTAAATCTAACAGACAGATAATATAAACCCAAGGAAATATCCCAATGGATTAATAGCTAAACAAATTCAAAGGTTTAAAAACTAAAGGAATACAACAACCAGGATTAATATTATAAACCATAGGTATATAAAGACTTAGGTAAATATTATAAACACTCAAATAAACATACTGATCATTTTACCATGGTTTATTTAAGCATTGAGATTAATATTTGTCAAAATGAGGACATTGGGCCAAGGGATTATGATTAATAACTTAAAATATTGATATTTAGGACAAGGAATACACACAAGGGATTATAATTAAAGGAATAATATTAAATCCCAAGGATGAATATTATAAATATTATACTGCAACTCTAACATAAATATTATAAACCTATCGTATATGTTCCTAACATAAATATTATAAACATCATGAATAAAGGGTTGACATGGTCACTCATGATTATAAACACAAGGGATTAATTGCAGGATTAATATTATGTTCCTATGAACAATATTAGCACAATTCGAATATGAAACTTAGATTATCAACTAAAGATTGATATTAATGTTATAAACTCATGAATAATTTGTAATTGCCGCTTGAGGGTTCTCACCTGCCTGCATGACAGAATCTCATTACTGTTCTCGTAATGACTTCGCCGCCAGATTAAATTTCACTGTGGGGTTTCAGTTTCACTTCGAGGAAGAAAATTAATATTATATTTCTATTGATCAGTATGCATACAATTATATATTACATTTAAGAGACTATATAATATATATCATAGATCACTTTGTCATTACAAATATCATAATATAATAGATCTGCATCTATATAATGTATCAATTAAGGTATTTCCATTCCATTATATACTACTATCAATATATTCATGCATAAATAATATGTGTTCATGAGATAAGTAAGAGATAGAAGTAAAGTGATCTTAAGAAATAATAGTAAATAGATAGCAATAATAGCCAAGCAAAAGTGTCCGTGTATTAATTATTGGTATCAATTTTCTCTTTATCTACTTTCAAGGCATGTTTCAGTTGGATTCTTCGCATTAAAGGACTAAATTTACGCATTACAACTAACAGAGCCTCTACAAATCTAGATCGAAATCCTTACAAAAATTATAGACGCATAAATTTAGATCCAAAGATTACATCAAGTTACCTTTGCTTATAATGATATATCTATTGATAAAAAATGTAATTGATATTGTAAACCATGGCTCGAGGCCCATTTTAAAGCCATTTTACATTAAGAGGGGCACCCAAAGCCCTATATGTGTATAACGGCATACAAAATCTCATACAAAAGATTGTGCAAAAAATATCATGTGATCTCATCCCGAGTCATCAAGTATGTTATCTAGTTGGAGGATGCACAAAAGATTATAGATACTAAACTTTGCACAGCAGTTCTCATGCTTGAAGAACCACTTTTCAGCAGGAATCCTATCATTAGATCTATCTTTCAGACAGCTCAATATGGCACGAAATTTCATGAGAGCCGGAGGACTGGTTACTGTCAATGGTTTTAATTACTGGGATGATTCCATACTTGGGGTGGCCAGGCACTATGGGCACTAGGTAGATATCAAAGCCATTTCAGCTTATGTGCACCCATTGCGCAATCTGTGTCATTTCAACTGTCTGACAAATTGCAGCTGCCTAAAATATGTCATTGTGTAATTATGAAATATTAATTGCCGCTGGCCTATTTTCGGTAGTTTCATTTAATTTGGATGTGGAGTTCTAGCTATAACTAGTAACGTATGTTTAAATATTTCATCGACGGTTTTGCCAAGATGCCAAGCTCATCGCAAGAGTTCCTTCTAATCTTCTTCTTCTAGGGCTGTAGATCGCTTAAAATTTCACCACATTAGCTGGTCGCAGATGCTACAGCATCGTGTTTTCCATTTTCAGAAGCAGTATTTCGAAGCCTACTCTAGTAGCAAAGGTGAATAGCCCACGGAATCGGTTCATCAAAATTATAATGTATCACGCAAGTGCCTATCGGATATAGCCTTACACGAGCCGAAGATGTTCATCTTGTAGACTCTTATCGCCCATCCATAATTGTTGCATCAATTTAGGTGCAGTGATATTAATATTAATCCTGTATTTTGTTTCCTGGCAGAGACGTATCAAGTAAGTGCTCGCTTGTGTCTTCGCCCGGCAAATGCTCATTCCCACTCAGCTCGCCATCTTGAGTTTCCTATATCCCAACTATAGCCACTTCTGTTAATAATATTATACGACTTCCATATGTGAATTGATTTATCGGCAGACATGTTTGCAACTATTTAGTCATCCTAGTCAATAGATCTTCCTTCATCAGTATCTTTAGATCCTTCGTCGCTGACGATGCTCTCTTCGGGAATCCATGATTTTCCATATCTTCGCCAGTGTTTCCATGGTTTTCTAGGCACATTATTTTTCTTCTGTTCAATATCCAAGTGTCAATAGTTCATTGATTAGTTGTTACTTCTTCACAAAAAAATGTGTTTCGCTGATGTTTTAGAATAGAATTTGATGCACCAGATCTAACTATTGCCGTAACTCTTTGAATGATGCTGCATCAAAATCATCCTTCGCGGACTAGTATGGGTGACTATTGCCTGCATCTTCGCGCATGGTGAATATTGCTGGCGGCTTTGAAATTCTGCTATCATCGTCATAAATAAATCTTCATCATACTGGTCGATAAAACAACACCCATAAAATATTATTCTCCATATTACGTAGGACTGAATTTATTCTAGATCGCAGAGCGTCAAGGCCACTGTCAATATCTGTACCACTAAACCGGCTCTAGGCTTCCACCTTCAATGCACCGTGTTCGCATTGGGCATAGAAATATCTTCTCTTTCCTCGCCTCACATTCCTCTAAAAAACTTAGATATTTAGACCCAAAGAAATAAATTCATGGATAATACTACAAGGATTATAAAACTACAACTGTTGCATTAATAATATAACTCCCTGGTATACATTCTGTGATAAATATTAAATAAACCCCGAACAACATATCATCAAGGGTTAATTTTGTATAAATATTGAGAAATCTCGTTTAATGTGACATTGGAACAGGATGAGCAGCTGGTCATCAAGGTAGAAGCAGATCGGTGAACATTGTCATTAAATGTGGTGATTGACCATGGTCGACCATGGTTTATTTCATTAGACAATATTTTCATAATCTAACATTGACCATGGTTGATAATAATTTATTAAACCATGAATTATGAACTCCAATATTTGTATAAAAATCTAAAGATTAAAATTATAAACCCTATCAATAATATGTTCAAAATAAGAACCCCACCCCAAGCATCGAGAAATCTACGTAATAATAAACACTAAAATCCAAGGATTACAAACTCCAAGGAAATAATATCTAACTCAAGGGATAAATATTATAAACTCCAATGTATATAAATTCCTAACATAACAATATAAAACCATGCAGAATAAAACATGGCTGACTCATGATTGCAATGATTGCATATATTAAACCCAAACTCCTCATGGATAATATTATACTCCAATATAAATTTTATGTACATTATACCCCAGTGAACCCCAAATGAATTAATAAAACACCTGATTGATATTATAAACCCAATGGAATAATAAACTAAAAAGGATTACCTCTAAAAAAAAAAAAACCCCAAGGTATTATAAACCCAATGAAATAATATTAAATCCAATGGATTAATATTATAAAGCCAAAGGTTACGGTTGAAATCGATGTTAGCCATGGTTGATTTCATATTGAGAGCATTAGTCATAATGTGACATTGGACCATGATTCCCCATGCATTGAGCATGATTGTAAACTTGTATGAAGTTTATACTAAAACCCAATTAATTATATTATTTACCCTATGAAAAGTATTAGCCACTTTGGAATATGAAACCTTAGATTAATGTTCCAAAGATTGATGTAAATCCTATGAATAATTTTATATCACTCGGGAATTAAACCCTTAGATAACCTAATGGATTACATTATAGACCCAAGGAAATATTAATCCCATGTGATTTATACTAAAAAACCAAGGGTTTATAAACCTAAGGAAACAAAATTCAAAACAAGTGCACAATATTATTCATAGATATATAAAGACTTTGAAGATAAATACTATAACCCCTAACTAAACATGGTTTACCATGGTTTATTTGAACATTGAAAATATTTGTTATATGCGATGTTTGATGAACATGGTTTTCCATGGTTCACCATGGTCAACGATATTGTTTATGGTTGATAAATTTGTGACATGGTTGATTTTCATATTGAGCCACATTTTCAATATGTGATGTATTGCAACATGGTTGACAATGGTTTAACATGGTTTATACGCAATAGTCATTGCCGCAGACATCGTGACTCCATGGTTGTCACAATACGATTGATTTTCGAGACAGACAATAATTTTCATAATTTTATATTGGATCATGGCTGATAATAATTTATTAGTCAATGAACTATGAACTCCAAGATATTTGTATAAAATTAAAGATTAAAATTATAAATCCTATAAATATTATTATAGACTAAGAATAGAAACTACTATATATCACCCCCAAAGATTGATATTGTAACTCCAAGGGAATAATCCTAAGTGTATCAACACAAATCCAAGGGCCCCAAGGGAATACATTGTCTACATAACATTATAACTCAATTATATATTGTAACCATAACATACATTATAACCCTTGCATACACCACATTAACACAAGAGATAGCATTATAAATTAATATAAATCTTATGTATAATATTATACCCTAGAGACTTTCATTAAATTCATGGGAGTTGATATTGCAAACAATGGAATAAAACTGCGATTATTCTGCACCAAAGGTAATGAAATCCCAAGGAAGCCAATATAAAATGAGGAATTTATATTATAAAACCACAACATATAAATTGAAATATAAATACTGGTATTCATCATTACACCATACCCATTTTACTGAGAAATATGTGTCACATTCTATCATTGTATTATTTTGAGCATGTTTAATTTTCAATTAAGATTAAATATTTTCCATACTGCAATGTCAGATCATGGTTTCATATTGAGAAAATGTCATAATGCATTAGACCTGATTGCAAACTGTTCTTATTATCTGTAGCCAAGGAATTATATTATTAGTTCTATGAACACATTAATTTTCAATATGAAACCTGTATTAATAAATGCTATCGCATTGATATTAATGTTATAAAATCTATGAATACCTTGAATTTGTTATTAACCTAAATTAATAAATTTTAATGGATTGATATTATAAACCCAAAGACAATGTGAAGTTAAATAGATGACCATGGTTGATTTCATTGAGACAATCTTTCACAATGTGGCATTGCATCATGATACACCGTGGTTGAAAATACTGATGGTGACACGATGGTTGAAAATGGCCGATTTTCATATTGAGACAATATTTCAAGTACCTATGAACAATAATATGTACAGTATTGTACTACACATATTACTACATTTTCTAAATATCATTATTTTTAACACTATTACATATTAGTTATACAGTTTTAATATTGTTTTCAATATTAATACTCTTATTTTATATATATATATATATATATATATATATATTTAATAACTAATATTAATGTTACCATGTATTAATAATATCCTATCAATTATTTATATTGAAATCTTATAAATAATAATATATAATAATATTAATATTAATAAATATTACATTAGTATTTTACATTATGGCATTATATGCATGTATTTTTCGAAATATATTAATTATATTATTATCTATAATATTATATAAATATATATATATATAAATCTAATATATTATTATTATATATATTAATATTAATACATTTATTCTTAAATCCATAAATAATAATATATAATAATATTTCATAATTTTTATTATATAAAGTATATTAAAGAATACAAACTTATTTTATATAAACACATTAAAATAAATAATATATTTATTAAAATTTATATGAAAATTAAAATAAAAATACCATATTTATTAAAATTTAAATGTAAAATTATATTATAGTTAGATATGATGCTAAAGCAACCAATATTAGAATATAAACTAATATTATAATTCAAAATTGCAACTATTTGTTATTGAATACAATATGGTTGTATATATTTGTTCATTGGACTTCAAGCAATTTTATTTCATTTCACATGTTTGACCGACACCTTTACTTTAGGCAATACATTCTTTATTTTTTAGTGAGAGAAGTAAAAGTAGTTTATGATTTTTTGGGAATTGATGAATTTTATTATCCATCATTATTTATTAAATTGCAAAAATCATTAAATTGTCCATTATTCTTTCCAATTTTTATCATAAAGAATCTAATTTTGTATTATAAAAAAAAAATGCGAAGACTAGCATTTCACCGATAATAGTGAAACTATATTAATATACCTAATATTTGAAGTAAAATTTAAAATATATTGTAAACCTAATATGGTAATATTATAATATTATAATACTACATAAACTAAAATATTTGTGATTGAGGTGCTTTTAAAGAAAAAAATTACATTTTTTTTAACATACTATTTGTTTCTGGTAAATGAATCTGTTGACAATTTCATCCAGTTCTAATAATTATTTAAAACTTTATGAATGAGGCTGAATTCATGTGGCCTGATGCATTCCTGAATTGAAATCTCATTATTCAATATTGTTTCTAAAATTTTTTATTTTTAATCACAATGAATTTGGCAAATGGAATAGAATTAGCATATTTAAAGTATCGGCTGCTGGGTCTAATCTTAGAGTTAGTTTTAATTTTTTTTCCTGTCATTCTAGGATTATTGCAATGTGAATTTTGTATCATTTTTATTAATTCATTGCTTGCATAAAGAGCATGAGGGCAATTACATTGCTTTAACTCTGTGTAGAAAGTGCCATAATAGCATGTATTGCCATTTATTGTATTGGTTGCTCTATTATATATATATATATATTCTTTATTAAATTTAAATCAAAATTGGTTAAAGAAAGAGAAGAACTAAAATAAGAGGGAAGAAATGCAGGACAAGAAAAAGGGTATTTAAAATATTAAAAACCAATTGTTTATATTAAATTTAATAGAAGAAAAATATAATATAATATTAATATTATTTTAACAAAAATTGAAAATTAATATTGTAAACTATATTTGCCTCTAAAACCTAAAATATATAAATTATATTAGAATTTGAAATTCTAGAATCAAAATGGTTATCGTATTTAAAAATCATTATTTTCTTCTATAAAACCATGTTAATATTTGGTGTTGATAAAACTATAATCAATGAAAGTTAACACAGAATACATAAATATATTTCGCTCCCATTATCACTCTAATACCTTTATTGTGAGATTTGATTTAAAGTTTAAGAAATTGGAGGTAATCAATGTGCACCAAGTTTTAACTCTAGGATCTAGTTTCCTAAGGAGCCTGAAGATTTTCTTTAAGATTTAACTTTTTGCTTGATTATAAGATATTAGGCTAGGGATTGCAAATTGGTTTTGATTTGGTTTGTTTGGTGGGAAATATCACTTAATGAGATGATAGTGTGGCTCAGTGGCAAGATAGAGCAGGTTCTGAAGATCTGAGCACCGATTTAGTGAAGTGGTTTTATTAAAGAGTAATGAAGTGACTTTTTTATCTGATATGAGTGAGTAGGGACAGAAAATAATCGCAGAGGGAGTAGGAAAGCAAGAGGAAAACATAAAATGATAAATAGTGAAGACAAGGTGTTTTTGGTAAATCCCCGAAATTACCACCCTATTTATTCATTCAAATTCTAGAATACATAATGGATTTAAGAAAACAGAGAAGATAAAAATGAAAGTAGAGTACTTCAATTCAATGCACTATCATGATGAATCTTGAAATATGATGCTAGATGATACTTTGATCTCGTTTTTTGCTACTGAATCCGTAATGCTATTAAGTACAACAAAATGACTCTAGAAATTAAAAAGAATTTAATTCCACACTAATATTTCAGTTTGTTTTTTTTTTATAAAAAAATTGCCTACAAAATATCCTATGGTTTTCCGGCGAATTATCTTAAGGAAAAATAAAAATATATTTAATAAAATGGTGATATCTTCTTTAAAAAATCAACAATAAAATGAAATCGCTTGTGGAGGTAAGGTGTGATAAAATTTTTCGCCTGGCAAAGATATTTCAAATTCTTGTTTTTGAAATATTATTCTATTATCTTTATAATTTTTTAACTCGATTCTTCTTTATCCTTCGATAATATTTAACTCGCATATTTTAGAAAAAATAAAATCTTTATTTACTATCAGAATAAATTTATTTTGACCGAACAAAATTAGTAAATTGGCTCATATACTTTTTTTGGTAATTTGACTTTTATTAGCATCTCGTTGAGGATTGTTGTTTCATCATTTGAATTTGTATCTTTTTTAGTTGCCTACTCAAGATATCAAATAAACTTTATTTCATGTCGTTGCATAAAATAAGTTCAAAATTTCGGTAGCATCTCTCCTATAGGAATTACCTTATCCATTCGCCTACACTCAGCATTTTGTATTCTTATTTTTCTTATTACCCTATTTAATGAGTTTATCATTAATGACCAAAATGTTAGGCAAAATTATTTTTGCCTCAAATTTTCAAACTTAACCATAAACTTGCTAAGGGCTATGTCTGTTTTCACATTTCTCTTCAGCACAAAATTTTTTGAAAGGAATTTCCTTATTTCCAAGGATTGTTCTATCCGATTTATTGATTTCCTATTTTCAATTTCGCTTGTTTTTATTGTTGAAACTTTATCACCCTAGTATTTTGTTTCAGTGCCTTGTCACCTAGCTCCTCTTTGTTTTATGAATCTTCAAGTACAAGGCTTCGTTGTAAACTTTGTCTATATTTCTCCGGATTGAGGGGATGTACATCATTGAGGCCAATGAGTTCTAAATTTCCATAATCATTTCCATATAGTTGTTCAGTTTTAAGGTCAAATATTTTGTAGATTCTTTCAACTCAGCATTTAACCTATTAGCCCTTTTTCATATTTTAGCATTAATTGAGCTAGATTTGGAAATTCAAGATTAAAAATAACAATTTTCACCAAGCATCTCATTAGCTTGAAGTGACATTTTTCCTTGGTTTTCACTAGTTTACTAGCCCACAGAATGTTGGTTTCAGAGAGAGATACAAAAATTTTAAGTTGTGGACAGTCATCATATCAGTAGTAGTTGTAATGGTTATTTTGGTGCTAAATGTTAGAGCAACGCATAACAATAATGTTCATGTAATAATGTATATTTCCCAGGTTTCTTTGCAGCTTCATCATGGATATGCTTGTCCATTTGAATCTTCCATCTTTTTTATTCAAGTTCTATTAATTGAAAAATTAAGTTCATCATGCTATATTTCGATTTTGTTCTTGTATTATTTCTCTATCTCGTGGATGTCTGCTTGGTGAGCTTGAGTTGCTCTTTACTGCCGTAATGTCAACATTCTTTTCTTCACTACTCTTCAAAGATCTTGACATTAGGATCATACTTGATAACCAACTCTCTATAGACTTACTCTAAGATCTTTAGCAGGATAACCTTCATTTTATCTCTCATTTGGGTGAGGACCAAGCTTCTGTTGATGCATCACCATAGCCTTGGTGAAGGCGGCAATATAATACCCTAAACTTTGCCTATGAAACTCACCCATCTAAGGCATGAATTCTTCAGCTGGCACCCTCACTTTCTCAGAAGTCTACAACTTTGTACCCCGACGTTGGTCAGTAGCTAATCTAACAGCAACGAATTTTTGTTTGAATAGTCAAAAGCCGATAAATGTCCGTGCCTATTTCAAATACACATATATCTGGATTTTCTTCATTCTTGTCTTATTTTCTGCATTTTTATCTAATCTTTTTTTTCTGTTGCTCGTGAGGAGATGCTTCCAACTTCTGCTTTCTATGAATTCGTGTATTAGAATTAGTCATTATGTATCCTTCATTTAGAATTTCAGATTATTTTTAATGATTGTAGTAGCATCTATAGGTTTGTCACTTTGCATATTTTCAATCTTCTATAGTCATTTCCTTCTCTTTTATCAATCGAATTTATTTGTATTTTTATTGTATCTAATTTTAACCTAGTCTCACTAGCACTGCCATATGCCCCCTCTTTCTCCGAGTCTTCAGAAGCTTTATCTCCTTTATTTCCAGCTTGCAAGGTGTGACTAGTATCACCCTATTTAACCGCATCTACCAAAGTAGCTTTGCCACTCAAGCATTGACATATTATTCAAACTCTAGTTTTTTCTCATGTAGTAAGGTGTTAGTTTGAAATTTTCACCGATTTTCTAGTATTCCTTTGGATCATAGTTCCATGAGAACTTCTTCAAATTTGCAATTGGGCAATTATTTTGTCGCTTCTGTTCCCCTGAGATTCGTGATTACAAATAAATATCGTTGATACTTAACTTAAATTGGGTCTGCATTTCCGGCAGAGTTGATAGAATCATAATTTAAAGATTTCTAGCTATATTCCAAGGGCAAAGATTCTCATTGGCAGCATATTTAGGTATTTGTATGGTATTATGTTGTATTCAAAACTCTAATTTATTTATGTTTCATATAAGTAATAATCACCAAGTTTCTAGTGCTCGATATCGCAGTGAATTTCTTTGCATTTTCATCGATTCTTGGCTTTCGCAGGGTAAACATATTTATGGACAAAGCAAATCTCGGCAGTTCAATCTTGTGGACCTTCTGTCAAAGAAGTCCAAAGATCCAGGCCATCAGCTTCTTTGAGATGAAACTTCTATCCGCTTGAAAATGTAAGAATAAGCAAGGATGGGCATCTAGTCATTCTTCAAATAACTTGACTAGCCGATTGATACTGTCGCAATATACTCAAAGATAAATTGAAATTATAGAGGGATGTAAATCTTGGTGCAGTATGTGAGTTCTACATTGACTCCACCGCATTCAAAATATCCTAAGATTAAATGAAAACATGGAAATGACATGCTTAAATTTCTTCGGAAAATTTTAGCAATAGAGGTTGATTTGTGGACATGTAGGCATGAACACTTGAAAACTCAAACATTTTGGGAAAATCACATTAATGTACAACTTTTTGTGTTTATTAATAGCTGAACAATTTTGGGATTAGGTTTGAGTTGTAACATCTGGCTTATGGACTGTTTCAGCAATTTTAAATAGTGTTCTTTGTTACCTCATCATTAAAATGACAAAGCCTGTGCTTCGATTAAACCTAATAACCTATGGGCATTGATTAATGATCGGAACAACATATGGCAGTTTTGATTCCCAAATTTGACTTTCAACTGATTCAGTGACTTTTCATAGACCTGTTAGCGTCTAGAAAATTAAATCAACAATGGGATCCGCTATTTTATAGTCTCATATTAATGGGTGTTTGATGTCTACAACAAGAGGTCAGAGATTTCATTACACGACAGGTTTTGAGGATTATTGTTGATTGGAATCTTGACATTTTTAGTTTTCGATAATCAAAAATTCGTTTTTTTAGTTTTCGATTTTTCAGAAGATTAAATTGTTTACGTAGTGTTTTTTTACTTTAACATAGTTTTGATAAAATAGCAAATTTGAAATTTTTCCTTGATTTCACCTTAATTTTGAAGCACTGATTTCACTAGTTTCATGAAATAAGAAACAAGGGTTTTCGGCATTTCGGCTAAAATTGATCTGTCAAATTTGTGTTGGAGCAATATGGCGGCAGATTGAGTCTTTTGCTTAAAAGGCTAAATAAACTTGATTTTCCAAATTAATGCAATATTTGAATAATATTTGAAATTTTCATATAAGCTTGGGAGAATAAGTTTATTGTATCAATTTTCAAAGAAATTTTTGTAGTTTATAATACTTTTTCTCGAAGTTTTGCGTATTAATTTTGCACAGCTGAAAGGTAAAATTATTTTGGTTGTTAAGGAAATTGTAATTTTCATCTTTAGTACAGCTTGGGATCTTCAGTCTTGATACACCGCAAGTGGTGTTTTGTTGATTTGCGATTGAATCACGTACACTCTCATTCTCACGGAGATGAATACAAGGAATACACAGAAAGGGTTTAATGGCACAATTAAAAGTTCCATTAAATGTTTTATGTCTGTAATAACGCATTGTCGGAAGTCACGCCAAATCGCATATTTCGGCTTTGAAGGTGAAAACGAATATCGCTTAGGCGGCAAATGGTTTTCGGGTTGACGATGCACCAATATTTTGGAGATAGAAAAAAGAAATCAATTATTGCGTGGTTTGGAATGTAAAGAGCGGCGCTAGTTTCTAATTTGTGATATGGCCAGTGATTGTCACCGTGTGTTGATGACACGGGACGATTCATTAAATAAAAATCGGTTTTTTTTTATGTGGCGGGTAGATTTTAAATGTTATATATATATATATATATATATATATATATATATATATATATATATATATGTATAATATAAAATCTTATAATATTTATTACGTGTATACAATGTATAAAAGAACGAAAGCACCAATGGCATGTGCATGTATTACATGTATATATATACATTTTTAACAAGTGTTTTAAAATCAGAGAAGTGTGATTGTAATATAAATAATATTTTTACCTATGTGAGAGTGGGGATTTATTTTATCATGCGGGGATAAATAAACATAGGTCTTAACTTAAAATAGTAAATTTTGGGATATTTTACATATAATAGATTTAATAATATAAGAAGTGAGGATTATTTTAATATATGGATTTAATAATATAGTTAGAAATTAATATGAAATGGAAATTAATGAATGAAATGAATTAAATACACAGAATTTAAACTAAGTAAAGTAAAATTATAAATTTACATAATTTATCCTATTTTGTGATTTTTAATAATATAAACTTGCAGATGTCGCATTCTCAGTGGGTTTTGCCGTTGAATGAAAACGAAATACAAGGGGATCTTTACTTTTACTAAGAAAAAGGCTTTAATTTAGGAAAAGGGATCATAGTTTTGAAATGAGTATGTGTTGATGAAAGGTTTTATGTAGGGAATCCAATCTTTTGCACCACCGTTACTTGCTCAGTCTCGGTCCCAACAAGTCGAGAAATTTCCCCGAGCCTTCTTAATCGAAGGTTTAGAATAATCGGATCATTTTGGGGAGGGGAAATTAGGTTTTCCCCGATGATGCTTTATTACAAAAACGTTTACGACCACATTCTAACATTTTTTTTTTCCATACGTGGGTGAATTTAGTCCCTAAATCTATTTCATCGAAGCATAAATCTATCTAAGCACCTAATTATCTGAGGACTCAGATTAAATCAGCTTGAGCTCCTCATTTATTCTCTAATTATCTATCGATGATCATTTGGAAACGTTTGACACACCATGTCAAACTTTAAACTTGATAAATCAAATAGATAGTTAGAGAATAAATGAGGAGCTCAATCGTTTAACTGAACTCGATGTGAAATTAGGTTAGACTTAGATAGATTTAGGTGCTTTCCAATGAAAAAAATAGATTTAGGGTTTCAAAGCTTAGATCTACGTGCAGATGAAGTAAAAAATGTTAGAATAATGATGGGTAGGTAGAAAGCAATTGTGCAAGGCATGTAATAAAGCATCATCGGGATTACTAATTTCCCCTCCCCCAAAACTGATCCAAACATTCAATGACACCTTCCCGACTAAAGAGGCTCGGAGAGAATTTCCTGAAACCACCCGTTGGGACCGAGACCCGAAGCACAGTAACGCGATTGCAAAGATTGGACTCTACATGAAACCCATTTCATCAAAGCATACTCACCCTTTTCCAAAACTATGATCCCTTTTCCTAAGTAAAACACCTTTTGCACTGTAGTAAAAGTAAAAATCCCCCTTAATTAGTTCGCATTTCATCAAAAACACTTAAAAACCCACTGAAAATGCATTTTATCCTAGGATTTTTATGTGTTAAGAAATCAAAATGGGACAAATTATGTAAATTGCTATTTACACTGCTTAGTTTAAATTCTTTGTGTATTTTAATTCATTTTGCGTCCATTAATTTCCATTTCATATTAATTTCTAACCTATATTATTAAATCCCATATATTATATCCCTCCCGTATATATTATTAAATCTATTATATGTAAATGTCCCCAAAAACCCACTTATTTTAAGTTAAAACCTATGTTTATTTATCCCACATGATAAAACATACCCCACTCTTTCACATAGGTTTAAAAATATTATTTTATATTCTAATCCTCGCCCCTACTGGCTTTAAAACACTTGCTAAAGATATGTTGTATATGCCATGTAATACCATACCTCGTGCCAATGGTTATTAACACTCGTGTTTTAATGTTTTATTTAAACGTATAACATTACCCCCCGCTAATCAAATAATATAAGGTTTTATATGTTATATATATACATATATATATATATATATATATATATATATATATATATATATATATAACATTTAAAATCTACCCCGCCACATATAAAAACACCCGGAACACACATCTTACCACCAAGCAACTCCAGAGATACGATCACAGACGCACTCGCATCAAAGCAGAGATTCGACAAATCGCGGCCATGTCACAAATTAAATTGCGCAAAAAATAACACATTTCCAAACCACACGAAATAGGTGGTTTTATGCTCTCCCTCACTCCACGTGGCCGAGCCTCTATTGGATTGCATCCGATCCAACCAAAACCATTTTACGCTTGTTCCCGCGATTAAACACCCACGGTTTTCACCTTCAAAAACCCAAAACGACTAACTATCGTCGACGTGACTTCCATTTAATGCGGTAATTTTAGACATAAAACATTTAATAGAACTTTAAAGTCGTGCCCATTAAACCCTTTCCTCTGCTAGGAGCTAACGTATCTCATCCTCCAGAGCCGAAAAGAATGGAAAGTGTACATTGATTCAATCCTAGAACCAACAAAAAAGCGAAGCCACGACTGATGGCGAGACCGCAGCAAGATCTGCAAAACTCGCCGCTAAAGACATGAAAATTCCTGGAATTTTCAGCTCCAAAAAGCAACCAAAAACTCAGACACACACCTCGAAGAAAGCTGTTGCAAAGACCATACACTCGCAAAACGAGTATTTTCCGACGAAAAAGAAGTCCGTTATCATTCTAAAAAGAATTTGCTTTGAAAGAATTGAGTACACATAGAAGCTTGTTCTCCCAAAGAGAAAGCTTTCTACTTGTGCGAAAAGAGCTAAAACCATATCAAAATTTGATTAAAACCCCTGTTTTCAAATATTGCATTCGCTTTATGAAGGAAAAATCAAGTTTATTTTCTTAGCCTTTTTAGACTTTAAAGAGACTCCAATCTTCTGCCCATCAAATCCCTTCACGCAGTAGCATACCATGCCTAATTTGGATCAATTTTTAGCCCAAAATATACTGAAAACAAAGTATAAGAAAGCCCTCGTTTCTTATTTTCATAAACTAGTGAAAGTCCAGTCGTGAAAACCAAAATTAAAGGTTTGAAATCCAAGGAAGGAACAAATTTGTATCTATTTTATCCAAAAAAACCCATGTTAAAAGTAAAGCACACTTCATGAAACTATTTTAATCTTACAAAAGAAATCCGGAAAGCCACAAAAAGCAGATTTTGCGTTGTATCCTAGAGCCTAAAAATGTCAAAATTCCAATCCGGCCTATGTCCTCAAAGTACTCAATCGTTGTGAATCATCTACAACCTGCTTGTTGTGGACATCAAAGACACTACACCATCAGTATATGTGGACTATAAAACAGCAGCATCCAATCTGTTGAATTTAATTTCTCAGACCTACCACGCCGTAGACTATGAAAAGTCCTTCAGATCTAGTTGAAGAAGTCCCAAATTTGCGGAATCAAAACTGCCCAAATATGTTGTTCCAAAGCTCATTAATCAGCACCATAGGTTATTAGGTTTTGTCGTAGAGCTATTATTCACACGTAACGTAGAGCAATGATGAATGCAAACAAAGAGGTACTATTTAAAGATGCCAGCACGAGTCCATAATACCGATGTTTGCAAACTCAAACCTAATCCCAAAGTAGTTCCTTTATTAATATAAGTACTTACAAAGTTGTACATTAATCTTGATTTTCTTTAAAATGTTTCAGGTTTTTTCAAGTGTTCAGAGCCTTTACATGTTATGAGGGTCCACAAATCAACCCTCCATGTTCTACTTCAAAATTTTCCGGAAGCTTTAAGCATGTCATTTCCATGTTTTCATTTATCTTAGGATATTTTACATATAGGAATACCTTGACAGAGTCCACCGTAGTGGTTTCTATCTACTTTTGCACCAAGACAACCTCTCTCTATAATTTTCAATTATCGTCGAGTATAGTCATCGACAGTATCCAAGGACCGCCTAGTCAGGTTTCAATCGAAGGAGTATTTAGATATGCATCACTTTTCTTCTACATATGTTCTTACATTTTCGAAACGGATAAGTGCCTATAACTCTCCAAAAGCTTGATATAGAAGACAACCCACTTTCAATCATCTTTTGGACTTCTTTCGATCGGAAAAGAGTCCACAAGAGTTCAATTTTGCAGAAGTTTACGCACTATAACTTTGTCCACCCATTGATAAATATGTTTACCAATACGAGAAGCCAAGTGAATCACGGTGATGAAATGCAAAAAGTCTCTACGCCTATCGTAGGCACACTAGCTCGAGTGATCGGGTGCTTATATGAGAAACATAAATAAATTGGGAGTTTTTGGAGTCTAATATGTTGCCATACAAACTACCTAAATATGTGCCAATGAGAATCTTTGCTGCTTGGAATATATCAAGAAAAATCTTAAATTATGATTCTATCAACTTCCTAGCAGACGAGAAGAAGACCCAATTTAAGTTAAAGAATCAGCGCCATTTATTTGTAATCACGATGCAGATGCGAGAACAAGAAGCGAGCGCAAAATAATTACTCGAGTACAAATTTGAAGAGAGATTCTCCTTGGAACTATGATCCAAAGAGGAATACTAAGAAAAATCAAACGGTTAATTTCAAACTAACACCTTATATACATGAGAAAAAAACTAGAGCTCGAATAATATGTCAATCAAACTCGAGTGGCTAGAAAAACACTTTGCAGATGCAGGCTACAGGGTGATTACTAGTCACACCTTGCAAGCCTGCAAATAAAGGAGATAAAGCTACGAAAAGACTCAGAGGAGAGGGAACATACACCGCGCGAGACAACAATTGAGACAAGGTTTAAAATTAGATACAATAAAAATTCTAAAAGATAAATTCGCTGATAAAGGAAAAGTGACTATGAGAGGTTTGGAAAACATGGATGTTCTAGTGGACAACATACTACATGCTACTACAATCATTAAAAATGAAGTAGTTACGTAAATTCTAAAACAGTTAGGACATATTGATAATTCTAATACACGAGGTCATAGAGAGAGCAAGTTGGAGGCATCTTCCTCCCGACTGTACAGAAGAAAAAGAGATGTTTATGTTGAGATGGTATACAGAGGAAAATTAAGACAAAGAACGTAAGAAATCAAGAATGAGATATATTATTAGTATTTGAAGCAAACCCAGTGCATTCATAACATACTTTTATCGACTTCCTTTGACTATTCAAAACAAAATTCCGATTAATGTGAGTGCTACATGCGACGTGAGAATCCTGAACGCGTTGTAGACTACGCAGTAATTGATCTTGAAGTGCCAGCCGAAAGAATTCATGCTACGATAAGATTGAGTTTCATAGGCAAAGTTTAGAGATGTGGTGTTCTACCATAACTACCAGAGGCTAAGAGTGTCAACAAGCTTCGAGAATACAATCACAAACATGAGAAGATAAAAATGAAGGTTGAAAAAGGCCTCATCATGTGCTAAAGATCTGAGAATTAAGTCTGTAAGAAGAGTTGGAGCATGTCAAGTAGGATATGATCCTACAAAAATGTCAAAGGTGCGGTAAGAATTGAGTGAAGAAAAAGAATGTTGACATTACAGACATTAAGGAAACAACTCAAGCTTCCACCAAGCCGAACATCCACAGATAGTAGAAAGTAGTACAAGAACAAAATCAGTAAATATAACATGATGAACTTAATTTTTCACAATTAATGTAGGACGAGATAAAGAGAGATGGAGATCCAAAGTGGACAAGCTTGTCCATCGATATGAGAAACTACAAAAACATAGGAAACTCCTATTTCGGTACTCCCATGGTTATTATTGTTGTGCGTTCAACTACTAGCAGAAGAAGTTGGCACCAGAAATAACCGTCAGGCTACTACGAGTGCTAGTGACATCATCCACAACTTTCGCCCACATAATCCTCTTACTACGGAAGCTCAACATTCCGACCAGAGGCTAGTAAACTAGTGAAAGCCAAGGAAAAAATGTCACTTCAAATCTGTATCGAGATTACCGCATTGAAGAAAGTGATCGACAATCTTGAAGACACCAAAAATCTAGCTCAAATTAATGCACAAAAACTCATGAAAAAAGGGCTAATAGGTTAAATACGGGTTGCAGAGAATCTACAAAAATATTTGACCTTAAAAGAGCTAATTTCTTATGTAAAGAATCGGCTTATGGAGTAAAATCAATGAAAGCCATCAATGATGTTTGGCCATCAATCCGCGTAATATATGAACAAAGGGATCTACCGAGCGCATTTGACAAGCAGAGATTCATAAAACAAAAGAGGAGCTGGGTGACAAACCCGAGGCAAGCCATAGAATTGATAAAGTTTCTCAACATATAAAAACAAGCGAGGAGTTGGAAGAAATAGAAATCAATGATCGGATAGAGACAATCTTTCTTTGAAATAAGGAAATTTCCTTTCAGAATGCGATGAAACAACTTGAAGAGAAATGTGAAAACATGAACATAGCCATAGCCAAGTTTATGGTTAAGTTTGAAATTTGAGGCAAATAATTTTTGCGAACATTTTGATGTTAATGATAAACTCATGTCAGTTGAGAGTGACTACAATAAGAAAATAAGAGAGTATGCAAAATAGCGAGGCTGACAGAGCGCATGGACAAGGTGTTCCTATAGGGAAGGTCTTACTCGGAATTTTTGAGGAGCTTATTTTATCTGTGAGCATGAGGTAAGACAATTTATTTTGTCCTAAAAACCAGCATTTGCTAGATATACCGTAGGTAGACTGAGCAAATTTCCAAGAAGCTAGATACAAATTCCAAATGATGAAACTTGGCAATCACTCACTCTGCATCACGTAAAAAGTCAAATTGCAAAAAGAAAGACATAAATTGTTTCACTAGTTTTTGCACTAAAAATAGAATTTACTAGGTAGTATGCGTTTTACGAGAGATTAAAGAGTACTCCGAGTTAAATATTATCAAAGGATAAAGAGAATCAGAAAGTTAAAGAGTATAGGATAATGAAGATAATATTTCAGAAACAAATTTGAAATATCTTTGCCATGAAAAAGAGGACACCAGATAAAGCGGCCAGGAGGCTGCACCTTATCCACAAAACGAGCTTTTCATTTTTATTTGGATAAATAGGACAGCACGCTGATTTTTGAGAAGATATCACCATTTTGTTGTAAATATATATTTTATATTTTCCTTAGATAATCTTCGCAGGCTTGTTCTGAGGATATTTTGTAAACATATAAATGCTTTTCACCACTTTGAAGTATTAGTGATGGAAATAAATTGTCAGGAGTTTCTATAGTCATTTTTGTTGTACTTGAAAAGCTTTCTTATTGCAAGTTCGAGAAGTTGCAAAGCGGTCAAATCATCTAGCATCATGTTCAAGATTCATGTGATGAGCCATTGAGTTGAAGTACTTTTCTACTTTTCATTTTTTATCTTCTCATGTTTTCATGCATCCATTATGTATTCTAAATTTGAATGAATAAAATAGGAGTATTATTTCAGGAGTTTGCCCAAAAGCACCTTCGTCTTCACTATTTATCATTTCTATGTTTTCTACTCGCTTTCTAGAGTAGGGAACCCTTAATTTCTCCCTCTTTCAATTGACCTCTGCTACTCCTTCCTTATCCGCATCAAAGAATCCCTTCATCGCTCTTTATCCCAATAAAACCACTTCACTAAACCGCCTTCGAGGTCTTCAAAGACTTATCTGATCTTGCCACGGAAAAATTTGGCTTTTTGACCTTAATCCTAGTTCTGTCTGGGCTTGACTTTTGACTCCTTTAGCCCAATGGACAAAGCAAAGATTTCCCACTATCCATCTCATTAAGTGATATTTCCCACCAAACCAAACCAAATCAAAACCAATTTGCACAATCCTAACTTCAGCCTAATATCTTATAATCAAAACAAAGTTAAACCTTAAAGAAAGAGCCACTCTTCGAACCATAGGAAGGCTAGATCCTAGAGTTTAAAACTTGGTCCGTGGTTACCTCGATTTTCTTAAACTTTAAATCAAAATCTCACAACTTAAAGGAATTATTAGAGTGATAATGGGACGAAATATGTGTATTCTATTCATCGCTTTTCATCGATTATAGTTTTATCAAAGCACATGCCAAATATTTAACATGGTTTTGTGAGAAGAAAATAATGATTTTAAAATTACAATAACCATTTTAGATTCTAAATTTCAAATTCTAAATATAGTTTATATATTTTGGGTTTTAAATTTAAATATAGATTTATATAATATTAAGTTATAGTTTTGTTAAAATAATATTAATATTATATTATGTTTTAATATTAAATTTAATATAAACAATTGGTTTTAATACTTTTAAACACATTTTTTCTTAATCACCATTTCTTCCCTCTCATGTTTGAGTTCTTCTTTTCTTTAACCAAGTTTTGATTTAAGATTAACAGAGAGATATATATATATATATATAATAGAACAAGCAATCATCATGTAATTTTTTAATAAATGACGAACCATGTATTATGAAACACTTTCTACACTGAAATTAAAACAATGTAGTGCCCTCATGCTCTTTTATCTAAGCAATGAATTTCTTTTTTCAAAATGATACAAATTCACATTGTATAATCAATAATCCTAGAAATATTTAAGGAAAAATTAAACAACTCTAGAATTAGACCGACAATTGCTTTAAATATGCTAATTTACTATTCCATTTGCCAAATTTATTGTGATTAAAAAAATAAAAAATTTAGAAACCAATGTTCAATAATGAGGATTTTCCACTTTCAAGGAATCATGAACCACATGAGTTGACGTTTAAAAAGCGCTCATTCGTAGAGTTTTAAATAAGAACTATTAGGAACCCACATGGATGAAGGAGGTAACTTCTCCGCGAGGTTTCATTTGCCAAGAAACAAAATGATGCTGTCAGTACCATTCATATTTTCTCTTAAGAGTGCCTCAATCACAAATATTTTAGTTTATATTAATATTATTAATATTATAATAGTATGTATATGGTTTTTCACTGATATATTTTAAATTTTACTTCAAATATGAGGCTACAATATTAATATGGTTTCCTCGTTATCGAATGAGAAATGCTTCGAATCTTCACATTTTTTTTCTATAATACAAAAGTCTAGATTCTTTAACGATAAAGAAATTGAATATCCAAGAATAATGGACAATTTGTGTTTTGCAATTTAATAAATAATGATGGACAATAAAAATTCATCAATTACAAAAAATCATAAACCTTTTTGCTTCTCTCACTAAATAAGAATGTATGCCTCTTAAAGGCGAGAGATCGCTTAATCGTAAATGATATGAAAGTAAAATTTAGCCAAGTCCCAAACAAAATATGTTATACAACCATATTGTGAATCAATAACAAATAGTTCGATTTATAATAATACAATTTTGGTTTATAATATTGAATTTTTATATTCTAATATTGAGTTTGCTTTAGCATCATATCTAACTATAATACTAATTTTTTATACATTTAAATTTTAACAATATGGTATTTTATTTTAGTTTTCATATAAATTTTTAATAAATATATTATTTATTTTTTAGTGTGTTTGTTAAAATAAGCTTTTGTATTCTTTAATATACTTTTATATAATAAAAACTATTAATAATAGTATTATTATATATTATTATTTATAGTTTAAGAATAAATATTGTATATTAATATTAATATGTGAGAATTAATAATATTAATATTAGTTTATATATATATATATATATATTTTGAAATAATATTACAAGTAATAATATAATTAATATAGTATTAATAATTTACGAAAAATAATACTTATAATGCCATAATGTTAAAAAAATACTAATGTAATAATTATTAATATTAATATTATTATATATTATTGTTTATAGTTTCAATATAAATATTATTGATATGAGATATTATTAATGTTTATGAGGTAACATTAATATTAGTTATTAAATATATATATATATATATATATATATATATATATATATATATATATATATATATATATATATATATATATATATATATGTGTAATAAAAAATTAATATTGAAAACAATATTATAAATAATATAATCCATATAATATTAATAGTAGTGTTTAAAAAAATAATAAGTTGTAATGGTCAAGTATTGTTTGAGAAAATATTGAAAGTAATAATTATTAATTTTAATACTATTTTATATTATTGTTCATAGGTTATGAAAAATATTAATAATGTCTCAATATGAAAATCAACGCATTTTCAACCATCAGTCAATCACCATCAACCATTTTCAGCAACTTTCAATTTCCGGCCAATCATGGTCTAATGCCACATTAGCGAGAAAAGAATTGTCTCAATATGAAAATCAACCATGGTCATCCTTGCTCCCAACTTCACATTATTTTCTTTGGGTTTGTAATATCAATCCATTAGGCTGTTAATTTTAAGGGTTAATATTCCTAGGGTATAAAATTATTCATAGGTTTTATAACATTAATACTCAATCTGTTCGGTTTATTAATACAAGGTTTCATATTCAAAGGGTGTAATATTGTTCATAGGACTAACTAATATAATTCCTCGCTATAGTGTAAATCCCTTTTGGTTTACAATCGAGGGTCCAATGTCACATTATGACTAAGATTTTCTCAATATGAAAATCAACCATGGTCCAACATTACATTGTGGAAAATATTGTCTCGATTTGAAAATTAAGCATGCTCAAACAAATGGTTAACCATGGTCGAACATTGTATTGTGACACATATTTTCTCAATATGAAAATGGACCATGGTTAACAGTGGTCGACCATATTTATTTTATGGTTTATAATATTTATATTTCAATTTATATGTTGTGGGTTTTATAATATAAATCCCTCAGGGTTTAATATTATTTCCTCGGGTTTTACGATACCTTTACGGTTTTAGGAAATAATCCTTTAGTTTTTTATTCCATTGTGTTTTATAATATCAATCCCATGAGGTTTATTAATCAAAAGGGTTCTATATTCCTAGGGTATAATATTATACATAAGGTTTATATTAATTTATAATATATATCTCTTGTGTTGATAATCATGGTCAAGCATGGTCAACCATGTTTATTCTAGGGTTTATAATATTTATGTTATGGTTTAATATATAGTGAGTTTATAATATTTATCCCTTGGGCTTAATATTATTCCCTTGGGTTTATAATCCCTTGGATTTTTATTGTTGATCCCTTGGTTTATTATTCCCTTTTGGGTTTATAATATCAATCCTTTGCGGTTATTAATATAGCGGTTTCTATTCTTAGTCTATAACATTATTTATAGAGTTTATAATTTTAATCTTTAGTTTTTATACAAATATCTTGGGTTCATAGTTCATGATTTAATAAATTATTATCAACCACTGATCCAATATCAAAATTATGAAAAATATCATTGTCTCAATATGAAAATCAATCATGGTACAACCATTGACAACCATGGTCAATGTCACATTATGACACATGTTGTCACATTATGAAAACCATGGTAAACCATTGTCAACCATGCGTGCAATCTCACATGATTGAAAAATATTGTTTCAATATGAAAATCAACCATGGTCAACCATTGTCAACCATCGCAACCATCGTTGACCATGGCCAACCATGGTCTAATGCCACATTGTGACAAATATTGCCTCAATACCAAAATCCAACCATGGACAAACCATGTTCATCCTTTGTACAACATCAGACATTCTAACAAAATATTATCTCAATGTTCAAATAAACCATGGTAAACCATGTTTATTTCATGGTTTATAGTATTTATCTATGTCTTTATATATCTATGGTTTATAATATTAATCCCTTGTTTAGAATTTTATTCCCTTGGGTTTATAAACCCTTGGTTTTTTAGTATAAATCACATGGGATTACTATTTCCTTGGGTCTATAATATCAATCCATTGGGTTATTAACCTAAGGGTTTATATTCCTAGGGTATAAAATTATTCATAGGGTTTACAACATTAATATCAATCTTTTGGGTTTATTAATCTAAGCTTTCATATTCCAAAGGTGTATTACTGTTCATAGGGTAAATAATATAATTCATTGGGTTTAGTATTAGTCTCTTGGGTTTACAATCATGCTCAACCATGAGTCGATCATGGTCCAATGTCACATTATGACTAAGATTTTCTCAATATGAAAATCAATAGCATGGCCCAACATCACATTTTCAACCATGGTCAACCTTGGCTTTATAATATTGATCCATTGGATTTAATATTATTTCATTGGGTTTATAGTACCTTGGGGTTTTAGAATTAATCCTTTGGTTTATTATTCCATTGGGTTTATAATATCAATCCATGTCGGTTTATTAATCTAAGGGTTCATATTTCTAGGGTATAATATTACACATAAGGTTTATATTAAGTGTATAATATTATCCATAGGGTTTATAATATTAATCCTTGGGTTTGATATATATCCATTGTGTTGATAATCATGGTCAACCATGTTTATTCTACGGTTTATAATATTTATGTTAGGGTTTATATACATTGGGTTTAAAATATTTATCCCTTGAGCTTAAATATTATTCCCTTGGGTTTATAATCCCTTTGGATTTTTAGTGTTGATCCCCTTGGGTTTATTATTAGTTCGGGTTTATAATATCAATCCTTTAGGGTTATTAATCTAGGGGGTTCTTATTTTTAGTGTATAATATTATTGATAGGGTTTATAATTTTAATCCTTAGTCTTTTATACAAATATCTTGGGTTCATAGTTCATGGTTTAATAAATTATTATCAACCATGGTCCAATGTTAGATTATGAAAAAAATGATTGTCAGTCCTAATATGAAAAAATAAACCATGTTCAACCATCGTGGCCATGATGCGATGCCACATTGTGACAATGGTTTGTCTCGATACGAAAATAAACCATGGTCGACCATGCGTGCACCTTGTTCCAACGTCACATTCGACAAGATTTTCTCAATCTTTAAATAAACCATGGTCAACCATGTTTATTTCGGGGGTTTATTTAGTATTTATCTAAGTCTTTATATACCCGAGGGTTTATAATATTAATACCTTGGTTTGACTATTATTCCTATGGTTTATAACTTGCTCTTTTAGTATTAATCCCTGGGTTTATTGTTCTTTGGGTCTATAATATTATCTAAGGGTCAGAGAATGTGCATGAGGCGGAAAGGAAGAAGGAAAGATATTTCATTATGCTTGGCTACTATTTGTTTGATTGCATTAATTGGGTGGAAGACCCTAGAGGAAACACAATTTCCCAAGATAGAGCCCCAAATGTGTGAGGTCGCGCGGTATGCTACAGCTCTAGAACTCATCGGATCCTACACACGTCATGGAGAATAATATTTTATGGGTGTTGTTCGACGCCATCACTCTTATTCGTGTAGTACGGTCCTATAGCCAAGGTTATCTCCCAGATGTTGTACGACTAGTACAAGATGATAGCAAAATTTCAAAGCCACTTTCCATAATATTCATATACTGCGCGAAAGGCATAGTGGAGAGAGTCTAGTATCAATCACCATACCTAGTCACGAAGGATGATTTGATACGCATCATTGCAGAGTGGCTACCAGCATGGTTAGATCTCGGTGCATCAACTTCTATTCCTAAAACATCGACGAAGCCACGCAATGCAGCACCAGCTTTAGGAGAAAACCAATGAGAAGACGACGAGAAGGAAACCGTGCCAACAACAATCGGCGAGACTATTGACTTGGAGAAAGATATTGAACCGAGAAAAAATAGTACGCACCTAAGGGAAACCATGGAGCACGTCGAAGCGCTGAGAATTCTAATGGAGAAAAAATCATGGTTCTCAGACCGCTAGAGGATCGTGAACGAAGAGAAAAAGGATCTAAAGACACAGGGAAGGAGGTCCTGATGTTGACTGAGGATGACTTAAATGAGATTGCAAACACAGTCACATTTTCGCGATAGAGGATCGATGGTCACATATGGAGGTGCGGTATAGTATTGCGCTCGAGGTGGTATAGTTTGGGATCTAGGAACTCAAAGTGAAAGCGAGCTCGTTCGGGTGAGCGTAGCTCGAAGAGAAAGACACAAACGAAAGCACACGGTGTATCTTTCTTGCGAGTAAAAAGAGACAAGTTAATATTAATATCACTGTACCTCTAAAAGTTGGGTGCGGACCGACTAGGGGTCTACATGGATGGCCGACACGAGGGATCCGCACAAGATGAACATCTTCGGGTCGGTGGTAAGGCTATATCCGGTAGCTACACGTGATGCACATTATGATTGTCGATGAACTTCGGTCCCGTGAGGCCCATTCTATCACCTTTGCTATACAATCAAAGAGGTAGGCTCGAGAAGCACAACGAGAAACAAGAAGCGAGAGAGCTGAGCTTTAGCGCAGTCGAAAGCCAGCGCACTACGCTCGAAGTGAAAATCCACCAAACTATGCGGTGAAGTACCGGCGGTCCCGGGCCATAGCTACCCTAGATGAGAAATTAGAAGGACCGGCTCTCGCATTGAAGGCTTCGCATGCCGAAGTAAAAACTCGTCCGGTGTGATGTTTAAACATCAAATTGTCAATTTACAAATGAATTTGTAGCCAGAGAATCCACATCAAGTCAGAGCGAAAAGCTACAAATAAAGCAGGTACCTTGTGACGGTGATGTTTGTCGTAGTTACGCAATGTGACATAATTTTAGACGAGGCTATAGGTGTCTGGACTTTGGTTCGGAATGACCATGTATTACAGAAGTTGCGCAATGAGATGCACATAAAGGAACAACGAGTTTGTTGAGATCAGAACGATGGTGTCTACCCTAGTTCTTACACGGTGCCTCGCCCACCTACAAGAGTATCAGATCATCCAAACAAAGATCGAGGACTGCGTCGCAAAGAGTAGCCATTGGAGGCACAAATGCAACCATGTGTCGAGGAGGCTCTCCGACTCTCATAGAATTTCGATACTATATTGAAGGCTATTCGGCGGATGTAAAGGAGTATCGATGCTAGCCATTAGAGGGCTCACCATTGAAAAATTGGTTCTTCAAGCATAGGGAGCTACACGTGCAGAGTTTGGAAATGGTGCTCCCTCTCAAATCTTTTATCACGCACTTCCCAAGCTAAGATGAAGGAACATACACCATAGTGACTCGGGGATGAGTTACATGTTTGTGTTGGGAGTCTGTTGGAGCGGGCTCGCAGGGTACACTTTTTTGGTATCTTTTTGTATAATTTTTGTATATGCGCATTGTGCGCGTATAGGTAAAGGGGCTTTGGGGCGGGTCAAAGTCCCTCTTTTAATGTAAAATGGTTTTAAGGGTAAAATATGGGCCTCAAAGCCATGGTTTGAGACCATAGTATCCACGCAGTTAGATTAGTATATAAATAGATATATCGAGTATAAGTAAAAGGTAACTTGATGTAATGTTTTGGATCTAAGTTTATGTGTACGTAATACTTTTGTAAGGGTTTCTAGTCTAGGTTGGGTAGAAAGGCTCCCACTGGTTGTCGGGCGTGGAGACCTAGTCATTGTGTGTGTCGGACTCCACTGGTCGTGTGCGCGAGAAAGGGTAAAGTGTAAGGGAAAGTTTGATGTACTGAATTGCTATGAATTAATACAAGGACTAATTTTCAGCGGAAGCATTGTGCTATCTATAGGAGTTATATATTTACTATTTGTTTTCTTAAGATCACTTTACTTCTATCTTGCTTACTTGTATCTCCATGAATACATATGTTATTTTATGCATGAACTTATATTGATGACTGAATATGTGGATGAATCTACTTAATTGATTACACATTATATAGATACCCGGATCTGGTTACCGTTATGATATATCTGTGACAAAGTGATCTATGATTATGTTATGTGATACTGCTAAGTATTATTATGTAATTGTGCATAAAGTCCGCAAATCAATATGTTTAGGGCCACTACATTATTTTCTTCCTCGGGGTGCGGAAACTTGGTTCCAACACATACTTCTTTCGGTGAGAATTTGATCCGCGTAAGCGAAGTCATTACCGAAAGGGCGGTAGTTGGATAGTTTGTTGGTTGTGCAATAAACTTTCGAACCCAGGGTCAGGACCCTTCAAGCCAACAGAGTACAAAATTATTCATAGGGTTTATAACATTAATATCAATCTCTTTGGGTTATTAATCTAAAGTTTCTATATTCCAGGTGTGTAATATTGTTCATAGGGTTTATAATATTAATCCTATGGTCTAATTTGTATCCCTTGTGTTTATAATCATGGTCAACCATGGTCAACCATGTTTATTCAAGGGTTTATAATATTTATGTTAGGGTTTATATACAATGGGTTTATAATATTTATGTTAGGGTTTATACATAATGCATTTATAATATTCATCCCTTAGGGTTTAATATTATCCCCTTTGAATTATAATCCCTTGGATTTTTTAGTGATGATTTTGTTGAGTCTATTATTCCCTTATTTTTCTAATATCAATCTTTTAGGGTTATTAATCCATGGTCATCCTTGGTCCAATGTCTCATTTTTGACAAAGATTGTCTCAATGCTTAAATAAACCATGGTAAACCATGATCAACCATGTTTATTTCAGTGTTTATAATATTTACCTAAGCCTTTATATACCTATGGTTTATAATATTAATCCCTTAGTTTGATTATTATTCCCTTTGGGTTTATAAACCTTTATTGTTTAGTATTAATCCATTGGGTTTATTATTTCCTTGGGTTTATATTATCAATCTGTTGGGTTTGTTAATCTAAGGGTTCATATTCCTAGGGAGTATAAAATTATTCATAGGGTTACATTAATATCAATATGTTGGATTTATTAATCTAAGGTTTTTAATTAATTATTATTTATAAAAATTATTAATTGATTATTATTAATATTTAATTGACTGAATGTATTAATTATTGTTAATATTTGTTAATTAATAATGATATTAAATTTAAATAATGATAGTATGAATTAATTAATAATTATATTATTAATTTAAAATATTATATTACTATAAATATTATATTATATCAATATTGATGATATTAAATTTAAATAATCATAATTCTAATTATTAATGGTAGTAATCTTAATTAATAATAATAATTAATGAGTATTGATCTTTTGAGTTTGTTGATCTCTTAGGTTTATAATATTTATTCATTGGGTTTACTAATATGTTGGGTTTATAATATAAATAGTCCCATTGGTTTAATAATCTCGTTGGTTTAAAAATGTTATTTCCTAGGGTTTATTAATATCACATGTTTTTTAAAATTGATATGTTGGGTTTGTCGATCATTAGGGTTTATAATACTTATCCCTTGAATTTACTAATTCATTGAGTTTGTAATATTAAACTCTTGGGTTTATTAGTCACTTGATTTATAATATTAATAATTCTTTCTCTTTAAAATTTAATCCTTTTCTGGTTCTTTAATCCCTCGAGTTTAAAATATTAATTCATAGGGTTTATTAATCGTTTGGGATTTTTAATATTAGTTTGTTGGGTTTATTGATTCCTTCAGTTTATTAATCTTAATAATGTTTAGAAAAAATAATATTTGTAATGTTATAATGATGAAATATTGTTGGATATGCTCAACCATATTGATTAAAAAAATTGGTCATAAAATAAGTTTAATTTTAGGTTTTATAAAATTGGGTTTAAGATTAGGGTTTATAATATTGGGTTCAATACTCGGGGTTTTATAATATAGGGTTTAATACTAGGGTTTATAATATTTATCCTCATGGATTAATATAAATCTCATGCATTTATAATCTTGGTAAAACATGGTCAACCATGGTCCAATCTCACATTGTGAAAAAAGATTGTTTCAATATGAAAAACCAACCATTGTGAACCATGGTCACCCATGGTCCAATGTTGCATAGTGACAAAGGTTGCCTCAATATAAATATCAAGCATGGTTGAATGTCAAATAATGATAAAGATTGTCTCAATATGGAATCGTCAATCATCGTCAACCATTGTTAATCATCATCAACCATCGTCGATCATGGTAAAACATGGTCCAATGATGCATTGTGAAAAATATTGTCTCAATATGAAAATAACTCATGGCCAACCATGATTTATTAATTCCTAGGGTTTATTAATCGCTTGGGTTTTTAATATTAGTTTGATGGGTTTATTGATTCGAGTTTATTTATCCCTTTTGTTTATTAATCATATCTATTTATAATATTAATCTTGTGTTTATAATATTAATAATCCATTGGGTTTATTTATCCCTTATGTTTATAATATTAATAATCTCTTGGGTTTGTTGATCCATTGGGTTCACAACAATAATCCCTTGATTTTTCTAAGCTTTGGATTGGTAATTTTAATCTCTTTGCTTTTATAATATTAATAATCATGTTATGTTTATTAAACCCTAATATTTATTAGGGCAATTTTGAGGTCTAAAATGGGTCTCCTAAGAAAAATGTATAACCATAAGTTTTATAAGAACCAATAAGATTCAAGATGATGATGTCAACCATGAGGGATGATTCACCATTTTTTAAGTAAAAAGGATAAAAGATTAAAAAATAATAAAATAATAAAACTACTTTTTCAACTCGTATTTTCAACTTATCTCCCAAATTGTTTACTCAAATTTCGAGTGAGAATACTTGTTGGATGTAAAATTTAATTTCTCATCCAAGGAGTACCCATGTTGCATACTTTATATGGACCTCGATACACGAAAAATGAGAAATACATTGAAAAATGTGATTGCAATCATATTTTTTAATGTATTTCTTATTTTTCGTCTAGGAGGGTCCATCGAAAAGTATGCAAACATGAGTAATCCTTTGATGAGGAATTAAATTTTTGCATCCAACGAGTACTCTGCTCAAAAATTGATTAAAAACTTTGGGAGATAAGTTGAAAATACGAGTTGAAAAAAATAGTTTTTTTTTCTCTCTAAAATTTGATGATGTAATCAAATCTTATTTTATTATTTCCACTATTATTTTATAATTTCCGTAGGAGGCCCATTTTAGACCTCAAAAATTCCCCTAATGAAGAGTTAAGTATTAGTCCTAAGGTTTAATATTAATCCCTTAGGTTTATAAATTTTATCTCTTTGGTTTAATAAATTTTTGGGTTTATAATATTAACAATACCTAGGGTTTATTATTAACAATCCTTAGGGTTTATTGATCCATTGGGTTTGTTGATCTCTTAGGTTTATAATATTTATCCCTTGGGTTTAGTAATTCATTGCGTTTATAATATTAAACCCTTGGGTTTATTAGTCTCTTCGGTTTATAATATTAATAATTCTTTTAGGGTTTATAATTTAATCTCATGGGTTTATAATATTAATAGTCTCGCTCATTTATTAATCCCTAGATATTAAAATATCAATTCCTAGTGTTTATTAATTCCTTAGGTTTTTAATATTGATCCCTTGGTTTTGTTGATCCATTAGGTTTATAATATTTATCCTTTGGTTTTACTAATTTTTTGGGTCTATAATATTAATAATCCCTCATGGATTTATTAATCCTTGCGTTTAAAATATTAATTCCTAGGATTTATTAATCCCGTATGCGTTTTAATATTGATTCCTTGGATTTGTTGATCCTTTATGTTTACAATATTTATCCCTTGGGTTTACTAATTGATTCGATATAATAATATTTTTCCTTGGATATAATAATATAATTCCTTAGGTTTCTAATACCTTGGGATTTTATAATTAATCCCTTGAGTTTAAAATATCAATCCCTAGGGTTTATTTATCTAAGGGCTCATATTCCTAGGATGTAATATTATTCATAACGTTTATAATATTAATGAATAGAGTTTCATATAAATCCCTAGGGTTTATATTCACGATCAATCATGGTAAACCATGATTAACCATGTTTATTTCAAGATTTATAGTATTTATGCCTAGGATTTATAATATTAATCTCTTGGATTCAATAATATTCCCTTATGAATATTATTTCCTTGGATTTTTAATAGTAATAATTAATTAATTATTGTTAAGTAATTAATTATTGTTTATTAAAATTATTAATAAATTATTATTATTATTTAATTATCTCAAAATATAGATTATTAATATCACAACCACATTTATCGGTGTGGTTGATATACTATCGATAAGCGTAAATAAAATACATGTACAACTACATTTACCAATCTAGTTGATATACACGAATAGGCATATATCCACCATGTATCACATTAATAACTATTAGGCGTATTTTGTTAAAGGCTAATATTTCTAATTATTAATAACTATATAAATAATAATAGCCATATTATTTTATGTTTTTATAATTATAATTAGTATATTAACATTATTTTGTGTATTAATATAATATTGTTTATTAAATAAAACTTTGGTAATATATTAATAGTTATATTTAAAACTAAAATATAATTCACATATAACATAATAAAATCATTTGGTTATTACTAATAATATGTAATTATTTATACCATTATGTTATTGTCAATAATGATTATATATTTATGAATATAATTTTCGTTAACCGTATACTTCAAATATAATAAAAATTATATTCATAAATATATAATAATTATTGATGATAACATAATGGTGACAATAAATACATATTATTAATAATAACTTAATGTTTTTATTATGTATATGTGAATTGTATTTTAGTTTTTAATATAATTATTAACATATTACCAATTTTTTATATGTTATAACTAATATTATATTAATACACAAAATAATGTTAATATAATAATTATAATTACATAAACATAAATATTAGCCTTTAAAAAAATAAATCTAATAGTTATTAATGTGATGGGTGGTGGATATATGCTTATCAAGCCTATATCAATCACATTTGCAAATATTGTTGTAGATGTATTTTATATATCTTTAAAGTGTATATCAACTACATTGATAAATATATAGTTGTGCTAATTAATACTAAGGATCAAGACCAAATTCCTTTTTCTATTATTAGATTATTTATCGAATACTACCCCACTCACAAAGATTTTATTTTCCCAATCAAATAATGCTTTCTTTCATTTTTTTTGCGTTGTATTTATCATTATCAAATAAGATTTCATTCGAAATCAAAGTAAAATTTCAATTTGCATGCACGATTTCCAAATAAAACTTGTAATTTTAAAAAATTATGCCGATAACTGACCAATTAAGGTGAAGGGTTTTTTTTGTAACTAAATAAAAAAGAATACGCAACACAGAAGGTGTTTGATATTTTTTGATATCGCTACATGGATTCTAAACATTAATTCGTTTTTGCAGTGGGGAAGAGTAAGGATTCTTTCCTCCGTGGAGCCTCTCATTTCTCTTCTCTAAATATCACTGAATAGAAAAGTTTGGAATTGTTGGAGGTGCCACTACAACAACAATTGCAACAAATTCTCTCGAATTTACATTTTTCCATTAATTGGAAAGCATTCGAACGTGAATTAGATTGGCTTTTACTATTTAGTTATGGCCACCATACGCACAGTCAGGTAGACTACTTTGCGCTCTCTACCATTCACACAAGGTGAGGGAGGGAGAAATGGGAGTCGAAGGCGATGAGAGGGAACTGTCGACCATAGTAAGGTGGAGGACGCCTATCTCTACGCTAGCCAACGCCATTATAGTGTTTGCTGTGCACCGCAAAATGAAAAGGCGCACACGTTCGTCATATATTAATCAATTTAATTATGGGCATATGGCGTAGTACTTGTATTTTGCAATAGACGCCTGTCATGGCTAGTAGCGATGTGGAACATTAAATTGTAGTATGTATCTTTCTCCTTCTCGCATGGAGCGTAGTGGGAAAATAAGGCTTTTCCGTGGAGCTGCTATCGCAGTTCGTTAAGAGGCCCGACAGCAAAAGGCACTCAACAACGCTATAATCAATCACATAGCAGTATTTAATGTGCCCTAGAGCAAGCTGTATTTTCACCGATACACGACGATGTTATGGGGGAATCCTCACGTTAATATGACGTCGTCGAAGGAGTCGACTAGCTGATGATTACACACACATTTGAAAGCGAGACATACATCACATCGGGTCGCTTTGACACACGTCCGTTGGTGCCTAGAATTTCGTAATTTCAAAAGCGTTACATGTCAAGTTTTTGCAACGGAGTTTTTTCGACACAGCCTTGATAGAGCCATATTTATTTCTCATTTCTTATGCGTGCTTTTAATGAATAGCGACAGAGGAGAGGCTTTTTATTTTCATTTTATTTGAGTTTTTGGAACAACCACATTCCCTCGAAGACGGACTGAAAGTAAGGCACTTAGAATTTGTTGCGGCCAGCAGGTTTTAAACAATTACGGAAACTTTTGTAGCATGCTACGCCAGTCCTTTCAAGCAGCGGAACTTAAAGCTCGCAGCTTTAATTTCTCAGATGACCATCGGTACGAGTAGAAATTCTTGACAAGCACATTGGACATGCGTAGGGAGTTGGGTGGTATTACGATGAAAGATCGTGAAATGCAAAAAACAAAGGTAAAGCGAGGTTTAGTCCATGAGACCATACGCGTTGAGTGGGTTGAAAAAGACCGAACGCCTTCAATCTTTGCTTCGGGAGGAGGAAATGCATGTACGTGTCGAGTCTATTGAGCTCGAATTGTGTTGGTATACTCATGCTCCTTGCCTTAGTACTTTTGCCATTTTTGTATCTTGAGTTGGAATATGTGTTTCGGATGCTTTTTTTAATACTTTTTCTATTTTGTATTTTGCGCACGATATGTATCCTCTCATTCGGAGGTAGGCTCTTTTGTGATTAGGCTAATTAATATTTTCGATCTAATGGTCTAGATTGAAAGATGCTGGTATATTCTGGTCATCGCCACTCAATCCATGGATGAAATCTACCCCACTAACATCCTTGCATATCTAAATCATGTGTTTAAACCGTACTTAAATTAATTTTTTACAAATCTTGATTAAAAATTTACTGTGCCATTTGCTGACCGCCACCTATTTGATTGTTCAGATTCTCCATTAAATGTTTGCCCACCATCTATAAACGTGTTAACCAGTGTGCCCGCCACCTATAATGCATCAATCAAATTATGGAATAAACATGCGCCCAGGATGTATAAACGTGGAAACGGATATGGGCAAACGGATATGGAGAATTTAACAGTCGCATGAAGTGGGCGAGTGGGAGGAGAAGCGCAATTCTCATGCAATAAGCATTCTCGTTCCATTGTACCAGTTCGTGCGGATTCGATAATCCAATGGCGTGGTTTTGCCACTTGGAGGTTGATCCGCCATGGTATGGTGGTGGGCGAGTGGGAGCGCAATGATCATGTAATAAGCATTGTCGTTTTTCGTTCCATTGTAGCAGGTAAATCAAAGTATCGTGGAGCGCGGGTTACAGAGTATCAGTGTGCAAGCTTTCTGTTACAGAGTATCATGGAGCGCAGGTTGCAGAGTATCAGTGTGCAAGCTTTCTGTTACAGAGTATCGTGGAGCGCGGGTTACAGAGTGCAAGCGATTATTACAGGTATCTGTCTGCATAACTAATTTAACCAGATCTTCCGTTGTTTACCCACCTTGGCCTGTGTTCTTAATCAAACTCACGTATGTGTATATGTTGTTCATGCCCTCTTTAGAATTGCAATCGCATCCACTACTGATGCTCTTGCTCCCATACTTCAATAGGTCTTTTCCTTTACAAATTTCAAGAAATCCCATTTATCTAATTTAGTGTTACTTTTATTATTATTTCTCGTACCCTGTTTGGACTCTGTTGCACACACACTGCTCTCACTGCTTGACCTAGGATGAATATTAGTACTGCCCAAACAACATGCCTTTCTCTGAATGTTCATGTCGTTCAAACTAATTACAATTTCATTTCATTTAAGACCATCAAAACGAAATAAAATATAAGCCCAGACCATGATTACTAAATGAAGATTGATTTGAATCCAGAGGAATGAATGAATGAAAAACCTCGTTGAGAAAATGAAAAATTATATATATTGAACGTCTGTTGAAAAAAACCCTAAATCTACACACCAATAGAATTTGGAAACCTGAGATATACACTTGTGAAGTTCGCAACCTGCAAATAGAATTTCGTTCTCAATTATCCTCACAGCAAGCTAGGTTCGGAATGGCTGATCCTTGATACTTAACGCAAATCTTTGTTTTCCCGGCATATTATAATTCACAATCCTGGATGTAGCTTTGGCAAACTACATTATCTGGCATGCATTAGCTCCCGCAAATAGCAAACACAAGAAACATTTTGCATGTAGAACTGATTTTCACATGAAACTATCATTGCTGGATATTCGTTGTAGCCAACTCTTAGTGTCGATGTCAATAATTTTGAGGATCTAGTGAACCCCATATCAGTTGTGAAATAAACCTTCCCTGGACCATTGCTTCGACGAACATTTCAATGCTTCTACAACATACATGAATTAAAGTCATGTTACAAAGTTTCATAATCAGTAAGGTCATATAGCTCCTCCATACAAATTCATTGAGTTGTATTAAAATTTAAGATTGCCATCATATAGTCTCACCACATGAGCGACATCAAAAGATCTTCGTATACTACAATTTTATGTTTTCATACATCAACTTTAGTAAGTGCAGGCCTTGGAACCTATTGCGCAGACCTCCCTTAATGCAAGCTCACATTGACAATTTTGATACTTTAATTACATGTTATAGGTTACAGTTTTGATTTCTTGAAATTGTTTTTTTGCAAGGAGTATTATTTCCGCTCCGATGTCCATACAAATATAAGGTTGCACATGTTAATACAAAGATCCCTAATCTCAGTTTCAATGGGTTCATCCAATGAAGCCTTGACTACCTGTACAATGAGAGCTAAGGCTTTACTAACAATATGAACAGGGACTTTTAACTCTTAGTAAAAATAAAATGAAACTTAAACACATTGCATGGTTTCGAATAAGAACAAGCAATTAAGTTGCTTGGGATGTGGGACATGGACGATTGTTGTTTGTACCTGTGGAGAAAGTTATGGTCCGGTGCCCTTGCTGAGCCATAGAAATTCTATATAAATTTTTTGGGGTATATATTAAAAATTAAAAAATGATTCAATGTTATTCCGTTTTCTTTTTAATTATTCGTAACATAATTTTATGAAGTTTCAAGGCACAACATAATTTTGTTCATGTATCTTTTACACCATCTTCAGCGTTTTTTTATTACCGAAATAATTTACTTGTATTATTTTAAAATTAAATATTATCATCTTTTATGAGAGTTTCATAAAATTATTTTTTTAATTTATTAAAAAATACCAATATTTTTAATTTTTTAATAAAAATATTTATTTTATAATTTATTAAAAACTTAAAATTAGCTTGTAAATTTGAAACCTTAATTATACAAAGATCCCTAATCTCAGTTTCAATGGGTCCATGCCATGCATTGATTCAATCTATCGGATGGGCGAAACAATGACTGCGATTGCTGTGGATGACACTTTGGTAAGTGAAGGCCAAGATTGTCGTATTTTTTTTAGTTTTCTTTCCAGTAGGGAACAAACTCTTATGAAAAAAATCTAGCACAAATTTTAGTGAAAGGCTTTGAATTCATCAACTAAATTATAGATCGTTGTACGTTGCTGGCGGAGGAATGAATATATATATATATATATATATATATATATATATATATATATATATAAACACCAGCTAATGGAAAAATGTAAAAATTAGTTGCCCTAATTAATTAAGGAATAGTTAATTAGTAAATGGCTTTTGTATTCACTCACGCTTATGGAAAAAGGGCATAAGGAAAACAAAAAATTATTTTCGGTAATTAAAGAAAATCTATTTTGTAATTTATAAAAGAATTAAAATTATGTCTGATAACAAGATATACTTTCACAAAAAAAAGCTTTCATGACAAAAAGAACTCTTTCAACCTGTTGAAATAGTTGTGTGGCAAAACTCATTTTACTGAAACCTCTTCTCCGAACAAATCTTCCCTGCGAAGTCACCTATATCAAGATGAACTGTGATTGAATTTGTTGTAGTGTTCAAGTGCCATTAGTAGATAGACTCTGTATATATTTCTTTTTAGAAGAGAGAACATGGATTTATAGAGAGACAATTGTGTATAGAATTTCTTGTTAATTCTGAATTTAATATATATATTTCATAATATGTGATATTTTATTAATATAGGTGACTATACTTTGCATAGATCGTGGTTTTCTTGATAACACTCTTTATCTTCCGTTACTTCTTTAACAACTTTGAATGAAACTAATTTCAAACTCGTAGTGATAGTAACATATGATTCCCACTCGCCCACCACCATACCATGGAGAATCAGATCAGCCTCCAAGTGGCAAAACCACGCCATAGGATTCTGGAATCCGCACGAACATATCAGAATTTATTTCGCTTTATTCCTATTCATGAAAATAGAACGATGCAAGAGGAATTTAAAATGAGAATCCAGTCGAAGAATTTTCAGTTTTCGTTTGAAATTTAGTTTTGTTGGAGTCCCTCTTAAATTGAATGGTAGTATTATCTATTTACTAATAAAATATTGCCCTACAAGTGGGTCCTATTGTCAATTTTTTTAATATAATTTAAATCTAAAATTTAAAAAAGAACCTAACCTATATATACGTATCAGTTTTCTTTTTTTTCATATTTTTGACAATTTTGATACTTTAATTACATGTTACAGGTTACAGTTTTGATTTCTTGAAATTGTTTTTTTCCTTATGATGTTCTAATTTTTTTTTAGTGTTTTAAATTGGGATAATATAATCTCTGATTGTTTTTAAATCATTTTAGTGCTTTGAATTAAGAAGCACTGGAATTTTTCTATTAATATAAGTTATATGACAAATTTAACATAACATAAGTGATATGACAAATTTTGGTGTAATAGATAAAATATTTATATATATTAGTTTTTCTTTCTAGGTTTTTTAATTTCATTTATTATTTAAATATATTTTTGAATGTAGAAATGAATTCATCTTTTTTATTTTATTTTGAAACATTAATATTGTACAAATTTTATAATTCAAATTTACAATTTACACGAATTATTAAAAATTATTTTATTAAAAATTATTTTACAATTTTTAATAAAACTAATTAAAAAAAATAAAACAAGTAAAAAATTTTAGAAAAAACTCAATCCAACCCTTTACACAATTAATTAAATTGTACAAATTATTTTCTAACTTTCAATAAATTTACTTCATTATAAGATATCTTTCTATTCTAACTGTATAATATTGGAACTACCAATTCTTAAGCTACTCATCTCATAACCTTTCTTTAACCAATAATTTATCAATAGAAAATTGAACTAAATTCCTCTTGCATTAAAATATTTAACTATAATAAAAATATAAAACTATATATATATATATTTATTGAGAATTCAATTTTATTATAATTAAAAGAGTTTAGAATAATTTATTGTAAAAAAGAATTAATGTGCAAAGTTAGATTGGAACATGTGTAACATAGTCGAAACTTTGCTTGGAATTCGAATGTTTGTGCCTCTAAACAAGGTTGGATGCAACTAGTATTCCTTTATTTATGAGACTCTATATGGTTTACCATCAAACCATCTCTAGTAGGAGTTGCAAGAAATTTCTTTAACAATGTCAATGCATTTTAATTATTTACTTCTTTTAGGTAGATTTACAATGGGATAATGTAAATTTTTGGAATTTTTATTTTTATTTTTATTGAAATCTTTCATTTCTATAAAAAAGAAAAAGAAAAATAGGTAAGCATTGTTAAAGAAAAGTGTAAATGATTAAAATTTGATAATCCACCATGTAAATCCTTGTAATGCTTTCATCTATTTTAAATTAAGTTCTTGATTTTTATCAAAATGATAGACATTGTTTAGGAAATATTTAAATTATTTGAATTAAATTTATAAACGAAATAAATTGTGGTTAATTTAAAGTTTTTTATTTAAATTGGACCCATAAGAAAATTTAATTAAAATTGAATTTACACTTAAAAAAAAAATCATTCCTTCTCATGATTTAAAATAAATCTAATTATTGATTTAAAAAACTTAATTGAAATTAAATTAAGAGAAAAAAATATTTCTTTACCATCTTTTAAAATAAATTTTATTATTAAGTATTAATTAAAACTATTATAAAAAATTTGATAATTTAAAAAATCTAACATATGAATGATAAATTATTATTAAAAACAAATGTAATTATTGCTTGAAAAAATTGATTGGAAATATATTTAGATAAAAATAAATATTTCTTTAGCTTTTTGTAAAATACCTTTAATTATTAATTACCAATTTAAATTATTAAAAAAAAAAATTAGTAATTTAAACCATCGAAAAAAACTTGTTGTTCTTGTGGGTCATATCGTTTTATACATTATGTATATGTGCATGTTACTATATTTGTAGATGGAAAATTGCTTTTCTATAGAAAATTGCTTTCTTTAACCAATAATTTATTAATAGAAAATTGAACTAAATTCCTCTTGCATTAACATATTTAACTATAATAAAAATATAAAACTATATATATATATATATTGAGAATTCAATTTTATTATAACTAAAAGAGTTTAGAATACTTTATTGTAAAAGAGAATTAATGTGCAAAGTTAGATTGGAACATGTGTAACATAGTCGAAACTTTACTTGGAATTCGAATGTTTGTGCCTCCAAACAAGGTTGGATGCAACTAGTATTCCTTTCTTTATGAGACTCTATATGGTTTACCATCAAACCATCTCTAGTAGGAGTTGCAAGAAATTTCTTTAACAACGTCAATGCAGTTTAATTATTTACTTCTTTTAGGTAGATTTACTACGGGATAATGTAAATTTTTGGAATTTTTATTTTTATTTTTATTGAAATCTTTCATTTCTATAAAAAAGAAAAAGAAAAATAGGTAATCATTGTTAAAGAAAAGTGTAAATGATTAAAATTTGATAATCCACCATGTAAATCCTTGTAATGCTTTCATCTATTTTGAATTAAGTAACCTTCTTAATGCTTTCATCTATTTTGAATTAAGTTCTTGATTTTTATCAAAATGATAGATATTGTTTAGGAAATATTTAAATTATTTGAATTAAATTTATAAATTTATAAATAGTGGTTAATTTAAAGTTTTTTATTTAAATTGGACCCATAAGAAAATTTAATTAAAATTGAATTTACACTATATTGCTTATTCTATTCACCATTAATTGAAAGTTGTTTTGTTGATATCACGTCTGTTTTCTTTTATGTTAGGTGATTTCCTTGTTTTATCATGGATCCAGCTATTTGGAGTTGTATTCCATTTGAAATTCTTGAAATTGTCTTCCTTTGGCTCCCTTTATTGGTTGTGATAAAGTTTAGCACTGTTTGTCAACAATGGAAGACTGTTTTGCAAAATCCTTCTTTCTTATTGCGTTGCAAGCATATCTGTACAAATGAATTTGGATTTATGGTTCCTTTCGTCGATGATGAAGACAATTATTTTGCTGCTGAATACCTTAATCAAAATGGGCGCATATCTCGTTTTCATTTGCGATTCATAGATTCAAGATACAAGGTGGAGTCTACTATTGGACCAATGGTGGTTTTATCCTTGCCAATAGAATTTTCCCATTCACGAAACTATTTTGTGATGAATCCATTTACAAAGGCCTTGAAAAACATTGGGCGAATATGAATTGGAGACTGGGGATTCTTTTCGTTATTGGAGAATGTGAGCAGCAACAAATATGACTGGGTTGTTCTAAAACATATCTATGATAGAATTCAGTCTAAATTTTATGTTTACAGTAGTCTTGATAGGGTTTGGCGAAGGGCTGATCTTCCATTTGGTGGCACTTCACCCCCTCAAAATGGAGTGTTTTATAGAAGTAAATTGTTTTCGCTCTATCTCGACACAGAGTATGAAGATTATCCTCGATATGGGTATACAATCTACTGGTTTGATGTGATAAAAAATGACTGGGGATTTTCATTTGTTCCAATCACTGACATTCGGTGTATGTCATTGGCAGTATGCAAAAATCAGTTGATATGTCTTATCAATGATGGCTCCACTTCTGTATGGTCAATTGAAGAAATAGATAATTTTCAATTTGGTCACCCATGTATTGAACGAAGAAATGATTACTTTGAGGATGATTAGGGCTTTAGATGGAAGTTGTTGGAAGAAATTTATATAGATATAAATATGAAATGTCCTGGTTATCTTCCTTTTCGAACAGTCCAAGGTGTGGTTCTTATGTGAAAATGCAGTGAAGTTCCTTTCGTATTATATGACATGATGGCTGGCCTTTGCTTCCCAATAGATATTGATAATTCAACTAATCAACAAATGAATGGATTTTGGTCTCCAACGTTGCAGGATTGCAACGATTTGATCGAGTCTGGAAATGTCTTTGCAATTGCTCCGCGTATGGATTCTATAGATGAGATTCCACCATTAGATGTGGACATGGAGTCTTAGGCTATATGCCATCTTGTATTCTCTCTGTCGTCGTGGAAAATATTTCCTTTTTTTTTTTTTTTACTTTGCATACTTTTGGGTATGTATGCTAAGACTATGGATATTTATATGGCTCCATTCTGAGGGGGTGTCTTCTATATGTGTATGTAGCGGATGCTGGATATTAAAATCCATTGCAATTTGCTCGAAAAATATTTATTTTTTTCTCTCGTTTAGTCCTCTTAATTGCATTTGAATGTGTTTGGATGTTATCCATTTCTCTCTTTTTCTATAATTATAATTACTGTGACTTATTCTATACATGGTGTTTCCATCAGTTCTTTGTCATTGATTCTCGAACAATGTTATATCTTTAGGTTTTTTTTATGGTATATATTTCCAAATATTTAGATATATTTCAAATTCATATAATTCTTTAGAATTTTGTTCCATTTATATGGGTTTCCCATTACAGTTATAATATGATACAAGAAATTTAATCTTTTTTTGTTTTGGCCATCTGAAAAAAATCCATTTTTCTTTTCAGCCATTTCGGTGGAAAAAAAATGTGTTCCTTTTTCATCCTTTTCTGTTAATTTATATTGGATATATTATATTTGTTCCATGTTTACTCTTCTATAACAAATATGTTATTTTTCATTGTAGACATGTCATTTGAAGGTACAAGCAAACGTACAAGAAAAAGGAATAAGTCGCCTGCATCGCGTGACAAGTCTAATGAAAGTCGTCGTTTACGGTATCAACAAAATAAGGACACAATAAATGAGCATAGGAGAGCTAAATATCGTAGAAAAATGACTGAAACAACTCTTCAAAAGGATTTTATGGTTCCTCCTAGGTATCGTACTATGGATGATATCATGGAAAGAACATTTCCGCTTGGTAGTTCACTGCCAGAATATGCTCCTCGTCAGCATAATTTTGTTTTTCAACGCTCTCCTGAAAATTATCAAAATATTGAGGAAACATCTCGCAATAGGGAGGAACATCATGTTCATAACGTGGATGCAAATTTTCACCCTAACCCTTCTGTCTCTGCAATTGCATCTTGTGAGAAAGGCCAAAGGTTGCAAAATATCCATGGTGGAGGGAATGATGATATTGTATGTGATGCCTTGGATGATAGTTTGATTGGCAATTTGTTTGATAATTTGGATCCAGCTGGTCGAAACATCATCTCTTCCAATCTCCGTTCTGAAAATAATGTTGTCCAACGAACAGAAACAGTCATCCCTGATAGCAGTTCGCGTGGAACAATGGAGGTAATCCAATGATATATTTACAGTTGATGCAATAGTGATTGTTTTATTGCATTCCTCTATTTACATTTCTTTAGTGATAAGGTATTTTATTCTCTTCGAGTAGGATACACCTCATTTTAATAGAGGTATACAAATTTTCTCCCTGTGTCTTCCATCTCTTTATATGAGAATTGAATATGAAGCACATCATAGCCTTCCACTACATTCTCCTCGAGAATCAAATCGACAAACTAATGTTAATGTTCAATGTGTTTGATTTCATTTTTCTTTATTTGAATTTTTGGTGCATATTTTGTTTTTATTCAAACATGACACAACTCATTTCAATAGAGGCATGCAAGTTAAATTCGTAGATGTTCCGTCTACTGATGTTATAATTGAAGAGGAACCATCGCATAGCGTTCATCCAGATTGCCAACAAAATGTAAATCTTGAATGCATTTGATATTTTCCTCCTTTTTTTCATTTATTGTTAATTGTAAAATTAGAAATCTATCTTTTTTTGACATTTGTTTTTATAAAATATGTTAATTCGTTTTAACAGGAAAAAACTAACTTTAATTGAGGCGTCGAAACTAACTCGCCAAATGTTCAATCTATTGATGTTAGAAGTGAAGAGCAACCATCTCGTACACTTCATCGACATCGCCAAACAAATGTAAATATTGAATGAATTTATTTATTTTTTCCATTTTTTCAATTCTAATTATTTGGACATTCAATTTAAAAAAAAAATTATGCTAAAGAAACCTTTGCAAACTCTCAGGTTCCAGAAATGTAGACCACAGATTTGGAAACCCCATGTCGTAGATTTGTTCCACATGTTTCAAATTTGGCGAGGGAGTCTCGTGGTGCTGAAAATCAAATAAATCTTAGAAGAAATTATACTCTTCCACATCATTCTCCACATGCTCGAACCAATACAAATCATATTTATTTTGATGAAAATATGATTGCAGTGTATAAAATATTTCGAGAAAATCTAGATAGCTTGTCAGTTGTCCAAATGTGCCACATCTGCAAGGAATCATATCCTGGAATCCACCTCTTGAGAGATGCTGAAGGACCTGTTTGTAGACGATGTAAGAGTGAAGGAGGTTCACATCGTTTTTGTGGCTATAACAACATGGATCCTGGCGAGCAACCTCATATTTTAAGAGTTCTTACTCAAGTTGAAGAAATGTTAATAGCACATGTAAATCCTATTTTTCTAGTGACACATGCTCGAGGTGGCCAATATAAGTATAACAGACACACAATTAGCTTTACCCAAGATATTTGAACAATTGCACAAAGTCTTCCACGCCGTGTTGAAGATCTTGACTTTCTAATTGTGAGGAGACATGCTGCTCAGTCTAAATATTATGAATGTTATGTAAAAAGATCCCGCGTTATGGATGCATTGCGTTTCAAAATTGAACGTGATCAATATTATCGAGATGTTGTAATTGACTATGATTCAGTGAATGCTCTGCCCGAAAGAACAACAGATGTCTCCTCCAGGCTTAAATTTTTTGATTTTGACATTGCAGAATCTGAGTTCAGTGCAGGTAGTAATGAAGGGTTTCCTCTTAACCATTTTCCCTCTCATCCTTCGTCTTTTATTGCTCGCCTACCCAATGAACGGAGAGAAGTGGAAGAAATTAGAGCATTTCTTGATAATGTTGATTCTTCAGATGTTGATGAAATGGATTGGCCCAGTATTGGAACGTCTCCAGTGAATGAATATAAAACTGAAGGGTTATTAGATATGGCATTCCCCACATTGTTCCCCACTGGTGCTGTTGATTGGTTGCAACCACACATTTGTACTATTGAACTTCATGAGTATATATATATATATATATATATATATATATATATATATATCTGCCTACATGTTTCTATCTCTTTCTATATAAATTTTTATTTTGTCATTTTCCTTTCAAATGCAAGTATGGATAATAACGATGGGATCTATTATAATCAAGCGATGGCGAATATTTCTAGACTCATCAGTCTTGTTTCTTACATTCGGAACAAGCTAGATAGAAAACATGGGTTCCATCCTACTTTTATTGATGAGCATCTTCGTGTGCTTGATGAAATTAAAATGAATGTGAAATACCTGTGGCACGTGCACATGAGGGAGGCTGGGAGAAAAACAAGAAGGGATTGGTTGGAAAGCGTTAAGTATCGTGATCATTATCCTGTTTATTTGAATTGGTGTTCCTTTTGTGGTCGGTCTGGTTGTGTTCTTGAAGAGGCTATTTGTTAAATGACATTTGATGGACTTTTTTGAGTCCATTTTTGTGGTGGGATTTCTTTATGTAAAGACAAAAAAAAACATATGTTAATTCCAGTGATTTTTTTTGGTTTCACTGATGGCGGAATTGAGTAACATTTTAGTTTATTTATTTATTCAGTTTATTCCTGTTCAATTTTTATAATATTAATGGTCCCTTTGCTTTATTGATGTTTTATGATTGTACTGTTAATATTTCACTGTATTTGTTGATCAATTGGGTTTATAACATTGATTCCTTGATTTTTCAGATTCTTTCGGTGTGTAATAACATTCTGTTCACATTATTAAATTCAAATATTGGGGTTTTTATATTAGTCGTGGAGTTTAATACTAGTGCATTGTCCAATTTCACATTATGAAAAACACTCACTCAACTTAATATAAAGAGAATGGACTATTGGTATAACTTATGTTTTTAATAATGTTCCCTTGAGTTCATGAATTCCTTTGGTTTATAATATTAAAGCCTTGGGTTTATTATATATTTTTGTTTATATTATTAATAGTCCCTCCACTTTATTAATCTCTTCATAAATATAATGTGGTTGTCATACTAATATTCGACTAAATTTTTGTTCCCTTCATGTTATTGGTCCCTTGGGTTATTAATATTTTTCCCTTGGGTTCACCAGTACCTTTGTTTTCTAATATTGGACCGTTGGGTTATTACTTCTTTTGGTTTATAATACTTTTTTAATCGCTTAAGTTTGTTAATAATTTTTATTTCTATTACTCATTTGTTGGGTAATGTTTTTCCCTTGGTTCACCAATTCCTTTCGTTTATAATGTTAAACCCTTGGGTTTGTTAGTTCTTTTGGTTTATAATATGAATAATCGATTAATGTCATCCCTGATCAAACATCAGACTCTCACAAATATTGTCTCCATATGAAAATCACCCATGGCCAGCCATGGTCATAGTTGGTCCTTTGGTTTATAATTTTTTGGGTAATGGTTGTCCCTTGGGTTCACCAATTCCTTTGGTTTATAATATTTAACCCTTGGGTTTATTAGGTTTTTTGGTTTATAATATGAATAATCGATCAATGTCATCCATGCTCAAATGTCACATTCTGACAAAAAATGTATCAATATGAAAATCACCCATGGCCAACCATGGTCATAGTTGGTCCAAAGTCGCATTGCGACAACAATTGTCTCAATGTTTAAATCAATTCCCTTGGGTTCACCAATTCCTTTGGTTTATAATTTTTTGGGTAATGATTTTCCCTTGGGTTCACCACTTGCTTTGGTTTATAATATTAAACCCTTAGGTTTATTAGTTTTTTTGGTTTATAATATGAATAATCGATCAATGTCATCCATGATCAAATGACACGTTATGAGAAACATTGTCTCATTATGAAAATCACCCATGGCCAACCATGGTCATAGTTGGTTCAGCGTCGCATTGTGACAACCATTGTCTCAATATTTAAATCAATTCCCTTGGGTTCACCAATTCCTTTTGGTTTATAATTTGTTGGGTAATGGTTGTCCCTTGGGTTCACCAATTCCTTTGGTTTATAATATTAAACCTTTGGGTTTATTAGTTTTTTTGGTTTATAATATGAATAATCGATCAATGTCATCCATGATCAAATGTCACATTCTGACAAACATTGTATCAATATGAAAATCACCCATGGACAACCATGGTCATACTTGGTCCAACGTCGCATTGTGACAACAATTGTCTCAATGTTTAAATCAATTCCCTTGGGTTCACCAATTACTTTGGTTTATAATTTTTTGGGTAATGGTTGTCCCTTGGGTTCACCAATTCCTTTGGTTTATAATATTAAACCCTTAGGTTTATTAGTTTTTTTGGTTTATAATATGAATAATCTATCAATGTCATCCATGATCAAATGTCACATTCTAACAAACATTGTATCAATACGAAAATCACACATGGCCAACCATGCTCATACTTGGCCCAACGTCGCATTGCGACAACAATTGTCTCAATGTTTAAATCAATTCCCTTGGGTTCACCAATTCCTTTGGTTTATAATTTTTTGGGTAAGGATTTTCCCTTGGGTTCACCACTTGATTTGGTTTATAATATTAAACCCTTAGGTTTATTAGATTTTTTGGTTTATAATATGAATAATCGATCAATGTCATCCATGATCAAATGACACATTATGAGAAACATTGTCTCAATATGAAAATCATCCATCGCCAACCATGGTCATAGTTGGTCCAACGTTGCATTGTGGCAACCATTGTCTCAATGTTTAAATCTATTCCCTTGGGTTCACCAATTCCTTTTGGTTTATAATTTGTTGGGTAATGGTTGTCCCTTGGGTTCACCAATTCCTTTGGTTTATAATATTAAACCCTTGGGTTTGTTAGTTTTTTTGGTTTATAATATGAATAATCGATCAATATCATCCATGATCAAATGTCACATTCTGACAAACATTGTATCAATATGAAAATCACCCATGGCCAACCATGGTCATACTTGGCCCAACGTCGCATTGCGACAACAATTGTCTCAATGTTTAAATCAATTCCCTTGGGTTCACCAATTCCTTTGGTTTATAATTTTTTGGGTAAGGATTTTCCTTTGGGTTCACCACTTGCTTTGGTTTATAATATTAAACCCTTGGGTTTATTACTTTTTTTGGTTTATAATATGAATAATCGATCAATGTCATCCATGATGAAATGTCACATTCTGACAAAATTTGTATCGATATCAAAATCACCCATGGCTAACCATGGTCATACTTGGCCCAACGTCGCATTGCGCCAAAAATTGTCTAAATGTTTAAATCTATTCCCTTTGGATTCACCAATTCCTTTTGGTTTATAATTTTTTGGGTAATGATTTTCCCTTGGTTTCACCACTTTCTTTGGTTTATAATATTAAACCCTTGGGTTTATTAGTTTTTTTGGTTTATAATATGAATAATCGATCAATGTCATCCATGATAAAATGTCACATTCTGACAAACATTGTATCAATATCAAAATCACCCATGGCCAACCATGGTCATACTTGGCCCAACGTCGCATTGCACCATCAGTTGTCTCAATGTTTAAATAAATTCCCTTGGGTTCACCAATTCCTTTGGTTTATAATTTTTGGGGTAAGGATTTTCCCTTGGCTTCACCACTTGCTTTGGTTTATAATATTAAACCCTTGGGTTTATTAGTTTTTTTGGTTTATAATATGAATAATCAATCAATGTCATCCATGATCAAATGACACATTATGAGAAACATTGTCTCAATTGAAAATCATCCACCACCAACCATGGTCATATTTGGTCCAACGTTGCATTGTGACAACCATTGTCTCAATGTTTAAATCTATTCCCTTGGGTTCACCAATTCCTTTTGGTTTATAATTTTTTGGGTAATGGTTGTCCCTTGGGTTCACCAATTCCTTTGGTTTATAATATTAAACCCTTGGGTTTATTAGTTTTTTTGGTTTATAATATGAATAATCGATCAATGTCATCCATGATCAAATGTCGCATTCTAACAAACATTGTATCAATATGAAAATCACCCATGGCCAACCATGGTCATACTTCGCCCAACGTCGCATTCCGATAACAATTGTCTCAATGTTTAAATCAATTCCCTTGGGTTCACCAATTCCTTTGGTTTATAATTTTTTGGGTAAGGATTTTCCCTTGGGTTCACCACTTGCTTTCATTTATAATATTAAACCTTTGGGTTTATTAGTTTTTTTGGTTTATAATCTGAATAATTGATCAATGTCATCCATGATCAAATGTCACATTCTGACAAGCATTATCTCAATATGAAAATCACCCATGGCCAACCATGGTCATACTTGGCCCAACGTCGCATTGCGACAACAATTGTCTCAATGTTTAAATCAATTCGCTTGGGTTCACCAATTCGTTTGGTTTATAATTTTTTGGGTAATGATTTTCCCTTGGGTTCACCACTTGCTTTGGTTTATAATATTAAACCTTTGGGTTTATTAGTTTTTTTGGTTTATAATATGAATAATCGATCAATGTCATCCATGATCAAATGTCACATTCTGACAAGCATTGTATCAATATCAAAATCATCCATGGCCAACCATGGTCATACTTGGCCCAACGTCCCATTGTGCCAACAATTGTCTCAATGTTTAAATCTATTCCCTTGGGTTCACCAATTCCTTTTGGTTTATAATTTTTTGGGTAATGGTTGTCCCTTGGGTTCACCAATTCATTTGGTTTATAATATTAAACCCTTGGATTTGTTATTTTTTTTTGTTTATAATATGAATAATCGATCAATGTCATCCATGATCAAACGTCACATTCTGACAAACATTGTATCAATATGAAAATCACCCATGGCCAACCATGGTGATACTTGGCCCAACGTCACATTGCGACAAAAATTGTCTCAATGTTTAAATCAATTCCTTTGGGTTCACCAATTCCTTTGGTTTATAATTTATTGGGTAATGATTTTCCCTTGGGTTCACCACTTGCTTTGGTTTATAATATTAGTAATCGATTAATGTCATCCATGGTCAATTGACACATTATGAGAAACATTGTCTCAATATGAAAATCACCCATGGCCAACCATGGTCATACCTGGCCCAACGTTGCATTGCGACAACAATTGTCTCAATGTTTAAATCAATTCCCTTGGGTTCACCAATTCCTTTGGTTTATAATTTTTTGGGTAATGATTTTCCCTTGGTTTCACCACTTGCTTTGGTTTATAATATTAAACCCTTGGGTTTATTAGTTTTTTTGGTCTATAATATGAATAATCGATCAATGTCATCCATGATCAAATGTCACATTCTGACAAACATTGTATCAATATGAAAATCACCCTTGGCCAACCATGGTCATACTTGGCCCAACATCGCATTGCGACAACAATTGTCTCAATGTTTAAATCAATTCCCTTGGGTTCACCAATTCCTTTGGTTTATAATTTTTTGGGTAATGATTTTCCCTTGGGTTCACCACTTGCTTTGGTTTATAATATTAAACCCTTGGGTTTGTTATTTTTTTTAGTTTATTAATAATATAACCATCTATGATATTAATATATAAATAAATATTAAAATATTAAATATTATTTATATTATTTTTATATTAATAAATATTATTAATATATATTATATATATTTCAAGTTAATTTATAGTATGTATATAGTTAATATTATTAATATATTAATAAATATTTTTAATATATATTATTAATACTTATTATAATATTAAAAATATATATAAAATATTTTTGTATATATTAATAATATTATAATATTATAATATTTATTTAGTAATATTAATAATATTATAATATTACTAAAAATCATTATAAATAAATATTCAAATATTTATTAATAATGATTATTAGTAATATTATAATATTACTAATAATATTTATTAATAAATATTAGATTATAATATTACTAATAATCATTAAAATATTAAATATTATTTTTATTATTTTTATATTAATTAATATTATTAATATATATTATATATATTTCAAGTTAATTTATAGTATGTATATAGTTAATATTATTAATATATTAAGAAATATTTTTAATATATATTATTAATATTTTTATAATATTATTAATATATATATAATATTTTTGTGATTTTAATCATAATTAATATATTTAATATATTAATATTCTTATTAATATATAATATATATTAAATTTATTATATATAATATTTATTTATTGATATATAAATTAATGTGATGGGTAGTGGATATAGGCCTATCGGCGTATATCAACCATATTAGTAAATATAATGTGGTTGTGCTAGTTATTCCCTATTCTCATCTTCATTGCTACCACAAAACTTAGATTTTAGTCAGAGTCATGAAATAAAATAATATATATAGCCATTAATAATTCCTTACAATGAAAATTTTCAATCAACTCCAGGACCAACTAAATCTCATGAAAATAATTAGCCAAAATAAATATTGTTCTAATCCAACTAAAATTGCATCAATAGCATCACAATTTCTAAAGACTTGAATCGATTTGTTCAACGACATGAAAAACAAGTTAAATATCAATAAAAACTTCGTTACTCTAATTTATGTAAAAAAAAACCTATGTTGCACCACGAGAAGCACACTCCAAAAGAGCTTTTTACCATTGGCTTCTAGTCCACTCACTGATTTATTTTTTAGGCAGATAAAGTATCCAATTGGGGGACAATTTCTGCTACGATGTATTCCTTAGATATCATCACATATTTCACATCCACCATATTAAATATTTCAATTATTAATTGGATGGATAATCTAATTGATCTCAATATATATATATTCAATTCGTTAATATTGGTTGACATATTTTTAATTAAATTTTTAAAGTAACTTTGGCATATAAAATATGTATTAGTTCATATATATTTTTAATATAATTTTATTTGAAAATATTTCTCATCTACTCTACTCACAAAAATTAAAATAAATTTATTTTATTTTAATTTAGATTTATCTTAATTATAAATCTACCAAAAAGTGAAATTAGTAAAATCTTTTAAGATGAAAATATTTTTTAAATATTAAATTTAAAAAAAAATACAGTATATATATATATATATATATATATATATATATATATATATATATATATATATATATATATATATAAAACTTTTTTGTATTGTAATTTTGAATGTATTAGTAGATACAATGTGTATAAATTTTACATGGCAAGTAGGATTGTGTAAACTATAAAACTAAAATCTGTACTTCTAACAAATTTTTGTTAAATTTTTTTGACAAATTTAACACATAATTATATTTCAAAAATGTCACATAATTAAGATACTTAAAATGTGTTAATAATTAGAGTATATATTAATGATTCACATTACTTCTTTATTATTATTATTTAAATGCTACATATTAATTTTATATTAAGAATAAAATGTGTTTTTTTTACATTTAATTATAGTTTTCAAAGTGGAAATAAAATTTTTTACCACATTTTCTCATTATTGGGTTGTAGTATTAATAAAAAAACTCAGCCAACATGAAAGTGATAATATTGATGTTTTATTATAATTTTAATTAAAATTAACCAAATATATCTATTTATTAATTTCTTTATTATAAATAACATTACTTTTTTATTTAGACTATTTTATTCTTATGGATATTTGATGTTTATAATACTTTTATTAAACCTAATTAATATGTATTGATTTTAGTTGTTATAATAGCTCGAATTGTTTTTTTTATTTTGAATATATTTTATTTTTATTTTGAAAAGGAAAATGTTTAACTAAAAAATGAGCATGAAAGGAATTACATATCTTTTTCTTAAAAATAAAAATATAAAATATAAAAAAATCATGAACAATAAAATTGAAATAAAAGAATAAAAATAGAAATAACTTGTAACAAATGAAAGAACTTGTTTTTTCAATTATTTTTTCTCCTTACAACTTTTTATTTTGTGAATTTAATTCTCATATAGCATATATAAGATAATATAAGGATGTGATCAATCCCAGTTTTGAAAACCTGAATTATTTGGGTCCTAACTAGTATTAAGAAAAAAATGAGCATTGGTAAGATAAGAACTAATTCCCATAATGTTTAAAATGAAATTAGGATTTGGCCAATTCCCAAAACACAGTGAGATGAAATATTTTGTCATCTATGCCATATTGAGAGGGTTGAAGATGAAAAACACTCTCCCTGTGATTGTTTAGATTTAACTCACATCTATTCTAAAATTTTAAATATTTTTCATGCTACCAATCTTCTTAACTTATCAAGTTAGAATAACTACAGATTTAGACTAGAAATGATTGCACAAATAATCAGTTTAAGAAAATTGTAACAAAACATCAATTTAGTGATTATATAATGGGAGAATATGTCTCAACATAACTAGATATAACAACCTCCAAAATAACATGAATAAATATCTTGTTGAATTATTGATCACACCTAAGACAAGTAGGAGTCCAACACTCCCCCTTAACTACAACTTGTAGTGATGTGGATCAACAAAGTCTATCCATGCTCCAACCTACCATTTATACAATTATCAAATGTTGATATCCATATAAAAGAGTGACCATCCACATAAATGCATGGATGCATAATTAATGTAATTTTCATTATACTAGGATGTCCTTCTTAGACATGGTTCATTCAACTTTATCACCATCTTTATCCTCCTAGGTTTTCTTAGCTTACTCTTAATCACTCTCTAGTTTTTTTTTTTTCCTATCTTCAACCATGCTCTCAATACAAGCAACAACACTCTATATGAATCCATGTCCTTATTTTCCCTCTTTCTCAAGAACTTCATCATATCTTCATGTGGTTTTTACTTACCACAAAAAAACACATCAAGTGCTTTTTGATGGCAGTAAGCCATCACAAGCTACACATACAAGCCATTTAAATTACCTCTGATTATAGCAAATTACATGGATACATATGTCTCATCAAGCTTACATCATTTTTAACTCTGACACATAAAAATATATCCGTAGAGATACCAAGTACTTAGTCCAAAATCCTTAGATACACATGTCTCTTCACGCTTACATCATTTTTAAATATATCCATAGAGATACCAAATAAATAGTCCAAAATCCTATAAAACCACTACATCATGTCAAAATGTTGTAAACTTTCCATATAAACACAATTCCCAGTTTGTATTATTAAATGATCTTGATTTTATTCCATAAACTCATAGCCACAACTTTCATAATCATTGTCCACCTTTTATTTTTTTATTTTTTTCCAACCCTTATTCTCTATTTCCATTTTCATTGCTGCCACAAAACGTATCTTGAAGCCTCAGGCAGGGCTTCATAACACGTAGAAATTAATAAAAAAATTCGATTGTTAGATTCAATCTCATGACAATAGTTAGCCAATAAATATCGTTCTACTCCTCCAACTAAAATTGCATCAATAGCATGACAATTTGTAAAGACTTAATCGATGTGTTGAGCAACACGGATCATACAACTTATATAACAAGTTACATATCAGTAACAACTTTGTTACTCCAATTTATGAAAAAGGGAAACTATGCGCAGAAGCAAACTCCAAAAGAGCCTTTTTACCATTGGCTTCTACTGATTTATTTCTTAGGCACAAAGTATGCAATAGGGGGACAATTCCTGCTACTACGTATTCCTTAGATATTATCACAGATTTCACATCAACCATATTACAGATTTTAATCACTCTTTTATCTAGTGCTTCCAGTGATCCTCGACGCAACGTCCAATTAAGTTTGGCACCCAGAGTTCAGAATTATACGATGCAAGATTCTCGATGCCATAACTGTTCTCTTTACGGGGACTTGAACTAACCCCATCAGATTCTTCACACAAAGAAGCCTAAACGTGGAAGAAGTGAGCATGTTATCAAAACTCACTTGTTGGAAACCACTGAATCTCTGAACGCAGACGATTCAATCCTCCCTGGATTTTCTTGCAGAATTTCATGTTTAATTGATTCAATTATAATGCCTCAAGAGCACCCCATTTAGTAAAATCGGCTTGCATATCCATTTATTCCCAGTCACCTTTCCGCAGGTAAAACACCGAATGGACATAATCCTTTTCATGCACCACATCCACGCCATTAATGGCTTCGTCTTCTGTCCTTTTGACTAACTCTCTTCATCTAGGTGACCAAATAAATTGAGTAACGCGTGACACCAACATTTGCGCCTAGATATGGCAACAATGTTTGCTATTTTACTGTTCTCGAGTGCTGGAACCCCCCTCCAATAAGGAGAGTCTAATTCAGCTTTGCAAGTAATCTCTTGCAGGCAGGTAAAGAAAGCATATAAATTTATGTTTATAGATATATAAGTTATTTCACCTTTAACCCCTTTTTTTAATAAAGTTATATTAAGGGTGAATATTTTTTTTATAGGTACAGATTTATTTTAACAATACATTGAGTAGGGATAGTAAGAATCTAGAAGAATCAAATCTTTTGAAGTGAAAATTTCATTTTAGAATACAAAATTTAGAAAAATGTTTGCACTTTAAGAAATTTGATTCTTTTGAACTTGTATGGATTGGTAATTAACATATACATCTATTGTTTAATTTTTTATTATTTAAATTGTGTTTTTGAATGCATGAACGGATTTAACTTCTTTAAAATTTTGAGCACTTGGATTTTGTAGACTACTGAACTTAAACTTTCAATTCCAACCAATTTTAAACTTGATTTCAAGCAAAATTAAAGAAAAAATTGTAACTGAAAAACTATCAAAATGTATAATAATAAAACTACGTGTGCCATAGTTAAATACCATTAAAAGAAAAATATTCTAGTAAAAATCATAAAATTGGAAAATAATAATATTTGACTTAATTGGTCACGAGGCATGAATTCATTAGGGATTTTAAACGGTTTATCTTCCACTTTGAATTTACCTATTAAGTGGAAATAGATTATTGGTGGGAAGCTTAAAAATAAAAAAGGAGATCATTATTGGTGAGAAAGATAAAATAGCACACAGCAAACTCTAATCAAAATTATATATATTATGGATCAAGGAAATTACACACATATTTATACAAACAAAAGTCTCAAGATAGGAATTCTATCTTAGACGTACATTAGTGTGGTTGAGAGATTCTCTCAACCACACACTAAACTAGGAGAAACTATATTCTAGCTAATTCCTATTATGTAGGAACAAAATCCTCAAATGGAGAATTACAACCATAGACAAGTAGCAATTAATTATTTATAACTCCCCCCCTTAATGACTACTTGTTATGATAGTGATTCACAAAGTCTGGTTGTGGTCAAACATAACAAAGAATATGTCGATGTCCATATAAAAGAGCAACCATCCACCGGAATGCATGGGTACCAACCGCTGCAACCGCTAGTCCTATAGGATGTCCTTCGCATACATGATTCTGTCGACCGTTATCACTACATATATGTACCTACAAATCCACCACCATCAGGTGAATTGCATGTGCAGAACCTCCAAAACAAAGAGAGATCAGTGCCTTTCTAAGCCAAATATTCATGTCCAAATAACAATCGCAAACAGTTGCACTGATTGCACCTTTCGACGCAACTGTCAGATAGAAAAGTGCGCTGACCCTCTTGTGCTCAGACACACCAATATCTAAGACTGTGAGCCAGGTGTTACTGCAGTCCACCTGCTCCTATGAGCACAAAGCTCCTGTGTACCTGTTAGCCACTCAGGAAATATGCCACCACCGGGCAAGTCCGATTTGCCACCACCGGGCAAATCCGCCAACTTCAATATGCCACCACTGGGAAAATCTGGAACTTAAATGTGCCACCACCGGGAAAATCTTGTAGCCACTAAGGCTCTATATGTGGTTTCTAGCTCACCACAAACCATCACTTTCCAGTGACAAAAGATGGTTTCAGGCTGACCATAAACCATTACAAAGTGGTTTTAAGATCACCACGAACTTTCAAATGCCTTTAAAAGGTTTACATTTCATACTTCAACATTTGAAGTTTTTGGGTACATATAATGACCATTACAACAACCAACTAGACTTGCTTATAACATGCTAGGGAGTCTATTCCACAAACCACACTAACTCAAACAAACATCTACTTTGTTGTCCACCATAAATGTTGTCGCCATTCATTTACCTCATCTGTTCATTGTTCACATCTTGGGCATCTTTGCCTCTTCAAATAACTTCTTCGATCTCCATGCTTAACCTGTGAGGGGTCTACTGATAAAGAAACGGATTGACGACTTTTCACCTGGACTCAATGCAGTGCATTCAAACACTGATGATCTAGACATAGGCACACAGCCATACGAAGAGAACACAATTTTCCCTTCAAAAAAAAACAATCCAGGACTCCATGGTCCAATCCTCCATCACATTTCAATATCCAATTATCCCGGCATCACAACATAATGTCACTTCCCCTACTCACAGTATCAAGGCTAGTCACTACTCTCAAGCATGCTGCCTCATGCTCACTGACAATCTGCAACATGATCTTGATCATCCTCCAATCTTTGATGTAGCTCTAATTGATGTCATTTTCACTGTCATGTGTTCATCATTCCCTGCAAATTTTCTTAGTGTTGGAATGAGCAGTTCCAACACATACTCAGAATTGTGACAATAGTTGGTCACACTACTGTCACTTAAATTACAACCAGTTTCATTGTCATGACAGTTAATCAATATATTGCAACATCATCAGAGAATTAAAATTTCTCCCAAGCCATCTGCAACACAATCACCATACAAACTCTCTGCAGTATTGATTCCAAGTAGTTCATCTTCATATATGAATGAAGCACAACCTCCATTAATGAACAGCCTTCACCAGAGAATACTCACCATTTTCTTCTGCCTCACATTGAATCTGCCCAATATAAAATGTCGTCAACACGATTATACAAAAAAAACTAAATAAGCCTCGATTACCTTGTTGTGTAACAGCTGCTTGCCGCCAGAACTGTTCTTCTTCATCGATTGCATCAATCTCAACATAAAAAAAAAAAAAACAGGTCATGTGCTTGCTACTAGAACAAATTCAGAAATTTGATCTCCTCACCTGCATTTTTAATCATTTTCTGGGCTATTCCAAGTCTTCACTGGACAAAACCTTTTCAGACCACATCAAATCCCTCACCATCATTTCTAACAATCTCAGCCAATGTGAAACATGCCCTTCCACATTAGCCGACTTTAGCTTCTGAACAACCTCAGTAGAATTGTAGTTCAGGTAATAAGCCTTCATGGACTGAAAAATGCTCTTAACAGTCCTAATTCTAACTTCCCAATACAGTTTCAAACATGCCTGAGCCCTACCATTTCTCTTAAGAAATTCTGCAATCATCTGAAGGATTTCAATACCAACAAACGCTTGTTTCGATTGGGGTATTTTACTGCTAACCTTGAGATCCCTCGGCAGGTTTTTCTCAACCAGAATCGACATGAACGAGGACTCGAGCTTCTTTATAGCAATATCTAGCAGCGCGCCACCATCATCCGCATTGCCTTTGCTTCTCAGGGCTCCAATACAACCCTGCAATCTGCATATTTACCTATAGCGTTTCCTAATACTGCAGAATGGCGGCCATCGCATTGACTGGCATATGGATCTCCTTTGCAATTCCATGGAAGATGCCACGAAGTTGAATTATATAGCCACCGCCCTTAAGCAATCGAGGTAAGCCCTGAAGGACTCCACCGGTTTTCCTTTTAGTGTCGTACCCCGAATTCTTGGCAATTTCCCGGCAGCTGTCTTGGAGTTGGCATTTGTTTCTCCAGATATGCAGTAGATTAAGGCAGAAATTCAGAAGCATGATCTTGTGCAACATAGCTAACGGCTTTTGCAATTTTTAGGGATTGCTGCAACTTCATCTAGTATTAGAAGCCTTATAAATTTCACAGGATTTCCACCGCAAAGTTCACTAGAAGGAATTCTACGGCCTGGAGGAAGAACTGATCTAGCTTCCAAGATAACATGTGCTTTTACCAGGGAACCCTCCATGAGTATACATCGTTGCCATATAATGCTCTCGAACTCAATGTGACATGATTGCAGAAGACTGTTTGCCCCAATAGTGACAAACCTATCAATAAATGTTTTCGCAGGAAGGCCTGTTGGTGACAACTGCGTGGCGTGGAGAACACACTTTTACTGCACATTGGAGCAAAACCCAACAAATACTTTGTTGAGGTCACCCCTTAGAACCAATCCATACCACACGGATGACGAGTCCTGTACCACCACTGCATCGGGCAGAAGGAAGGCCTCCATTGCAATATCTGGAACCCATGGCCCCAGAGGAATAGATGACCGCTGCCCTCTATAATCCCACTTTACATGCTCCGCTCCTTCTGCCCCAGAGGAGTGGGGTGACACTTGGAGAGGAGAACGTATGAGAATGAGAACAGGGTTTTTAAGAATCCCAGACACTAGAAAATTCTACCGGGGTTTTTTATGCATATCGCTTCACAACATGCAACCCCAACGATCATCCAGAAATCCTAATATCCCTACACAAAACAGGCTCACGTAACTTCAGACGACAACGTTCAACGAGTCTCAACAGACATGCTTCGATCTACAGTAACGCAACAACAACATAGGATGGAAAACACACAAAATACTAATCGAACTCTTTATTTCCCTCAGCCCAAGAGGGGCCGAGGCCGAGGCCCTTACGGGCTCTGAAGCTCCGATACCAAGATAAAATAGCACTCAGCAAACTCTAATCAAAAATCTATATATTATGAATCAAGGAAATTACACACATATTTATACAAACAAAAGTCTCAAGATAGGAATTCTATCTTAGACGTAGAGTGGTTGAGAGATTCTCTCAACCACACACTAAACTAGGAGAAACTATATTCTAGATAATTCCTATTATGTAGGAAAAAACTCCTCAAATGGAGAATTACAACCATAGACAAGTAGCAATTAATTATTTCTAACTAGGAAGCTTAAAAATAGAAAAGGGGATCATTCCAACTGAAACGGTTGACTTTCCTAAACCAGTTTGAATTTAGCTATTAAGTGGGAATAGATTATTGGTGAGAAGCTTAAAAATAAAAAAAGAGATCATTATTGGTGGAAAGTTTAAAAATAGAAAAGGGGATCATTCCAACAGAAATGGTTGACTTTCCCTTGATATTCTAGATGGGATTAGAGTTACGGGAAGTTTATGTTCATTTTGAAAACTCAAGCATCAAATAGTTTTGGTACGGGCTTCTGAAGTTATAGATGGCGTAGTGTTAATGGTGGACATGGTGGACAATGGTCTCACCAGTACCATAGTGTTAGTGGTCGACAGTCGTATGGGTTTTCGGAGTTAAATATGGTGTAGTGTTGGTGGACATTTGTGTCAGCGTTTAACTAGGAGAAGCTTGAGTCTCTAGAGAGATTCGGTTGTCAGCTGCGTTTAACAATGTATCTAATCATAATCATTGTGTCTGCATTTAAGTAGGAGAAGCTTGAGTCTCTAGAGAGAGTCGATTGTCAACAATGAGAAGCTTGAGTCTCTAGAGAGAGTGGGGTTTTATAAATATAAGTAAACAACCATTATTATAAAACAGGAAATGTGTCTTTTCACTAGTTTTTTTTTAACGAATATGTGTTTATTTTTATATTTTGATGCAAAGAAAATAGTAGTTAATTGCATCGGTTTTTTTTAAATGATTAAGTGTTTATTTTTCAAAACATAAATAGTTTTTTTTTTTTGGAAAAAATAATAAAATGAAAACATATTAGATGCAAGGAAAATAATAGTTAATTGCACTAATTTTCTTGAAATAGTTATATGTTTATTACTACACACTTAAAAGAGTCTTTGCACGAAAACCTTACACAAAAATACATATATATTGAAAATGAAATACATTGAATTAGTTTCCTTTGAGAAAGATTATTTTGGGAAAGTCATGTTGCATATAAGTTATATGTTGGAGAAGAACATATAGTTGTATGTAAGTATAATAGTTGTTATGAAAATTCCTTTAGGAAATATTATTTTTGGATGCAATGATAATAGCTATAATGTTAGCTTCTTCCGAAAAGGTTACGGTTTCATGTTAGATTAGTAGCTATTATGGGAAAGTTTGTGTATTCACATTAAGAGTTTTTATGCAAGGATAATACATGTAGCCTTAATTCCTTAAAAAAGGGGTATATGCTTAATTATATTGGCATATGTTTAATTATATTAGCATGCATGAAAAATAACTATCATTCTTGTAACTTCATGAAGAGAAAGAAAATATAACTGTTAAGTACGATGTCACTTCAAAGGAAATGAGTTATGTGCATGCACAAAAATAACTACTACATTTGATATTTCTTGAAAAGAAATATAATATTTCCATTCATAAGAGAAAAATAATAATATGGTGTGAAAGTTCTTTAAAGAGAAAACATGAGTTGGCATGCAATAAAATTAGATACTATGCATTGGAATTGTTGAAAACAAAACACTTGTTTGTATGTTCTAATTGTGTTAGAGTTAAGGATATTTTTACATATAAGCATGGTAGTAGCCATGTCAAAAGATAAATTAGTGGTGTTAATTATTTGGAAATAGAGCATATGAATTCTTGTGCGTTAAACAATGACAACTGATTATTTTCTTGGAAAGAATATACAGTTGTATGTGGGAAATGATAGCATGTTTAGTTAGCCTACATTGGGAAATATTATTTGGAAAATAAGATGGATTAGATGCAGAAAACCATATTAATGTATTGGTTTCCTTGGAATATATATGTGGGTAATGTTTGTATAATATTTGGAAAAGAATACATGTATTTGTATGTTTTAGTACCTAAGTTTTATGGAAAAGGAAACAAGTTTTGCATACCTTAGTATGCTCAAATTCCCTCGAAAAGAAAATGTGTGTTTTCAAACTTGACTGTATTAAGAATTCCATTGGGAAGATTCTTTTACAAACCATATGCAATTTGTATGCATCAGAACAACATTTTTTGTGATAGCTCTCTTTACATGAACCAAAAGTAATAGCTTAAGGGTTAGTTATTTGATTTAGACTTATGTAAATTTCATGCACAAATATCGTAACTGATGTATTATTTTCTTCTAAGGAAATTTTTAGAAAATGTAGCTATTTTCTTGTATAAATGTGTGCTTATGCAAGGGAAATATTAGTAAATGTGAATGCTTATAACTAGCACATACACAGTGCGGGTTAAAAGGAGCATGTCAAGATATTTTACTTGCATGTCATGAATGTACATGAGTATATGGAGAAGCATAACTAGCATAGATTTATGAGTGAGTTGTTTAATACTTTATGAATCTTGACATCAATTTATGTTGAAGACAAAATTTGCAGGAAATGATGTTAATTTGTACAAAGAAAATATTATGCTTAACATGGTGACAGGTAAATGATTAATGGTTCATGCAGATGAGTACGAGTTGTAGGACGGTCTGATGTATGATGTTGCATTGTAGATACATCCATTCCACCAAGATATGAAGATATGAAGATTAGTGGGTAAATGTTATCATAATTATTGTAATGGATTTAAGCTAGATGTTTGTAGACTTCCTTGTAAAATTTATAACAATGGTTAAAGGATGGTCTCCCTTATAAGCCATTAAGTGAGGGGTGAACATCCTCATGAACATTTAATAATAAAATTAAACTTTTGTTGGCTTTCACCCTACGGGGTTTCCAAGGTATATTGGTGTTCAATGATGTGATTGATTATTGTGTCAAATTGATGATGTTGATTCATTTTTTGCTGTGATATTCATAATGTCAAGTATGTGATGACTACATGAACAATGAAATGAATGCAAGGTTACACCATACAATTTTATGTTAAGGTACTTCAATAGAGATTTTTAATGGTTAAGCAACTTACTATTCTTATATTAAGGTTACATTATGAACTGGTAAAGATTATATCTAATGATTAGTAAGAAATATTTAATGGTGATTTTCATAGTTACCTGAGGGTAACTTGTATAAAAAAAATTTAACTCACATTTCCATGACAGGTTATTGGTGTATGTTACAAGTGGTATCAGAGTTAAAATTTACAGCACTTGTGCCTTTGGGATTTGTTAAACGGAATGAAAATTGAGATATGCTACTAATGGATATCAGTTAATATGTGATTCTAACAATCTACATATTGATTGATATATGATTCCAGAAATCTACATATTGATTGATATATGATTCCAGAAATCTACATATTGATTGATATATGCACTAGTCTACTTTTGACATGAGATGTGTGATTCATGTTTATAACTACATTGAAGAGTAATAAGTAATAAATGTTGTTGCAAAATGGTTTTTTATAACATTGGAATAATGTTGAGGATAAAAGACAATAAAACCTTTGTTGTACTTATGAACAATCTGAGTACCCACTAGTGAAAGTGACAGTTGACTATTAACATTTGGGTATATGACATATTACTCATACATTTAATGAACATAACTAAACTTACCATGCACTACTTGAAAAAGGGGAATGTGTATAGTGATGGTGTGTGAAACTAATGCATGAATGAAAAAGATAGGGAAAGTCCTTGAAGAGGATGATATAATGTTTTAAAATGAAATTGAATGAACCGTTTCAGATATTAAAAATACATAATGTGTCAAGTAATGAGACTTAACTAGAATTACTAGCTGTTGAATGAATATTTTTTGAATAAGTCGTGTCATGGATGAATTAAGATTATTGGTGGCATTGATTAGTTAGTGTTGTATGAATATCTAATAAAACCTAATGTGTTTTGATTAAAGATTATTTCAATTTGTGAACAATTATTTACTTCATGTGTCAGACTGTTGGTAATAGTACATTATTGCATTTGGAAATGTCTTATTGTTACCCTAACTATTATTGATATATACACAGTAACAGATATTTTTATATAATTGTATGCATGAAACTAAAATTATTTTTAAAGTGAATTTTCTTTTAACAATGCATATTGATGATTAGCTTCTTTGATGAGATTAAGCATGGTTAGCTTAATGGCAACAAGAAAACCCATGAAATTAAAATGTTGCAGTGAAAATTACAATGGTAATAGATAAAGTATCATGTTATAATGTGCATGATTGTGTTATTTGGGAAATAATGATGTATAAACATGTATGTTATTCATGTTACCTGTTAATCTAGATATCATTAGACCCAGGTGAAGGGCTAAGTATGATGTACATAATGTTTTTTTTTTTCTTTATGTATAATGTTCATATAGTTCATTATGTTATTTACTGTGGTAAATAAAGCTAAAAGATAAATTTAACATGCCAGACAGTTGTCAACAATTGTGAAAGGCTAGAAGGCCTTGGGATGATGGTGGTTTCCTGCCTAAAGGGGTTGATGGTGCTTACCTACCTGGATTTCTTCTCCCTAGAGATAGGTGATCTCAGTAAGGGAAAAGATTTGGCCAAGACGGTGAAGAGGGAAAAACCTGAGGCAACTCTATTGATTTTGGAGCCTATTGGAGGAGGTCCAAAATTCCTCACAGATGAGACGATGTAAGAGGAATAGGCATGATGTTGCCAAGAATAATCCTATACTAGACCTTGAGTGGTCATTGGAATTCTCGACCTGGATTTCCAGTGGAATTTGGTACTGGACCTGGAATGGGTTTTTGTTAAATAACTATCTAGCTATGAAAATGATTAGATTTAGTTGTGTAAACCAACTCCCATGGGTTGGGAGGAGTTTTTTTTTTACCATTATGGTTCTCATAGTGGAACAAGTTAATTAATCAGTTATGTTTTATATTAAAATGAATTCTCTATAGATGACTTTGAAGAAGATGACTTGATGGAGAATAATTTTTGACAACCTAATGTTACATGATTTAAAAGCCCAAGAATTAGATCAATTTAAATCTGTATCAACTAACCTAGAAGTCCACAATTGGGACCTTAATCTAAATGTGACCCAAGCATGAAACCCATGCTTTAATAAGTCATTTAATAATAAATTATTTTGAAAAATACATTAATTGTGAAGACTAAACCTAGTTACATTCTTCAACACGTATTTATTTTTTTTTCGATTTTTCATTTTTTATTTATGACTTCTAATGAAAGTGTTGGATCTTCTTCATGTGGAATAAATATGGGATATTCTCGAAGTTCGTAGACTTCAAGGCACTGGTTGAGAAAGAAACCAACAAGAAGGTGAAGGCTCTTAGGATTGATAATGGAGGTGAGTACGTGTCACATAAATTTAAAAATTTATGTGTGAAAGAAGGCATTCAGTGAGAGTTGAAAACACCCCACAACCCACAGCCGAATGGTGTGGCTGAGAGAAATAATCGTAGCATTGTGGGATAAATGAGGGTGATGTTTCATGACCAAGGCCTACCTATGAATTTGTGGGATGAGGCATGCAATACAACAGTCAATTTGCAAAACAAGATTCCTCATCATATTCTTGGAATTATTACATCGAAGAAGGATTTCTAAGGGAGAAAGTCAGATGTGTCACACTTCAGGATTTTTGGAGCCTCTTTTTACTTCCATGTCTCCAAATAATCAAGGAATAATCTTGAATTGACCGCCAAATTCGGGGCATTTATGGGTTACACAGAAACTCCCCACAACTACCATTTGTACTTTCCACCCTTCATAATGATAGTTGTGTGAAGGGATGTAATGTTTCATGAGAGAACATGATGTGGTGCTCTCTTGAGAGGGATCTTTAGATCCCACCAAAAGAGGAGATTTTAGATCCATAGGAGGACCCTCAACAATTTGTGGAGCAACCAAAAATTTTGGAGCATAGAGTGTTCATGCAAGAAAAACCATCCAGAGAAGGTAGAAAAAGAACTAGGGAAGATGATATACTTGTGCAAGATGCGAGGGAGAATGTGGGCATTGCTTCAAATTTGCACAGAAAAACGAGGTCACCTGAGAGGTACACTAGCTCCATCGCTCCTATGACTAAGCTTATATAGATTGATCCATCCTATTTCAAGGAAGAAATAGAAAAACCTGTATGGTTTGATGCAATACTGGAAGAATACGAATCCATTGTAAATAACAAAATTTGGGAAGTGGTGTTAAGACCACCATACAAATCAATAGTGGGTTCAAGATGGATCTTCAAGGTGAAGCAGGTAGTAGATGGAAGCATAGAGAAGTATAAGTAGATATTTGTGGTGAAGGGGTACTCCCAATTTGAGGATATTAACTATGAGAAGACCTTTACTCCTATATGAAGTCACTCATCCATTAGATCAATTCTTGCTCTTGCTATGTATATGGGGTGGAAGATCCACCAAATGGATGTCATAACAACATTTCTCAATGGGTTTATTGAGGAGGAGGTGCACATCAAACAACCATAAGGTCTTGAGACATTTGATCAGGAGTCTCATGTGTACAGACACAAACAAGCATTGTACAATCGCAAACAAGCACCCCATTCTTGGGCTTCAACATAAGTGGAGCATACGCAAACCTTTATCACATCTTGGTAGAAGGTAAATTGCTTATTATTTCCTTATATGTTGATGATTTGATTTTAACTAGTGATGAGTAGTTGATCTGATCTTGCAAGGAGGACCTTGCAAGGGAATTTGAAATGAAGGACATGGGTCTCATGCACTACTTCCTCGGGTTGGAAATATGGCGAGGCGATGTGGAACTTTTTGTCTCTCAAGTCCAGTATGAAAATGAGATACTGAAAATATTCTACATGGAGAGTTGTAAACCCATGCAGACACCTCTAGTGACAAACTAGAGGAAGGACGATGCCACTTTAGGTGAAGGAGTGGATGCTACCATGTATCGGCAGTTAGTGGCTTCACTCATGTATCTTTTGAACACACGACCAACTATTTGTTCCTCTCTCTTCATCAGATTAATGCAAGTAGACATTGGATTCTTTATCAGATTTCTTTCCCCAATAAAAATATTGTGTGCATGTGTGTTATTTCCTATTGCATGTGTGAAATTTTTGTTCTAGATTTTGAAGTAACTTTAGCAGAGCAATAGAGTAGGTTTGTGACTTGTGATTTTGATTAGAACTCCATGAGTAGTCGCAAATATACAACATAATTTCTACAAGGATGGTGGAGGAAAATTAAATAATATCCATTAGCAGACAATATGCCCACTTCAAAATATCTATGACAACTTTTTCGAGAAGCAAACACTGAGGATAAAATATTGGATTATGGAAGCATTAGTCACAAAATTCACAAGGGTAGTAATTTTGATTGCATGTGTGGAGGCAGATGGATTAAATGTAGCCTTCGCTGGTGTAGTTGGGTGTAATACGTCTAAGCATAATTATCTGAGATAGAATTAGTTTTTATGTTGATTCCGGATGATATCAAGTATCTATATTAGTTTTTTGTTTCAAGGTACACTAATAACAATTTGTTTTCCGCTCTAGATATTGTTCTACTATGTGGTATATTTGAGACACACTGACTGGTTGTTTACGTGGTCTTTATTCTGAAGCTCTGCTCTTGTGGATATTCCTACTCCTTCCCTGGTTTGGGATTGGTCGATCCAGTGATTTCCGAGGATCTTATCTGCGCCCTATTGGTCTTCTTCGTGGTCTATTTGAGATGCACTAGTTGGTTGTCTTATGTGGTATTTATTTCAAACTTTTTCTCCTATGGATATTCCTACTCCTCTCTAGTTTGGGATTCATTGATCGTGGAATTTTCAAGGATATTTACTACTACGTAAGTGCATTCATTTTGGTTGGTGGAGTAGGTAACATATTTTAATTTTTAATTTGATCACGAAGGAGTCTCTTGGGGTCATTAATTTTTCTAGGGGTATATTTATTTTCCAAGTCGGTCATTAATTATATGAGGGACAATCCATTAATGGTTTGCATCATCATTAAAGAAATTTTTTGATTGTGTGCTTGATGAGATTTTCTGAAGGACATTTTTTGACGATGATTGGAAAATCTATTGTATTTGAAGGGGTGTCCTAGTGGTTTGAGGTGGTGATGATCTACATTGAGTAGGGTCTATAATTGATAAGTGAAATTAATTTACCTTGTTTACATATTTTATCAAGGTTTTTTCAGACACTACTACATAATATATTTTTTGGTAATGGTATGTACTTTGGTGCACATATAGGAAGGATTTCAAAGTCCTAACGGTGTGAGTTGTACATCTAAACGTTTCATAAATTGGTTATGATGTCACTTGATACTAAAGGAAACTAGGGCGGTGACATGCCATTTCTCGATGTCTTGGTACATGCAACTATTGAGGCAGAGAGTTGTGGCCCACCTGACATATTTGTGACGCAACCAACTAAGAACAACCTTTTTGACATCCTAGCCCTAGAGAACCTCCACAAATTCCCTAACCCTATGTGCCCAAGCCATAATTGACACCCATAATTTTTTCAAAAGGTGTGCTAATATCATGAGGTTCCTATCACCTCTCTTAGCCTCCTTAGAGAATCCTTAGTATCCAAACTCTTTCAACTTTATTCCTCTCCTCTCTCCCCAAAACTTCAACAAACCCAAATATGACAAAATGACCAGAGTTCCTTCTCACCATACTCTTCTTCCAAGACTTATTCCCTCTCCTTCCCCAAAATATTTATTCCCCATTAATGGTTCACCTACCCATTCTTTAAGTCTCATAACTGACATTCCCTCCCACCCCCAACGTCCCCCCTGCACCAAATAATAAGAATTAATACATGATAAATAATCTACCGATTTTAGTTATTTAATCAAAACCAAAGAGTCATGAGAGGGCCAAAATTATTTTAATATTAGATTATTCATAAGGTTATAGTTAAATACATAATCAAGCTTAATCAATCTTAATGCCAATCATAAGATTAATCATTAATCAATCTTCTATCATAATAAACCATAGAATACTAACGTGTCCATATGATTTAAGTGTATGTAGATAGTATACACATACCTTTTATGTATACTAATAATACCAACAAGAAATTACCAAGCGATCAATATTTTAGTAGGTAGTATAATAACTAACCATAACATAAAATGGTTAGGGAGTGGATGCTAAAAATGGCTCCATTATATTTATCATATATATCTTATATATTATTAATATTCGTCTATTACTTAGTAAATGAAATATTTTTCATTTAATTTTTCAAAGAATATTTTCCCTCACTCACCCTTATATTAAAATTTCTAAGGGAGACTAGTACATTTTAAATCCCCGTAGATTTATCCCCTTTCCTTGTCTTCAAATGGAATAGAATAGTAACTAGAAACTAAAATACCAAGTAGTAACCCTAAAAGAATTAATAATATTTTGTTTCAAGAGCTCTATGAACTCTTTTGCAAGAGCATTTACCAATTGAATTAATCCTTATTTCTACTAGCTCTTAACTAAACCTTTGACATTGTATTATTAAAAACATTGAAATAAAAAACATGTATAATTAGTGGTTGATATATTCCAATTTATCAAATAACTGAACAATCACAATATCAATTAGTTAATAAGGGAAAATTTTATCAATGACACAAGGAAAAATATTATTGAAGTAGCTTAGTTCTATGGCATGCATGGAAATTCTTTTATAATTCAATGCATTTTTCTTTTCCATTTTTTGCAATAGGTTCCTTTCTTGAGAAACATCTCAAACACCAAGATATATTAATGACTTCTAAATACTTAAATCTCCATAGTGGAATGATATTTGTTCATTTTGGAATTGCAATCCACTATTTCTACCTATTAGGATTAGTAAACACACTTCAATAAATTAAATATATCAATTCAAGTTACACAAGTGACACCATATAAAGACAAAAAATTAAATTGAGGTTGGATATTATCACATTTTCATTGAAATTATACATTTATTTTTTGGTTAAGTCGGGCTAGTTTAGAGAAATAATTATACTTTCATTACGAAAAAGGGGCAAACCAAAAGTTAATTTTTTCTTTTTGCAAGGAAATTCCAAATACATTATCATATTATTTTAGTGGTTGTCATTTATCAATATGAGTATAAAATTGAGGAATGGAAATGATATCAAAACGAGAGACCATGAAATTAAGAAACCTTGGACTTGGTGTGAGATCTTTTCCTTCTACCCTCATTTTCTTAGGAGTTTTTCCTATGATATGATGAAACATGTATCCCAACATATTCTAAACTAAATTAACACCTAATTTTGCAATAGTGTAGATATTACATCTTGTACCAAATGGAAGTATTCCATAGTCATGGGCATCCCACGGGCATCCATATCAACATTTTCTTCAATAAATATCTTAGGCCTGAAGGTAAATGGGCTCCTCCATATAGTTAGGTCTTTAAAAAATACCTGCATATTTACATGTATAATAGATCCTTTAGATATATTATGGCAACCAATCATCAATATTTTATGTTTTTCTATGAAAAATAATTAGAGAATTCGGTGAACATGCAAATGGCCTTTTTGTGATATATTACATGAACTATGAAAATTGTCTTTTTGTGATATATTACATGAATTAAAGATGATGAAAATCAATGTCACTCATAACTTTATCTACTTTGTCTTCTGATAAAAATATAAATTACCATTCCATAGGTGAAAATATTAATAAAATCCTCGTAAAGAAACCATTAATGAAAATGATCCCAAATAATAGAAACCACCATTTGTCCCAAATATCTTCATCCCAACATGACCTCTGAAACTATTATGTGATATTACATATATTTTATTTATTAATGGTTATGGATCATATGTCACCCTAAAATTTAATGATGCAAATAAGAAATAAAGCATCCTCCTAGCTATATTTTCACTCCTTACCTATAAATATTAATATTAAATATGCACTAAAATAATGAATATAAAAAGTACAACATGAGAAAATATAAATCATTGTAACTCTAACAATAGTTATATATATTGTTAGGATCAAAAGTTATTTTGTTTCAAAGTATTTTTCAAGTCATTTATATTTGTTCAATACACTCAATTTTACCATATCCCTTTCAATAACCAAAGGGGAAAAATGGGTTTCTACTAGCTCAATTTATCCGGCGAGATCTGGTGGGAAGGGGAAAAATGGTTGCTAATCTCTCAATTGATCCGGAGGGAGCCCATAATCAAAGGGGAAAAATGGAGAACTAGAGAGTGACGTGGAGATTGCCATAAGCCATAGTAATTGTTGTCCGAAGGGAGACCATAACCAAAGGGGAAAAACTAAAGAGCAGTGTGGAGATTTCCATAACCCATAGTAACTATTTTCTGGCGGGAGCCAATAACCAAAGGGGAAAACTTGGAGAGTAGTGTGGAGATTTCCATAAGCCAAAAGAAATTTTTTCTTGAGAAAAATGGAGATTTTCATAAGCCACAAGAAATTTTTTCCTGAGTAGCATGGATATTTTCAGGAGCCACAGTAACTGTTGTCCCTCGTCGTCTTGACATGGCTAGCGCGGCTACATTATTTTCTCTCACAGCTAGCGTAGCCATAGATTTTCCCTCACCATCCATGATTTGCAAAGTCTGGAATGAAGTGCTTACACAAAAAATTCCAAATCTTAGGTTCTGTGCATTTCTCCTTTCTCTCATTTCTCACTTTTAAAACACATCAAACACTTAAATCTTTCTAAATGTATGAATCAGTTGTAGGACCAAGACCCTGAGTGCCTCCAGCTCCCTTAAAAACCTAGTTAGGAAACCCTGACCAACCACAAGAATGTATTTTAAATATAGGGTTTGTAGGGTTTTTTAATAAATATACTCTGTTGGAGGATGTTTCCACTTCCATCCCCAAATTGCATGATTTAGGTATTAAGGCGTTAGCTAGGGTTCGTAAAATCTTAACCCTATTTATAGTAGGAAAATCCTCAAGTTTTCCTACCTGTTCTCATTCTCAGACCTTGACAACACTCTGTAGTCTTGTACACACACTATAGTGTTGTACGCAACTCCTCAATACTTTCGAATCATCCTATAATGGTAGATATTTCCATTGGAATTTGGTCACAACCCTTTGTATTTCCTTTTCTAATTAAGTTTAATCATCGAGGTGTTAATTCTTCCACTCTGTTCTCAGCCATTATCACAGACAACAATCTCAGCTAGTAAGATAAACCAGAATGATAATAGGATGATTTTCTATCATACTTGAATGTGTAACTATACCTAGATAGTTGTCCTGTTATTCTTATATTTTTATGTATGGACCCTAAGTGAAGTAGGGTCAATCCTTAATGGATACAACCTAGGAGATCTTTCCTTGTAATTGTAATTCATAGACCTTATGGTTATTAATTTTACATACCATTGACACCTCATGAGGTTTAGCAGCACAAGGTTTCCTACACCCAATTTCCCACTGTGGCTTCTTGATTCACTTTCTGAGGAAAAGAGTGATTATTCTTAATGAACTTTTTGAGGAAAAGAGTGATGGACATTTCTCATCATAAATTGGGTCTTCCTTGATTTCCATCATCCAACCCTAATGGGTGCCTCTGCCTCCTAAAGTTTTGTATACAATGGTGTTGCACAGTAATTAGCTAAGATATTTTATAGGGAGAAAATGACCAAATTCTTAGGAAATTAACCGTCATTTGCAATAAGGGATGCAGGGTGCCTTCATGTGGCTCCCTTTCCCGATTTGGATATAAATGAGGGAATGAAGTACTACATATATTAACAACTATCTCACCAATACCTTAAGATACGAGACTCGAATACATGTAGTTTTCAGGTGCTATAGGCATACAGATGTGGCATTTCAAATTTTGATTTTACTTGCAGTAACTGTACTTCGATACTGATAATGCCTCAAGGTGAATAGATGTAAAAGGGTAGTAAATTGACACATCAAAGTATGTGAATGTAATTTTTCACTATTGCATGGTTTAACTTTGATATCTTTACAAAATTCATAGTATTATTGGTAACTTCAGGCTGCACTTTTACACGTGGCCCATTGATACATAATCCATTGTAGGTTGTTGATTCTCCTTGTAATATTTGCTCATTTTTTATTTTAAAAATGTCTGAAGGAAAAATTGATATAAAACACAAGATATTATGTCAATGGCATGGCCGAACTGTTGATGTCTGTATGATTCAGAGTTCGGATATGATGACAGATTTCACTATATATTGTTGATGTATATCTTACCACCATTCTCAATAAATTTGGGTTTATGATCATCTAATGGATGTATAATTGAATGTCTTGAAATAAATTTCCTCATGATTACCTATGCAGGACGCATAATAATTATCATTGAAAGTAGCACAAAATCCTCATTAGTTGTAGCTTGGATCTTTGTAGATTTCCTTTTCTATTATGGATTATTTTCCATAGATTGGGATGGTACATGCTTGAGGTTTCCATCTTCTTCTAAAAAAATCTGTAGGTGGCACATAAGTGTTTAACCTATGCCTCTCTTTCCCTCGAGTAATTTTTTAATTATACTACGTCATGTTGAATGGGTTACAGGTTATGTGAATAACAGACAAATTTAAGTGTCAGCTTAGCCCATGGCATAAGGATTGAGTTCCCCACAAACCTGGACCACCAGATGTCACTTGTTGACTTGGCATACCAAAATTACCTTGTGTAGGCACTTGCATGGTTCACAATGATTCACACAGATTATTACTCCTGTAGGCTGTTGGTGTTACGTTGCTTGTTCCATGATTTGCAGAAGTACCCTTATTTCATAAGTACTGACCTATGCTTTTGTTCAATTTAATGCACAAGCATACATTTCATAAGTGAGATTACCAAACGTTGACAGGTATTAGAGATCTAATTGGAACGAATGATAATAATAGCACTCAAATAGGGAAGGTTATTTGTAGTTTGAGAGGGAATTTGGACTACTCATTTAGATAGGAAATCAGGATAGTGCTTGTAGAATCTAGGACACTCAAACTTAATCTTTTCTGTAGCTAATAATTATCCCATGTTCATGCATTTTCCCTTTAAGGAGATTATAAATTATCTTATTAGTCCCTAGAATTGTAAGTGTTTTGATTTTCAATATTTTTCAGTGTTTATTGCAATTTTAATTCAAGTTTGAAGAAAATGAGTAAAATTATATTTTTTATAATTTTTTTCTTCTATTTTTCTGCTATTCTTATTTTTAATTTTTGATTGACTTCTAGGACATAACTGGCTTTGTGGAGAGCACTTTATTTTTAGTATTTTTCACTCTGATAAATAATTCTAAAATTAGAAAAATACTAATTTTGTAAGTGGCCATTCAGTTGATCATTAAGTTCTATTACATTGACAATATTAACTAACATTGTTATTATGTACTGCACTACCCAATAATATTGTTTGCACTACCCAATAATACCGTTATATTGAAAGGTGAAATGCTAGAAAATGCAATTATATTGCGAGGGTAATGTAAAGAATTGGCTAATTTCCCAACGCGAGTGGCTTACAAATTTCTCCACGATATTTTCGATTAACTAAAAAAATAAATTTTTTTTTTGGGTCTAAATTGTAAAATTGGGCTCCAACAGGTTCAATACTTGGATCGGTAGTTCAGTTAGACTTGTGTCGGGCTTTAAGACTTGTGCAGATATTTTCTTGTGTGGAGCTCTATACATTTCTTGTCCACACAATCAAAGCCTTCAACCTCCAAATATGTGCCTCTCCTGCCATCTGAGGCCATAGGCAAGAAACTTATGATAGAGGCAAATACTAGATGAAGGTCCAATCTATGTTGTGTCTCTCCATCTCAGTGGGGTGGCTTGATATTGTTGTCTGAGAGTGGAGGGATGCCTTCTGGAAGGGTGATCTTTGTCCTAGGATCTGTGTTGGCACGTATATGTATACACGGGGATGCAAAACTCACTGAAGAGTTTCTTATGACAAGGAATACCAGGAGCAGTTATCATAGTAGTTCTTGTCAGTATACATAAAGTATTTAACTAACCTTATTCCCTCTTATTTAGGGTGACCCCAAGCCTAAGCTTGTCTATATCATGAAGGTGCCCCAATACCTGTTTTGCAAAAGAAATTTCATAAGACCAGACTTCCTTTCATGCTAAAGATATTCCATAATCATGCCATCACTTTGACAGTACCTTTTCATAGAGAAGTTATTTGCCATAATATCCCGAAGAGTTCAACAAGTAACTCCTTCTTAGGCAAATGAGCTATGACATTCCTTAGAGATGGACTGGAAGCTAGTCATGCATTTTCTCATTAAATGATCATCAAAAATCTTGTTGTAAAATTCAAAGGGTAACTTAAAAATTTGATTCATCCAGAAATACATGTAGTCATATTATCATTATCCTCTTCCTTTGACTATAAATCATTTTCATAAAGAGATCTATCTCCACATACATGCCCAAAAATGCCCTTGCTTGTACCATATGATGGATTCTCAAAATTTGTTTATGCAATAATGATGGTGAGCACAAACAAGTTACTGAAGGAAAAATTGCTGATATATCTCAATAATGGTTTCAGAGAAACTGAATAGCACTAGATGTGCTCTACTAATCGAGCCAACATGAGAGTTTTCCATGAATATTAGATCTTGCAGTGTATATAGGGATATCTCACAAAGTATTTATCCAATATGTAAGGGGCTCATCCATAGAATGAATCAAAGCCTTGAGGCATAAAATTGATATAATTTTTATTAATAACCTCTGAAATCTCATATGAAGTCTAGTAGCAAGGATATTTATTTTTTATTTTGAAGGAAATGCTCATCAATAGTTGAATCTGAGCTCCCTTTCAATGTCCTACAATGCAACCAACGGTATGGCTATTGATCCGGGGATTATTTGGCCTTTAATTATGATCTTCCCTTGAAAGACAACTAATTTATTAAAAATAAGGGTTATTTTGTATCGAAGCGTTCATATCCATAATGATACCTTGACTCAATGTAACCCAGACGTCAAATTTAGGGTCTCCAACTTATTGTACTTATTGAGATATAGAATATAATATTTACCTTCTTTAAGGCACCTTTGAATATTTATTTGGAGTGCCATGCTCTTCTTCTTCTAGCTGATAACATCTCTAGGTGATTTGAATTCCATATCAAAGCTACTATAATACTTTTTACTCAAAGATCCTTGTAGTTTCTTTAGAGAGGATACCTTTTCAAAAGATATGCCATCTGACAATCTTGTTCATAATTTCATTTGTGAAAAATACTTTAGTACTATATATATCAAAAACAAAATGCTCTTCTACTGCACCTACTGTACTTATGGTCTATTGTACCTGTACTTCAAGGGTTATGACAAAACCTAGTTGTTGTCATTACTGATATGAATACTACTAACTTACTGCATTTGTCCTTGGAATCATTTTAGCCTCTTTTAACAGACTACGTACAAAAGAAAAACACTGCAGCCACACATGGTAATATCAAACATAAGTGTAGCTATTACTGATACTAAATGACTTAAGCTCCCTGACACTGTAATAATGAGGGCCCTGCCATCCTCATGCTTCAGTCTGATCAAATGGTCTTAATATGTGAGACAAGGTGTTGTATTTCAAGATGTAGACTTCAATTTAGTGCACATTAATCCTTCATTAAAATAGATTCCATCTTTCCATCTTAGCCCCAGAGCATAGGTCATTTACTAGTAAATTTTATGTAGACCTTGAAATAAAATGTTTACCAGATGCATTGTAAGGTCTGGTGAATGATGTGTCTTCCAATTTCTTCATTGCTGGAAGACCAAATTTCTACTTCTAAATGATTCACAAATGCTACGGGCTTGTCTATGATAATTTCTTGGCATAGTTATAATCTTGATTATGCCAGTTTGAGACAAACTAAATCAAGATGAAATAACATTCAACACTGCCTTTTCACTTATAATATAATGGTATACACAGATATGACATTAACTATTTTTGAAGTTTCGATGAGAATATGATATTTCATAACGTACTTGAGTCACCTTCATATTAAACTATCTTTCAAGGGTGGAGATCCAAAACTGTAAATATAGGACTATATGTTGCATACGAATCTATATTGTTTCCACAAGAATCTTGTGCAAGCTACCATGTCTAGTTTTCAATAAAGTTAGGACAAATATTCCAAGCCAAATATGAAGAAAGAGGTTGAACCATTCAACTATAGTTTCCTTGCTCTTGAAATAGTACAGGTCAGCTTAATTGTTAATGGCAGTCTGATATATATACTAAGTGAATTCATCACATCAAGGAAAATAGGTGTGTTTTAGTCGAGATTTGACCACAACATGATCACAACAATTAGACTCGGAATACTCACATAGAGACTTTAACGAATACGAGCCTTAAAGAATGCATATGGAGTTTGAACATATTTTTGAGAGGGTCTGAATAAGGTTGATATGTATTCATACCATTGTAAATATTACTTTTATGATCCATAGAATATGGAAGTATAAATATGTATTGGTGATGCTAAATAATGATGCCTGAAACTTGTTTCTGAGGAAATAAAAAATTTCCTATAAATACTGATCTTTTCTCAAGAGGATCAAAAATATTTCAGTAACACGAGCCCTTGTTTTCCGAACTTTCTTATCACATAATCCAAAATCATATTACAAGACTTTGAAAAGGAGATAAAACTATCTTTTCTAGTCTCTTTTTATAAATTGTAGAGATAAGAGGTCGAACCTTAGGATATTCATAGTGATTGCATTCTCTTGTGCTTGGGCTTGTCCTCACCTGCGCTCTAATACCATATTAAAATTACATTTTCTTTGCATAGGGTAGTTACTTCAGAATTCCATAGTAGCCCATTTATTTAAACCATATCATATCCAATAGAAATTATATGAATCATAACTGATATTAATGGAAGAAATAACATGAAAAATAGATCCAGAAGACAAGTCAAGACAAGAGAACAAAATGATATGGCTAAAGACAGTGAAAAACCAAAATATGGGGAGAACCCTTGATCAATTCTTCCTGCTATCAATATTAAATGTTCAACAGAGGGAGAGTACAATAATTCAAGGTCAAGATTGACTTTCTAATTTGGATATTCAATTTCAATGGCCTTAGATACATAGCTACAGCCTACCTCAGGAACGTTATTTTGTAGAGGAAAATTTGTGCCCTCTTAGGCTTGAAACATACTGTAGAAAAAGCTTCTCAATACTAGTGTTTAGGTTAGGGTTTCATGACAAGCTACAACATCAATCTATCTATGCTACAAGATGAATTTACTTCAAGTTTAACAACCCACATATTATGGAATAAGTCTGTTGGAAGGCTGCTATAACGCCTTGTCGTAACCTTCCAAATTTTTTCTTGACTGCGACCACCTTTCAAATATCTCTGTTGTTGATCTGGGCTAGTAGCCAACCTCAAAAAAACTGATATAGCCTCCAACACAAGAGCTTCAACACATGCAGCCTCCTATCAGTCCTTCAGTCCCTTTTCAAGGGAGATCTATGCCTGTGGCCCTCCTAAAGCACACATCTAGGGCCGTGGCTTGCTATAGGGTAGAAAATACAACCAAGAATGAGACCAAGAATTATATAAATGACTCTCATGACCTCAACTTACTTTCTCCTACAATTCTAACATGGAACTACCCACAAAACAACCAATCAAATTTGAACTAGCCTCAAACAAGCTCGACCTCCTTCTTGAGGAACTCAGTCCTCAAGATAGACCATCCAAGTATCTAAGGAAGTCAGTACTAAGTAGTAAAAACTATCTCACCAATGCCATAAGATACGAGACTCACATACATGTAGTTTTCAAGTGTTCTAGGCATACAGATGTGGCATTTTAAATTTTGATTTCACTTGCAATAACTATGCTTCAATATTGATAATGCCCCAGGGTGAATAGATGTAAAATGGTAGTAAATTGACACGACAAAGTATGTGAATGTAATTTTTCACTATTGCATGGTTTAGCGTTGATATATTTACAAAATTTATAGTAATATTGGTAACTTTAGGTTGCACTTTTACACGTGGCCCATTGATGCATAACCCATTTCAGGTTGTTGATTCTTCCTTATTCTAGTTGCTCATTATTGATGTTAAAAATTCTCAAGGAAAAACTGATATAAAACACAATATATTATGTCAATGGCATTGTGGAACTGTTGATATATGTATGATTCATAGTTTGGATACCATGACAGAGTTCACTATATCTTGTTGATGCATATCTTACCACCATTCTTAATAAATTCAGGTTTATGATCAACTAAAGGATGCGAATTGAACGTATTGAAAGTAATGTCCTCACGATTACCTCTAAAGAAGGCATAATAATTATTATTGAAAGTAGCACAAAACCCTCACTAGTTATAGCTCAGATTTGTATAAATTTATTTTTCTATTCTGGATGCTTTTCCATAGATTGGGATGGTATATGCCTAAGGTTTCCCTTTTCTTCTAAAAAAATTTGTAGGCGGCATATAAATGGTTAACCTATGCCTCTGTTTCCCTAGAGTGATTTTTTAATGCTACTACATTGTGCTGAATGGGTTATAGGTTATGGAAATAACACATAAACTTAACTGCCAATTTATTAGCTCTTAGCATAAGAATTCATTCCCCACAAGCTTGGACCACAAGATTTCATATGTTGACTTGGCATACCAAAATGACCTTGTGTATGTACTTTCATGGTTCACAATGATTCATAGATATTATTACTCCTAAAGGCTGCTAGTGTTACACTGCTTGTTGCATGATTTGCAGAAGTACTGTTGTTGCATAAGTACTGACCTATGCTTTTGCTCAATTTACTACACAAGCATACATGTTATAGGTGAGATTACCATACATTTATATGTATTAGAGATTTTATTGGAACAAATGGTAATAATAGCACTCCAATAGGGACGGTTACTTCTAGTTTGAGAGGGCATTTGGACTGCTCATTTAGATATTTTTCTATGGGAAATCATGATACTACTTGTAGAATCTAGGACACTCAAACTTAGGCTTTTCTGTAGCATTCATAAGATGCAATGTGGTTATTGATACTTCATCAGATGATTTTCTTAGATGCTACGACCAATTATGATCAAGGTCAAGAGATTGACCCTTTAGGTGAAAGTGTTGGCATATTATTAAATCCAGACACAAAGGTTAATTTTATTAAAACAATTGACGAAATATATGGGGGCTTGATAGAGAACAATCAATGAAATGAATTATAAATATTTAGGTTCCTTGATATAGGAGTCTAATTATGGAAGGTTCCAAGGGGTTTGGAGTAGATTCCTCTATCGATAAATTAACTTAATCGGAGGACTTTTGGTGGTGATTTCAAACTATAGGGTTTTCTATATATATCTATATATATATATATATATATATATATATTCTCCATGTAATTTATTTAGTGTAATTTATTTAGTGATTTATCATTCATTTTCCTAGACTTGATAAAATAATCTATAATCTCTAATTAGCTATTAAAATTTATTTTATGCACCTCAGCATCTATTATACAAGGATTTATTAGGTTGTTTCCAAAATCCATTTGGACATATTGGTTGTCGGTGCCTCAGTGCCCACTAGATCTATTTGCTAAAGATGTCGAGGAAGCACTACATGCCTGCGGGCCATCAACCTCATAATATGTGCCTCTCCTGCCATGCGAGGCCAAAGGGAAGAAACTTATAATAGAGGAAAAATACTAGATTAAGGTCCAATCTATGGTGTGTCTCTCCATCTCACTGAGATGGCTTGATATTGTTGTCTGAGGGTGGAGAGCTGCCTTTTGAAAAGGTGATCTCTGTCCTAGGATCTGTGTTGGCATATAAATGTATATATGGGGATGCACAACTCACTGAAGAGTTCCTTATGACAAGGCATACCAAAAGTAGTGATCATAGCAGTTCTTGTCATTTTACAGAAAGTATTTAACTAACCTTACTCCATCTTATTCATGGAGACCACAAGCTAAATCTTGTCTCTATCATGAAGGTGCCCCAATACCTTTTATGCAAAAGAAATTTCATATGAAAATACTTCCTTTCATGCTTAAGAGAATCCATAATCATGCCATGATTTTGAAATTACCCTTCCATAGGGAAGTTCTTTTCTATAATATCTACGAGAGTTCAACAAGTAACTCCCTCTTAGGCAGATAAGGTATGTTATTCCTTTTAGAGATGGAATGTAAGCTAGTCATGCATTTTCTCACTAAATGATCATCAGAACTCTTGCTGCAAAATTCATAGGGTAACTTCGAAAGGTGACTCATCTAGATATACATGAAAGCATCTTATCATTATCCTCTTCCTTTGAGTAGAAAGCATTTTCCTCAAGAGATCTATATCCAGAGACATGTCCAAAAATTTCCTTTGTTGTACCATATGATGGATTCTCAGAATCTGTTTCTGTAATAATGATGGTGAGAAAAAATGACTTACTGAAGGACAACTTCGTACTATATCTCAATGGTGGTTTCACAAAAACTGAATAGCACTAGATGTGCTTTGCCAATCGAGCCAACATGAGAATTTTCAAGGAATCTTAGATCTTGCAGTGTATATAGAGATATCTCACAAAGTATTTATCCAATATGTAAGGGGATCATCCATAGATTGGATCAGAGCCTTGAGTCATAAAATTGACATAATTTTTGTTAATAACCTCATAAATATCATATGAAGGCCAGCATATTTTCCATCTCTTCAAACCTTTAAGTGCAAGCAAGGATATTTATTTTTTAATTTTAACAAAAGGTTGATCAGTAGCTAAATCCGAGCTCCCTTTGAATGTCATACAATGAAAAAAACTATATTGCTATTGATCCAGGGATTATTTGGCCTTAAATTATGATCTTCCCTTGCAAGACAACTAATTTATTTAAAATAAGGGTTATTTTGTATTCAGACGTTCATATCCATAGTGAGATCCTGACTCAATGTAAACCAAATGTCCAATTTAGGGTCTCCAACTTATTGTACTTATTGAGATATAGAATTAAATATGTACCTTATTTAATACACATTTGAAGATTGATTTGGAGTTCCATTCTCTTCTTCTTATAGCTGATAACATCTCCAAGTGAGTTGTATTCCATATCAGAGTTACTGCATTATATTTTATTGCAAGATCCTTCTAGTTTCTTTACAAAGGATACCTTTTAAAAAGATATGCTATCCGATAGTCTTGTTCACAATTTAATTTGTGAAAGATATCGTATTACTATATATATCAATACAAAATTTTCTTTTACTACACCTACTGTACTTATGGTCTGCTATACCTGTACTTCAAGGGTTACGACAAACCCTAGTTGTTGTCTTTACTCATATCAGTACTACTAACCTACTGCATCTATCCTTAGCAGCATTTTAGCCTCTTTTGACATACAAAGGTACCAAAGAAAAACATTGGAGCCAATTATGGGAAGATCAAACATAAGCGTAGCTATTACTACCACTAAATGACTTATTTCCCTAACATTCCATTGAAGAGGACTCTTCGATTCTCATGCTTTGGTCTGATCAAATTGTCTTAATATGTGAGACAAGGTGTTGTATTTGAGGATGTAGACATCAATTTAGTGCACATTAATACTTCATAAGAATAGTTCCCATCTTTCGATCTTAGCCACAGAGTATAGGTCATTTCCTAGTAACTTTTATGTAGACCTTGAAATAAAACGTTTACCAGATGCATTGTAAGGTCCGGTGAATGATGTGTCATCCAATTTCTTCATTTCTAGAAGGCTGAATTTTTTCTTGATTCACATATGTTGCGGGCCTATATATGATAATGCATCTCCATATATATCATCTTTATTATGACATTTTGAGACAAACTACATCAAGATGAAAACACATCCAACACTGCCTTTTCACTTATAACATAATGTTCTACATAGATATGACATTAATTATTTTTGAAGTTTCGATGATAATATGATATTTTATAACATACTCGAGTCACCTTTATATTGAACTATCTTTCAGGGATGGAGATCCCAAACTAAAAATATAGGACTATATGTTGGTTACAAATCTATATTGTTTCCACATGAACCTTGTGCAAGGTACCATGTCCAATTTTCAATAAAATTAGGACAAAGATTCCAAGCCAAATATGAAAAAAGAGATTGAACCATTCAACTACAGTTTCTTTTGTCTTGAACTTCAGGTTGGCTCAATTCTTATTGAAAATTAGATATATATATATATATATATATACTAATTGAATTCATGACATCAAGGCAAATAAGTGTGCTACAATCATGATTTGACCAAAGCATGATCACATCAATTAGACTCAAAATAATCACATAGAGACTTTAACGAATGCGATCCTTAAAGAATGCATCTATAGTTTGAACAGAATTCTGAGAGGGTACGAATAAGGCTGATATGTAGTCATACCATTTTGATTACTTTGGCAATCCAAAGAATGAAGAATTTTAAATATGTATTGGTGATGCCAAATAATGATGCCTGGAACTTGTTTCTGAGGAAATAAAACACTGCCTGTAAAGATTTATCTTTTCTCAAGAGGATCGAAAATATTTCAGTAACATAAGCTCTTATTTGCCAAACCTTCTTATCACATAATCCAAAAACATCTTACAAGACTTTGAAAAGGAGATCAAACTGTATTTTCTAGTCTCTTTTAATAAATTGTATAGATAATAGATCTAACCTTAGCATCTTCATAGTGATTACATTCTCTTGTGCTTGGTCTTGCCCTCACCTGTGCTCTGATACCATGTTAAAATTGCATGTTCTTTGCATAGGAAAGTTACTTGAGAATTCCATAGTAGCCCATTTATTTAAACGATATAATATGCATTACAAATCATATGAATCATAACTAATAGTAACTGAATAAAGAACATAAACAATAGATCCAGAAGACAAGTCAAGATAAGAGAACACAAGGATATGGGTCAAGCCCGGGAAAAACCCCAAGATGGGGAAAACCCTTGATCAATTCTAATTACTATCAATATAAAATGTTCAGCGGAGGGAGAGTAAAATAATTCAAGGTCAATATTTACTTACTAATTTGGAGATTCAATATCAATGTCCTTAGATACATAGTTATAGCCTGCCTCAGGAAGGCTATTTTGTAGAGGACAAATTTTTCTCTCTTAGGCTTGAAACGTACTGCTGAAAAATATTTTGAATATTGGTGTTCAGGTTAGGATTTGATGACAAGATACAACAACAATATATCACTAGTACAGGATGGATTTCCTTCAAGTTGATCAACCCACATATGATGGAATAATTCTACTGGTAGGTTGTTATAACACCTTGTCCTAACCTTCCAAAATTATTCTTGACTGCGGCCACCTTTAAAATACCTCTGCTGCTGATATGGGTTAGTAGCCAGCCTCGAAACAAGTGATACAGCCTCCAACACAAGAGCTTTAAGACATGCAGCCTCCTATCAGTCCTTTGGTCCCTTTTCAAGGGATATTTATGCTTGTGGCTCTCCTAACGCACACAAGTAGGGTTGTGGCTTGCTATAGGGTAGAAATTCCAACCATGAATGAGACCAAGCATTATCTAAATGACCCTCGTGACTGTGGCTTCCTTTTCATCGCAATTCTGACACAAAACTACCAAAAAAATAGTCAAACAAATTCAAACCATCCTCAAAAAATCTCGGCCTCCTCCCTGAGGAACTCGGTTCTTAAGATAGCCCATTATAAAATTATAAATGAAAAAAATATTTTGTGTATGATAAAATCCAAAGACCTAATCATGTAGCAACATAATCATATTATATCACTGCAGCTCTGGTTCATACTATGTTTAACCCTAACCCTTATATTTAGTTTTCTTTACAACATTAATGATATTTGGTTATAAATTAAACTTTTTATAGAAGTAACAATTGACACTATTTATTGTCCACTGTTGTGGGAAAATTTGTTTTATGAATAATTGTGTGGGTTGAAAAACTGTGTAGAACTATCTAGGAAGGTTTTCCCTAAGTGAAGTGGGAAAAGTTTTGAAACAACAATGGGAAAATGTGTCCAGATTATAGAATGATGATAAAAGATAGAAGTCATAAAAGAAATAGAATAGTATCATGTACAGTCATTAAAAAATGGCACTATATACTATTACTTTTAGAAAAATAAAAATAAAAGTTAAATTAAATTAAATTAAAAAAAAAAAAATCTGGAATAGACTTCGATGCTAATCTCAATAGACTGAAGTTGGAAAGTTGGTAGGAAAACTCACGACGATGACTGAAAAATAAAAATTAGCAATCAATTTCCACTTTAGTGAAGTGTGGATAGGATTGGACACTCTTTATAGGGTACTTGATGAGTCCCGTGACATTGCTAATCATAATTCTTTAAAGGGTGCTAGCTCAATGGAAGAGCGCCTACATTATAAGCAGGACGTCAGTGGTTCGATTCCACTATTCCTTGACATTAATTAATCAATGATATTGTAGTTATTGTAGTTTATCTTTGATTAAATATTTTATATATTGATTTATTTCAATGGTGAGATATTTTTCTAGATTCATTATTTTATATTCTCTCTAAAGAGACAAAAGTGATGTTCTTTGAATGTAATTTTTTATTGTCTCTAGAGAGACAATAGTTAGGAACAAATACATTGTATCTTTAAAGACAATATGTATTTAATCCCAACTATTGTCTTTGGAGAGAAAAAAATGAAATTGTCTTGGGAGAGACAAAAATGAAATTTTCTTTGGAGAGACAAAAATTCTTGTGTAATATATTGCCTTTACAGAGATAATAGAAAATATCTTAAGACATTTTAATTTAAAGAAAATTTAATTTGAGACACCCGCTTAAAGAAAATATTTAAGACAATACACAAGTTTTATTTTGTCTCAAGTTAAGACAATTTACCCAAAAATTGTCTTAAATATTGTCTTAAAACACCCCTTTGTGTTGTAGTGTATGAAGCATTCATATGAATAACTGGTACACCAAAACAGGATTGAGTATTTTCACACATCCTATGCAATATTCATATTTAGATAATGATTATTTTTATCTGGATGGAAGATTTCAAGAAATTGACTTCTCTCTCTCTTTTGATGGTCAAATTCCAAAAATAATTGATCTTTGTCTTGATCCTTGAGTTTCAAGATATTTTCAAAATATGCATTAGACATAAATTCCAGAGTAAATAATAAGTAAACAAAAATAGTATTTGTAAGTGTATCTAGCCGATTAATACATTAAAAAATGAAGGGGAGGACTAATGAACAAAAAAAACATTAATAAATCATTTATGATTAAATGTAGTGATAATAATATGCATGCTATGCACCCACGAAATTTTTCAACTTTATTTGAAAGTTCCTTCTGACTCGACCGTTCATCCTAAGTTGAATTTGTAATTGTAATTAAGTTAAACTGCAACAACTAGTTTAATGTTAATTGATGGTTAAGCATGTTATTAATACATTAAGACAATTATTAATATTTGTATTTCAAATAGTATATTATGAACATAAATTAATTTTTATTTAATATAAATATGGAAATGAATTCCATAAAAAAAATAATTAGCCTGATGATAAAAAAAATTCAAGAACTGATATTTAGTTGGATAGAATTAGTTCAAACAGTTACCCAACCTATGAGGATAAAGGTATAATCCCACTGAGGTTTGGGAGTTCTGTTAGGTAACTAAGGAAGGAAAATTATGAGAAGAATTACCGAGCTGGTATGACTAATGGAATACTCTGATTTCCTAAATTTGATTGGAATAGCAGACTGGACCAGATTGTCCCAATGTCTCTTCTATTTTTTTTGTAAACTTGAAGAGCTTGGACTTGGACCATGGGAGAGAGACGAGGACGTGATTGCCTCTCTCGAGGTAGGGAGGAATAATATCAGTCAGATAGAGAGAAATAGATAATTGCATCTGCCCTTTGAACATTTTAAGTTGATTATGAACAGAGAACCTCTCTTTATACAGAATTTTGGAAGGAATAATAGAACCTAAATTTGTTTAAGGATGAGTCGTATACATGTATATTTTTGATAATTAGAAAAATGATGAGTTTCCATAATTAAATTCTAGAACAATTAGGACAAAGAACTGTTAACTTGAAACCCTCAAAATAAGGTTAGGAGTTGGTCGTCCTCTGTATCTTTAGAAACCATGGACAGAATGGTCTGGCCATAATATTAAGAAATAAAGAAAGCTCATAATAAGTGCATGGTGGAATTTTCTATGATAACCAAACTTGTATTAGAGAAAACTTAGTCAAGAAATTAAACATGTAATTGACCAAAAAAGAAAATAGCAGAAAATGATAATATTGTTTTAAATCATACACCATAATTGTAGCTAACAGTAATATTATATGCAGATAAAAAGCTTCATAAAATAATTATTGCATGTAAAATACATTAATCCTCTGCATTTATAAAATATCCATTCTGGTTGTAAAGAGAAAAAGGGACTATCACAAGATTCCCTTGAATATGGAAAAATTCTTGTCGAGTAAAGGAAACCTCTTAACATATGGAAGAAGAAAATAGAATTTATAACTTCATAACAAAAATACCAAATTTCTTTTCATACAGACAAGAGAATCGTATTGAAATTCAAGAATACCATAACTTTCACAAATAGACTTTCTAACCTAGTATTATCACAGAGATAAACTGTTATAAAGTACAAATATTTATGAAGAATAGAAGAAATTTAGGATCACACATAAATATATGGAAGTTTGTATATTAACCATCCTTAAACATAAATATACCCAAAATCCAAAATTGAACAGTAATGAAATAACTTAACCATAAGAATTCCCTGCGGGAAGAGAATCGTTAAAAGAGGAAAATATCAACTGTTACAATTAAAGAGAAATGGAAAAATTGTAACTAAACATCTTAAGCCTCAAGGGATAATAATGTTACTCAATAATGCTTCCGACATCAAATTTAACAAAAAAATACAACTTTCATTATTTAGTCAACCCAGCCAGACATTCTCGATGTCATCTTGAATAAAATATTACAACTAACCGAATGAAAAAACCAGGCCAACAAACTTCAATCTATCCATGAAAGGTCAGTAGTAATGATTGACTCGAGAGCAGGTCACAATAATAGTATTGGTACCTGGTAGAGATCCGGCTAGAGGTGATTAGGATAAGCCATCAATTAAACTCCATGAAAAATATTCGGCTGACATCGTAACCAGAAATATTATCTACCAAAACAACTCAAGAAAAGTTAAAAAAAATAGAGCCAAGATAAATAGAGGAGGTAAGTATGAAAAGACAAAAACCCATAAGATGTAGCAGCTTACCTTGGTGAATTCGTTGCTGGGCAATGGAGTAGAACCCTGCCAGATTGTCGTGAAGTAAACATAGGGATTAGAACCCTTTAAGAGAATCTGAGGGTTATTCTAAGAAATTTTCCTGTGACATAGTGTAGATAGCAGAGAATCTCACAGGTATCGCACCTATGGCAGAGCATTCGAGAAGAAAACTCCATCTACAGAATCATAAGAATGGATATGGAAGTCCTAGTGGAAACATTAACAAATAAAAAGAAAATCTAAGTTACAGTAAACAAATTTCCAAGAATAGGAATATTAAAGAACCATGCAACTGACAAAATAATTTTGTATGCAAAAAGCCATTGAAGAGCCACGGTGCTGCTAGGCATCTTACCATGGATTTGCGAGTGAAAAATCAAAGATTTCGCCAAATGAGTTATGGAATTTTGTTACAAAGGGAAAACCTCACCGGCGGAGCTAAGTGACAAGTGAAATGAAATCGTGGAAAATGGTTAGGCGAGGGAGGTCATTACCTCTAACCCTAAATCTAAAATCCACCATTACAATTACCACATTCAGATCAAGGGCGAAGAGTATATCCATCTGTCCCGTGGATGGATGACATCTCGAAGGTGGGAATTTCAATTTCGATGCAATAAATTCATTAACATCTATACAAGATATGTCGTGCAAAAATATACCTTGGAATTTGATGAATTGATTGTTAGGGTACGAGTGTGGTACAAAGCTTCATATAAAAACTGACAGTTGAATCTCCCAAGCAACACAGAACCAGAACAATGATGGTATATATATATATATATATATATTGTGTTAACTCTTTGTATTAAATATGACATGACAAAATTATATTCGGTTGTATAAATATACGGTGATAACCCATAGTATTAAATTTAGCTTTGGGAGTGAGATGGCTATTACTACAGGCGTAGCATAGTTAGTACTATTGTTAATTAGTTTGTAGAAAATTCTAAAGTGAATTAAGATTTTAGTCAAGGGTACAAGTATAATTTTTATATAAATGTAATTAGGCAAGTAATTTTTTTTTATGAATGAGTGAATGTATGTTACAGGTGGTATCAGAGCAGCGTTAGCACGCTGCGACCCTATAGGTCAACTAACATTTTAAAGTTTTGTCTATACTAATGCACGGAGAAAGAAATAAAAGAAGTATAATAGGAGAAAATATGAGGAGGGGACAAACACAATAGCCACCCAAGGTAAAAGTTGGTAGGCAAAGAAAGAACATAAGGGAAGTTCTGGTTTCAAGAAAAACAGAACCAGTAATTTCAAGAGTGCTTCCAGAAGTTCAGTTAGCAAATATTTTGGCAGGAATCATAAAATAATAAGATGGCCTGTAAAAGATAAAACCACTAAAGCTTCCAGCAAACTAGAACAAGAATAAAACCAGAACCCACCCTTACAGTGTTGGGGGTGTGGTGAGGCACACTACTACAAAAATTTCTCACAACGAGGAAGGAGTGAGGAAGTTACCAACTTATAGGAGGCCTTAATGGTGGGAGATGTAGCCAGAAACATACCCAGAATTAATGCAGCCCTGGAATATTGGCAGGAAGACTAGCAACTGACAATGATAGAGTTATAAGGTAAATGACTATCTCAACCATTTTCTATTTTGGTAGACCCATGTGCAATTTTAAGCTACATAAGTCCCAAAATAGTAGAAATTTGTAAATTGTAGTCTCAAAAATTTAGAAAAACATGGCTGGTACAGTTAGCCATGGGAGAAAAGAGGAAATTTTGTGCAAAAGTTCCAAATTGTGCACTAGAAATTAGTGAACAACAGCTAACTATGGACCTGAATATATTACCTCTGGGTTATTATGATGTGCTACTTGGTATGGACTAGTTGGAGAAGCACTAGATGTTGGTGGACTGTTAAGAAAAAGTTATATAATACAGAATGCAAGATGGACCCCATAAAGAAATTCAAGGTATAAAGAAACCTCTGCAGCTGCATCCCATCACTGCATCCCAAATGGGTAAGTGCATGAGGAAGGGATGCCAATTGTATGCCATTCAAGTGGGTTTTACTAACTCCAAGGAAAAGGCTCCAATGATGGAAAATATTCTGATCATGCAAGAGTTTATGGATGTATTTCTAGAGGAAATACCAGGCTTGCCACCTAGAAGGGACATTGATTTTACCATAGAGTTGATACTTGGAGCATCACCCATCTCGAGGACACCATACCGAATGAGTGTACCAGAATTAACTTAAATGAAGATGCAGTTATAGGAACTATTGGATAAATGGTAAATCTAACCAAGTGTGTCCCCTTGGGTAGCACCAGTGTTGTTTTTGAAGAAGAAGGACAGAACCATGCGAATGTGAATGGATTATCACCAACTCAACAAATTAACTATGAAAAATATATACCCTTTACCACGGATTGATGATCTATTTGATCAAGTAAAGGGAGCTACAATGTTTTCTAAGATATATTTGAGTTTGGGATACCATCAAATTAGGATAAAAGATGAAGATATACATAAAACTGCTTTTCATACCAGGTACGGACACTATGAATTTGTGGTGTTACCATTTGGACTAACGAATGCACCAACAACCTTTATGAGGCTGATGCATGGTATATTTCACCCCTATCTAGATATTTTTGTGTTAATATTTATTGATGATATTTGAGTTTACTCCAAGAATGCAGAAGAGCATAAAGAACACCTGTGGATAGTGTTGGAAATGTTAAGGAACCATTAGTTTTATGCTAAGTTCAACAAGTGTGATTTATTCAAAGAAGAAATACAGTACCTTGGTCACATTATTTCTGCTGAGGGTATTGCAATTGAACTGGATAAAATCAAAATGATTATGGAATGGAAAATACCCCAAAAGATGGCAGATATCCTATCCTTCATGGGTTTGGCCACTTATTATCGATGGTTTATTGAAGTTTTTTCAAAAATTGCTTTTCCAATTACTTCCCTATAGAAAAAGGGAAAAATATTTGAATGGACAAAGGAATGTCAAGAGAGTTTTGAGAAGTTGAAATTGTTATTGACTACGGATCCAGTATTAAGGGTAGCAGATCCTAATAAAGAGTGTGAAGTCTGCACAGATGTGTACAAGGAAGGATTTGGGGCGATTTTGTCACAAGAAGGTAAGGTTTTTTCCTATGAATCTCAAAAATTAAAAGATCATGAGCAGAGATACACAGCTTATGATTTGGAGCTTAAAACAATAGTTCATGCACTCCAGGTATGGAGGCACTACTTACTTGGAAAGAGATTTGTACTAAAAAATGATCATAGTAGCCTAACAAGTTATTTTAAGCAAGCCGACCTCAATTGTCGCCAAGAAAGCTAGAATTCCTTCTTGAGCGAGTTTGACATTGACATGCAGCATGTGAAGGGTAAGGAGAATAGAGTAGCTGATGCATTAGGTAGAAAATTGGATAATGTTTATGAGTTTTACTATAATCAAATTGAGTGCAGAATTTTGGAGCAAATAAAAGTAGAAGCTGAGAAAGATCATGAATACCAATTTATGTGGCAGTAAGCAGAAGAGTTCAGAAGACAAGAAAAATCTGTTGATTATGAAATTAATAAAGATGGGTTGCTAACTTTTAAAGAAAGGATTTTTGTTCCAAATCGAATGGAATTGAAGGAGTTGATTTTAAACGACTATCACTGAAGCAACTACTCTAGACATCTTGGGTATCAGAAAATGCTAACAGTAATAATGAAAAAATATTTCTCACTAGGTATGAGGAGAGGCATTGCGGAATATCTAAACAAGTGTTTAGAATGCCATCAAGTGAAAGTGAGCACCGACACCCAACCGAGTTAATGCAGCCTATACCGGTACTTGAGTGGAAGTGGGAGGTGATATCTTTAGACTTTATCATTGGATCACCAAGGTCAAAGAAACATAATGACTCTATAATGGTAGTGGTGGATCGATTAAGAAAATCAACACATTGTATACCTGTCTAGTCCACTTATAAGACAGCGCAAACAACAGATTTATTTATGCGAGATATTTTTAGACTGCATGGAATCCCAAAGACAGTCATATCTGACAAGGATGTGAATTTTACCTTGGAAAACATTATTTTCAGGTTTGGGAACTCAAATTAATTTCAGCACTACTTACCATCCATAGACGGATGGAAAAACAGAGTGACTAAATTAGATCTTGGAGGATATGTTACGTATGTATGTGATGAAACAACCAGCTAGGTGGGAAGAATATTTGCACCTAGTGGAGTTTGCATACAATAATCAATATCAGGAATCCATTAAGATGATTCAATTTGAAGCCTTATTGAGACAGCAATGTAGAACTCCTATTAATTTGAGTAGCCCATAAACCAAGTTGATGCTTGGACCGGAAATGCTAGCCAAAATGGAGACTGAAGTAAAGAAAATATGACAAAATTGAAAGGCATCTCAGGATAGACAAAAAGTGTATGCTGATTAAAAAAGGACTTATCGTGAGTTTGAGGTGGGAGACCATGTGTATGTAATGATTAGGCCAAAGAAAAGCACTTTAAGATGGGCCTATTGTACCAAAGTGTATGCTGATTAAAAAAGGACTTATCATGAGTTTCAGGTGGGAGACCATGTGTATGTAAGGATTAAGCCAAAGAAAAGCACTTTAAGATGGGCCTATTGTACCAAGTTGGCTCCTAGGTTTTGTGGTACTTTACAAATATTGGAAAGGGCAAGACTCATGGCTTATTGGTTGGCACTGCCTAGTCATATCCGTGTACACAACGTCTTTCATGTATCGTTATTGAAACGATACATTCATGATCAAAAGCACATAATGCATTGGCAGAATATTGTAATATCCCAAAATGGGGATGTAGCAATACATGGACACAAAACTGGAAATAACAGCGATAAATCAACTCATAAAATATGACAATAACACATAGCCATCATATTAGTATTATAGTAGCAAATGTATACAAATCCTTGAGTAAATAATGACTCAAGATAGGCATCACAAGCCTCAAGAGAACATGTACATAAAAATGAGGATCACTGCTACACAGAAAATGCTCAATGATATGACAGTGTAGTTTTATTAAGGATAACTATTGCTAGAGAATTAAAATACATGGATCTGCAATGATATAGCTAATACAATTTTTGGAGTGAAGATCTACACTCCCAAACTCAATTCCAAGACAATCCAGAAAGGATTTCCTGAAATATGCAAAATGGAAAAAATGTCGGAGTGCAACTATAGGGATGAGTAGCAGCGGCAACTCAAGATCTATATGGAGATGGTTGAATATGCTACACAAGATGAATATACCTCCTCTAGTGGATCTTCCAAGTGAAAGTCTGATCCTTACATTGAAGTTCTCACCCTCCAAATAAACATTGCAAACCCTCACTACAAATGCTCAGTGAAAATAATGCAGTCAAGGAGAGGGACTGTGCTGTAGGGGATAGAAAATGTATTGGCCAAGTGAAAATATCTAAAATATGCTCCAAAGTATTCCTCACTAATCTCCTAAAGGAAACAAATCTTCCTCCTCTGAAAATAAGCTCCAGAAGTGGTGTTGTGAAACCTCCACTACAACACCTTGTGACACAACGTTATACTTTGTAGAAATAACATTGTAGCTGAAGGAAGTGGCTTGGACTAAAGCCTGAATGTGGAGAAATGAAGTGCCAGCTCCCTCAAGTGGCCTCCCTTGAAAGGAGAAGGAATTCCTAAATAGGAATGCCTTGTGCTAAGCAGCACGACAATCTCAACTAAACAGTTGAAGAAAGCACAATAGTCATACAAACCACAAATTCAATAATCAATATCCTCCCTTACTATGGTTGGCTTGCCCTCCATTTATACAAGTGGAATCCTTCTCATCTTGGGTCCCACTCATTATTTTTTCCTTCACCAAGGAATATTCCTCCCATTATCTATGCTCTGTCTCCCAAGATGATCTCCACCTCCTATCCCAGCATTGTTGACTTGGTCAAACTTGACCTTGTCCACATGCAAAAGTCCCTTTTCACATATGAGGGTGTGAAATATAGCTCCTATGATGATCCAATTTCACATTATAAGGGATTTTATTCTTATTTCTAAAATTTATGGGCCTCATTACCCATTTATTCATCTCCTAAGTGAAATCAGTAAAAATCACTATTCCAATTAGATGTATGCTAATTTTGGAATATTATAGTCCTCCCCTCCCAAATGTTGCTTGTCCTCAAGAAACTACAAGGATGGAACTGAAGAGCCTCTTCTTCTCCCCGTGTAGCATCCACATATGATGAAATCCTCTAAGGATCAATATGATGTCTCATCAATACATCTCCATGTTGCCCCTCCCAAGTATGCAAGCTAGCTTTTGGTGTGCATCCCAAATAGCTATCATTATGAAAAAGGAAAATATCCATGGAGGAAACAATGGGATATCTAAAGGCCTTCTTGAAGCATGAGGTCTGATATATATTGGTATCTACCATCTCCTCATGAATCTCCCATCCCCAAGCTATCATCCATACAAGATGAGTTACCTCCCAACATGGTAACTCCTAAAAATTATCCTCCACCTTGATCTCCTGCAGTTTAGGTGGGCTAAAAATCTAATCATGGTAGAAAAAATATCCTACCCCACATTTTCATCATTTCCACTTATTATAAGTGTAAAGTATCTTCTGCTCTTGTGCTGCAATATTGTTGCCTCCAAGTGGCAAGAAGGAAACTCGATCTCCAAAGATATTCCCTCCAAAATTGTGAATCATGTTGGCCCAAACCATCCGATAGATGATGAATAGGAAATCAACATCATATGGCATCCAAGTGAGGGGAATACTAAAGGTTTCATGTAGAGTTGAAAGGTACCAATAGTTTCCCAAGTGGTCACAACGCAGGTTTCCTAACTGTTGTTGCACAACATGGCATGGCAACTCATAGAAAAGTTTCTCCCAATGATTTATGAGAGTTATAGCCCAATTACTCCAATCAATCTCATGGCCCACCTCATAAAGAAACAAGTGTTTTTTTTTGGTGGCCATATCACCTCACATTTTCCCATTAGAACATGTAATGCAAAAAGTGTCAGAATCCTCTTCCCCAAAGGACACATCCAACCAATGTGTCTCTCTCCCAATCATGCTCCCAATAAAAATAGGAACAATATCAGCGAATGGAATCATCATTAGCATCATGCTAGCTGCCATATGCAATAAAGGAGAAGGAAAATGGTCCCTCAAATGCAACCAACACAGTTTGACTCTCAACTACAACAAATAATCAAATGATGGGTGGCCTCCCCACCACTTGCTTGCTGCCCCAATCTTCTCACAAATTTGGAGAAAGTGTATGGTGTATGGTGCAAAGTGAGCATATTGCACTACAAAAGATATAATCTACCCAAGTCCTTTTAGGGAGTGGCCATCACCAATATTGCTTATGGTCTCTAATAGACCATGAAGTCCAGAAGGAAGAGTGCTCCTCCTTGGAGTAATGTCCTACACATATATGGTTAAGGAATGCACATATTCATTATATAAATCATTATGCAACCAAACAATATCCTTACCATATGCTTTTCTCATAAAAATTTAGTGGCTTATAGATGAATCCCCTTTCATCCTCAAAGAGAAAAGAGGTGGTTGTTTTAAATCTTCCAAAGAGTTATGTATCTCCTCCATCTCCACACGATCCATGCATCTCCTCATATGTTGATATATCTCCTACTCAAAGCCTTCGCAAAAGTACCCTTCCATGATGGTGTGGTATGCTCTCATAGAATAAGTGTTGCTGAAAAGGAAATCTTCATGAGATGTTTGTAGTAACTTCCCCTTGAGCTTGGAAGTTCTAGGTAAGAAGATCCTACCATGATAGTAGATGACCTCATCTCTAACTGATTATTCCTTCTCATGCAATTGACCATCCAATATCATACAAGTAGAAAGATCCTTGGAATAATCCACGAATAGTTGGGACTTCCAATATGGATCTATCCTCCAAAATGATAGCATTGATGATCTATCACAAAGAACATTTGTCACATGGTTGTCCTCCCCTTTTACATCTCCCATGCCAAATATGCAAGTTGGAAAGCTTCTATCCTTCCCATGTTGCTCTTGTCATAGCATAGAATATGAAATGAGAGTGGGTATTAATGATGTTGAGATAATGCCTCTCCTCTCCTTAAGTATACCCAAGACTCCCAAATGTGTACCCAGCTCTCCCAACGTCTCCACTCCTCTGAAACCAATGAGTGGTGCCTAAAAATGTGAAGAATCGCTTGTCATCTATTGATCTAGTGGTCTTCCTGGTGAAATTCCTCCATGCAATGAGACATTAGTATCAAGAGTAGACTTCATATATGGATGGAAATTCTTGTCCCTACCCTCATTGCACAATCCAGTCTCCCTCTTTTGTGCATCAACCTCCTGAGATGGATATGGGTGTGTGCTCCTCATCACATGATGTTGGTCATCCTCCCTATCTCTCCTTTTATCTCCATGGTTTCACACCCTATCATCAATGGCACATGTTGATCATGGGTTGTGCCTTGATGTCCACATATGAGATCCCAGGGAATTTCTTGCAATGATACAAGAATCCCTCTTTTTGGAGCATGTGCTCATTCTACCTCTGCATGGGGTGCTAGATATGCTCTAGACATGATAGCACTGTTGCCCTCAACTTTTTCTTCCTCTCCAATATGAATGGGCAACCTCCCAAGAATTGGATCCTCTTTTGAAAAAGGGATCTCCATGTCCTCTTGTTCAAGAATATGAGATAGAGGTATTGCCTCTAGCAAGGTATGATGCAATATGTCAGCCTCCTCATTAGTTTTCTGAAGTGTATTTTGGTTTAAATTTTCCTCCAACACATGCAAAGTTTTAGTTTGTTTTCGTTTGTTTGGTTTCACCAAGGATGTCTTAGAAAATTTTCCATCAAATCTTTCTACTATCTTCTTAGTGAAATTTTCATTAGAAGAAGTATTTGCATTTTTCAAAGAAGAAGACTCAAATATCCACCATGCATAGGCCTTACCTCCAAAATGTAGCGCTACAACTTTGATGGCTTCATCTTCAGAAATTTGGTGTTGCTACAAATAGGTGTCTAGCTCCTCCACCCAAGCTCTAGCTGAACATGTAGGTGAACCATCAAAATTAGATAGGAAAAATCTACTCATATTATGCTACTTGCTTCTCTCCACCTTGATCTTGAAATAATCTAGAAAAGTGATATGATTTCTAAACTTCTTAGTCTGAGATTCATTTTCTTACAAAAAGTCACTAAGAGTTTCCCTCCTAGGCATTTCTTCTTCTTTTATCTCTCTCATAGAAAATCTAGGCATGTGATTATGCTGTGCATCATAGTGTGTGGCTGCATACTCACACTCATCATATGAAAATACAGGGTTTGCTTCATATTCAAACACTCTTGTAGATTCTCTATTCATCTCCTTCCTCATCTTCTTAAGATCTTCGTGAATGCTCTACAAAATTTGAGAAATAAACTTTGACAGTCTCTCCTCCCCAAAGAATGGAGTCTTCTTTTTGTCTTTTCTATTCATCTTTTCCTCTTATCATATTCTTGATAGCATAATGGTTGACACTCCATAGGTTGAGCCAAGATTATGCTCTGATACCACTGTAATATCCCAAAATGGTGATGCAGCAATACATGAACACAAAACTAGAAATAGAAATGATAAACAAACTCATAAAATGTGAGATGAACACATAGCCATAATATTAGTATTATAGCAGAAAATGTATACAAATCCTTGAGGAAATAATCACTCAAGATAGGCATCACAAGCCTCAAGAGAACATGTACATAAAAATGAGGATCACTGCTACACAGAAAATGCTCAAAGCTATTATAGCACAGTTTTATTAATGATAAATACTGCTAGAAAATTAAAATACATGGATCTGGATATATCTCATACAATGTCGGGAGTGAATATCTAGACTCCCAAACTCAATTCCAAGACAATTCGGAAAGAATTTCCTGAAATATGCAAAATGGAAAGAATGTCGGAGTGCAGCCCTAGGGCTGAGTAGCAGCTGCAACTCAAGAACTAGATGGAGATGGCTGAAGATGCTACACAAGATGAATAGAATTCCTCAGATGGATCTTCCAAGTGAAAGGATGATCCTAACACGGAACATCCCACCCTCCAAATAAACATTTCGAACCCTCACTGCAAATGCTCACTAAAAATAATGTAGTCAAGGAGAGGGACTATGTTGTAGGATATAGAAAATGTATTGGCCAAGTGCCAAGATCTGAAATCTACTCCAAAGGCTCCCTCACTGATCTCCCAAAGGAAAGAAATCTTCCTCCTCTGAAAAATAAGCTTCAGAAGTGGTGTTGTAAAACCTCCGGTGCAACACCTTGTGACACAATGTTATACTCTGCAGAAATAACATTGTAGCTGAAGGAGGTGGCTTGGCCTGAAGCCTGAATGTGGAGAAATGAAGTGCAAGCTCCCTCAAGAGGCCTCTATTTAAAGGAGAAGTAATTCCTAAATAAGAATTCCTTGTGCTAAGTAGCACAACAATCTCAACTAAACAGTTGAAGAAAGCACAATAGTCATATAGACCACAAATTCAATAATCCATATCTTCCCTTGCTATGGTTGTCTTTCCCTCCTTTTATAAAATTGGAAGCCTTCTCATCTTGGGTCCCACTCATTAGGGTTTCCTTCACCAAGGAATCTTCCTCTCACTATCTCTATGCTATCTCCAAAGATGATTTCCACCTTCTATCCCAGCGTTGTTGACTTGGTCAAACTTGACCTTGTCCACATGCAAAAGTCCCTTTTCACAAATGAGGGTGTGAAATCCAGCTCCTATGATGATCCCTTTTCACATTATAAGGGATTTTATTCTTATTTCTGAAATGTATGTGTTGCCTTACCCATTTATTCATATCCTAAGTGAAATCAACAAAAATCAATATTCCAATTAGTTTTATGCTAATTTTGGAATATTACAAATATTCACGTAGGATATGAATACCAGACCTAATTAAAATGATAAAATTTGTGTGTGGAAAAAAAAAACTAATTCAAAATCGTTGATTGTAGGTCGAATCGGATGACAAGTTCCTGGTCCATCCTCAATGTATAATCAATCGAGAAAAATCATGCTCTGAAAACGAGCCATCACCCAGGTTAAAGTGTAGTCGAAGCACTTTGGCTTGGATCAAGCTACTTGGGAGGATGAAGGCTTTGTGTGGGAAGCATATCTGGAATTATTTTACGGAAGCGAGAATAGAAACCTTGGATGTCTGAGAAGAATTTCTCAGAATATCCCTCAAATTCTTTTAAAGGGTTTTAATCCCTAAGTTTCCTTCATGATAATCTGGAAGGGTTCTACTGCATTTCCCAACAACGAATTCACCAAGGTAAGAAGCTGCATCTTATGGGTTTTCACCTTTTCATACTTAGCTCCTCTATTTAGCTTGGCTCTATTTTTTTTTTTTACTTTTCTTCACTTGTTTTGGCAGGTAATATTTCCGATTACGATGTTGGCCAAATATTTTTCATCGACTTTAATTGATGGCTTATCCTAATCTCCTCTACCTGGCTCTCTGCTAGGTACCAATACTGTTACTGTGACTTGCTCTCGATTCAACCATTACTACTGACCTTTCATGGATAGAATGAAGTTTGCTGGCCTGGTTTTGGTCATTCCATTAGTTTTAATATTTTATTCAAGATGGCATCGAGAATGCCTGGACGGGTTGACTAAATAATGACATTTGTATTTTTTTGTTAAATTTGATGTCAGAATCCTTCTTGAGTAACATTCTCAGCCTTTGAGGATTCAGTGATTTAGTTACAAATTTTCCATTTCTCTTTAAATGTAACAGTAAATATTTTCCTTTTTTAAGGGTTCTCTTCCCGCAGGGAAGTCTTATGGTTAATTTATTTCGTTACTTTTTAATTCTGGATTTTGGGTATATTTATGTTTAAGGATGCTTAATATACAAACTTCTAGAGATTTCTATGTGATCCTGAATTTATTTTATTCTTTAGAAAGACTTATACTTTATAATAGAATATCTTTGCGATAATACTAGGTTAGAAATTCTGGTTGTGAAAGTTATGGTATTCTTGAATTTCAATACAATTCTCTTGACTGTAAGCAAATAAATTCGATATTTTCTGTTTTGAAGTTATAAATTTTATTTTCTTTTTTCATATGTTAAGAAGTTTCCTTTACTCAACAAGAATTTTGCCATATTCAAGGGAATCCTGTAATAACCCCTTTTTCTCTTTACAACCAAAATGGATATTGTATACATGTAGAGGATTAATATTGTGTACATGCAGTAATTATTTTATGAAGCTTTGTATCTGCATATAATATTACTGTTAGCTACAATTATGGTGTATGATTTAAAACAATATTCTTGTCTTCTGTTATTTTCTTTTCTGGTCAGTTGCATGTTTAAGTTCCTGACTAAGTTTTCTCTAATACAAGCTTGGTTATCATAAAAAACTACACCATGCACTTATTTCAAGGTTTCTTTAGTTCTTTATATTATGGCCACACCATTCTATTTGTGGTTTCTAAAGATACAGAGGATGGCCAACTTAAAATCTTCTTTCGAGGGTTTCAAGTTAACAGTTGTCTGTCCTAACTGTTCCATAATTTAATTCTGGAAACTTGTCATTTTTCTAATTATCAACAATATACATATACGACTTATCCTTAAACAAATTTAGGTTCTATTATTCCTTCGAAAATTTTGTTTAAAGAAAAGTTCCCTATTCATAATAAACTTAAAATGTTCAAAGGACAGATACACTTATCTATTTCTCGCTATCTGACTGATATTATTCCTCCCTACCTCGAGAGAGGCAATCATGTCCTTGTCTCTCCCCCGTGCTCTAGGTTTGAGCTATTCAAGTTGACAGAAAAACTGGAAGAGACCTTGAGAAAATCTCGTCCAGTCTACTATTCCAATCAAATTTAGGAAATCAGAGTATTCCACTGGTCATACCAGCTCAGGAATTCTTGTCACAATTTTCCTTCCTCAGTTACCGAACATAACCCCCAAACCTCACTAGGATTAAACCTTTATCCTTAGAGGTTGGGTAACTGTTTGAAATAATTTTGTCCAACTAAATTTTAGTTCTTGAATTATTTTTATCATTAATCTCATTATTATTTTTATGAAATTCATTTCCATATTTATATTAATTCAAAATTAATTTATGTTCATAATGTACTTTTTGAAGTATAAGTATTAATAAATGTTTTAATGTCTTAATGTCTCAACAACAGCGTACTTAAACATCGGTTAACATTAAACAGGCTGTTATAACAGAGAGTAGGAAGTGAACACCATCATATAGAATATGTCTAATGTTATAAGGATCTGAGATGATAACAAAGTTTTGAATCATGATAACTAGGTGACAACCAAAACTAAGTTGTAGCCACAAGAAAAAATCACAACAAATCACAAAATATATCCATGGTTGCAATGAACCCCATACATAGTGATGGACCTCATGGGAATTTTAGTGCACATAGAACACCAACCTAAAAATTCTATACACTTGATCAATTTAGAATAACCTAAGATGTCTAGATTGGATGTTGAGGTCGATGGTACAGTAATTGAGGACACTTCTTAATGGGTAAGGGAAATTAGATACTTTATCCTTCCACCAAAGGTATAAAAGTGAGAATTCTAGATTATAGTTTTAAAAAATTGACAATATGTGATTAATAATAAGTTACAAACATAACTAATAAGAGGAATGTACACAAGGGCCATGGTAATTAATGTGATTCTTTGTACTATTTTTATTTAAATTAGTAATTTGTATTTGTATTTTTTTAAAGGAATATTGTTAAATGTGTTGTACTATTTTTATTTAAAATAGTAATTTGTATTTGCATTTTTTTAAATGAGTTTTGTTAAATGTGTAATTGAGTAAAATGTATTAAATTAATATTCTAATTATTCCATAAGGCGTTATTCTTTAAAAACAACTCCCCTAGCTACCACTGTGTACAAATCTGCAATGTATTCAATGTTAGATAATTGAAGATTTTTGTGTCATCAGATTAGTAGTTAGAAAAATAGTTAATGAGCATTAACAGTTAGGGAAAAAACTACATTCAAATATACAAAACCCCTTTTGGATTTTAATTTCAAAATAGCTTGAATTTGAGATATGAATAGAGAAGGGCATATAAATTGGAATTTTATGGGGTCTGAGTTGTTTTGCAGCTATGTAGATTTTTTTCTTTGTATATGTAAAAATTGATATGTGTTTATGTAGGGGAAAAAGATCATTTGACCTTTATTTTAGTGAGAAACCATGAATTTTTCGAATATTTTTTGGTTTGATTCCAACAAAAAGGAAAATGCGTAGAAGAGTTGGACTGCGCCTTATAAGTTTTTTGAGTTTTTCAGGTTGCTAATTTTCCCCATTCGTATGAGTATTTCGAATTCAAGTTTATTCTTATCGAGTTTTGATTTCTTTCCCATATTTACCAATTTTATGACCCGCACTTATTCTTAGCTGATGGTAAGTCTTGAAAATTTGATAAATACTCATAATTTCTAGGCTATTGTCTGACCAGAGTAGTGCCTGAGAAAATTTAATTTGGATGCTACCTACGCATATCATAACATCTTTAAAAATAAATAAAAGATGCTTAACAGAACATAATAGATTTGGTCAGTGAGAAGCACCCATACTTTCAATCATAGATATGAGACGATTCCCTCACAGGTGTTTTAAGTATTGAAAAAAGAAAAGAACCAAAGGAGTGAACCAAGGAGGAGAACCGCCATGACCGGATTTCCTCATCATCTTCCACTCTCTTCACACTAATTGTACTTCTTTCACCTGAACAAGAATTTATTTTGAGTTTGAAGGCCTTTCTGCAGTGTAAGTGCTTCGATTTGGAGTATTTAGTGAATGGTCTTTTTCAATTTAACTGTAACTATTTTGGGTGCTCTCTAAAAGTAGAGAGACACATAGAATCCACCATGATCTCCATCTCCATCATGATTCCTACTCGCTATTTCTTTGATATGATGTGTATCTTCAAAATTTCCAGTGGATTCAGTGAATTTCAATGTCTCTGCATTCTTCTGGGGAATAGAAATGTAAAATATTTAAAGCCGCTCACATTCGCTTCTCATGCGAAATCAACTCGAGATCCCAGTGTGTGCCTCGATTCCTCATATTTGTGTTTTAGAGCTGGAGACTGGAGGTCCAGCCACAAAATCATTGATTTCCCTGTGGTTGGGCCCTTGTTAGATGGAAAAATCTCTCTTCTAGACAAGAGACATCTCCCTAGTATCCTAAGGATATTTAGAAACAAACAGAACAATTTAGACCACGATCTCTAGACCATTATGCTTAAGAATTACTAATTAACTATGGAGAGATGCTCCTACCTGAAGTCCAACAATTACTCGGTCTTCAATCCAGTCGTTCTAGAAGGTATCGATCCAGCATATAGGATATAAAATAAAATACAAGCAAACAAGATCAAAAGCATCTGCAAGATATGATAATTCAAAAGAAATAATCTATCTTAGTGATCAAGGAATCCAAGAATTGAATTATTCAAAAGATAGATGAACAACTCAATGAGAAAATAAAATCCATTTGTATTAACTTTGAATAAAAAGAAGAAACCTTACAACCTTGATGCCTTGATTTTTTTATAGGTTCTTCTGGGGTCGTGAACGGTCATTTTCCTCAGTTTGACAAGACTCAAACTCTCTGATTTAGCATAAGACTATGACTATGAGTATGTAATATCTCTCATGCCGATGATGCCAAATGTTGAGAGTATAACTTCTTCAACAATTCTCTTCTACAAGCTAAGAAGTACATACCCTTGGGACTGAAACATGGTCTCAATTTATAGCAGAAGGAAGGTAGTTTCAGCTCCAATAAGGAAGGGATAAATCCCTGTCATCATGGGATTTTAGCTCCAAAAACTAAGGGATAGCTCCATTTATGAAGGGATAAATTTTCATGAATGGAAGGGGTGAAGCTCGACCAGATAGCACTTCTTGAACACCCCAGCTAGGGGAATATTCAACTAGCTAGGCTTCTAGAACATACTTTTCTTTTTATATTACCTTTTATGGGGTTTTGCAGTTTTAATGAGTAGAAAGTGTGGGATGTGTCGTAGGTTTTATAGCAATAAACCACCGTACTACAGGAAATGACTAGGAAAAATGTGGAGTTAGGCTTTTTAGGGTTTTAATAAGATTTTTCCCAATTCTAAGACTTGATTTAGGAAATTTATGATTTTGGACCTCTAAGGGAGAAACACATAGGTAATGATGAACCCATATAGATAGCTAAATGTCATGGTGACAAATTTTAGTGTAACGGATTGCCCCCTAAAGTGCGAAGTCTGAAGAGTTCTGAAGGGTACTGAAGATTGAAGTACTTTATCATTCTGAGGATCAGGCTGTAGGCACACCAGTTGAAACCCTGAAAAATCATTCAATGCAAGCATATATATATGTATGTCATCGCTGAGGTAGGCATTCCTATACTCAGATAAAAAATAACTACATGTTCTGAAACATAAATGATTTTAGAATTACATTAAGAGTAGACACAATATGGACGCAGCCATCTGTCATGAGTAGTCTACTGTATCATGAATAATAAAATTCCTCATAGCTTGTATGGTAGAAAATAGATCCAAGGTCTTCATTTTTGTGTCTCAAACTAGTACGATTCTATCCATGGGATTGATTGTGTCAAAGTCGAACATGGTAGAAGCCACTTCATTACCAGTCAATGATGTGAACTGTTAACAAGTGTGAGAGAAACCACCAATAATGAAAATGGCCCTCAAAGTACTCAGTACAATCTATGAAATGTGAATAAATGATTTGAAGTTGAACATTTCACAAACTCATTTGATCGAAGGTCAATGATACAACCTATTGTCGAAGGCGAGAAACCTAACATTAGGGCATGCAGATCCCAAGGTACTGATAGGATTCTAGATCAACTTTCTATATGATTGAGCTATCATCGATAAAAAGTGACCAGTCATAGGAAAGCCCACGACATGAAACCATTAGATCAAGTTTTGAATAAATTTTAACAAGGACTGACTCAGGGATGGTCAACGCGAATGGAGACAAATGTTTACAATGAATGGTTTATTAAACTGATCTCTTGAAAACATAATGACACTGCAGATGGTAACGATTGACTTAAAGCTAATACCTAGAATTGGTTGAAGAATTTTCAATGTGGTTTGATTAACTATTTTGCCAAAGGATATTCCCAACCCAAATGTGAATGTGACAAAACTGTCGTGTTCAAGAATGGTATACAACTTTTTAAAACAAAGTGTGACAACTGGATTCATCTTCTCTCTTTTTCCCCCACCAATTCTGGCGAGTACTTCTTTATTTTTGACAAGATTAAGGAGAATAACATTTTCTTGTTATATAAGCTCATCCTTCAGATGAGTCCAACTTAGTATTAAGATCGAACCCTAAGAAGGAGTGGTTCGTTCCTGTTTATAATTAACATTTCCTTTACTATTAAGTTTTAGCGATTCCAGTATATGTGAAACTCGGCGTTTTTCATTTTTAGGGAGTCAGAAGAAAAACTTAAGAAAACTCCATGGGTGTACTTTTCGTAAATTTAGTCTCTCAAGCCCGAAAAAGGATAAAAAAATACAAGATATAACTTTATTGATCATGATTAGTCAACATATACCTTTTTTTTGAATAGTCTATTTCATTCCGGAAAAGGGGTAAACTTATACTGAAAGGATGACTGTTCATTTCCTTTAACGAATTCAGATAGTCAAGCTCTCGGCAACCTTTTCATGTTTAGAGAGTCTGAAAAGGGCTTAAGATAAATCCAGGGTTTTGCTTTTTCATTATTTTAAAGAGCCCGAAAAAGTGATAAAAGTATACTCAGCGTGGTCGACTTTAAATTTAATTTATGAGCATGAAAATACCAAAAGAACTTGGCATTTTCATATGTTTTATGAGAATGAAAGATAGCAAAATAATCTCAGGATTTTCATGAGTTTAACAAGTCTTGAAAATAATAACTGAAATGGACTCGAGATAGGTTTCATTTTTATACAAGCTTGAAACAAAGGAAAACTATGCTTGTTAGTAGTTTCATTTTTACACAAGCTTGAAACAGAGGAAACTGTGCTTGGGAGTGGTTTCATTTTTACACAAGCTTGAAAAAAAGGAAAACTATGCTTGAGAGTGGTTTCATTTTTACACAAGCTTGAAACAGAGAAAACTATGCTTGAAAGTGGTTTCATTTTTACACAAGCTTGAAACAAAGGAAAATGTGCTTGAGATAGGTTTGTTTCATTTTTTCAGAAGCTTGAAACAGAGTGAAAATTGTGCTTGAGATAGGTTTGTTTCATTTTTACACAAGCTTGAAACAAAGGAAAAATCATGCTTGAGATAAGTTTCATAATGTCCCCCAAGCATAACTTGCTAGAGCGCATGCCCCCCAAGCTTTATTTCATTCAACTAAGTGGATAGTTGGATGGAATGAAGGTTCATTTATGAGATCAGATGAAAGACTCGACTTGAATAATAGAGGATTTGTTTCATTTTTTAAATGAGCTTAACACATGAAAATGACTATGCTCATCATCTGATTCATTTTTTAACGAGGTTGACATAGTAAATGGAACTATCCTCAAGGTGACCTATTTCATTTTTTAATGAGGTTGACACTGTAAAAGAAATATCCTTACGAAACTTGGTTTCATTTTTTAACGAGGTTGACACAGTAAAAGAAACTCTCCTCATTGACTAATTCATTTTTTAATGAGGTTGACACAATAAAAGGAACTATCCTCAAATAGACATATTTCATTTTTTAATGAGGTTGACACAGGAAAAGAACTATCCTCAAAGACATGTTTCATTTTTTAACGAGGTTGACACGGTAAAAGAACTATCCTCAAGGGAACCTGATTCATTTTTTAACGAGGTTGACACAGGAAAATAACTATCCTTATAGCACTTTGTTTCATTTTTTAACGAGCTTGACACAAGAAAAGGAACTATGCTCATGGGATCATGTTTCATTTTTTAATGAGGTTGAAAAATTAAAAGAACTATCCTCATGGTGACCTATTTCATTTTTTAATGAGGTTGACATAGGAAAGGAACCATCCTCATGGATCTGATTCATTTTTTAACGAGGTTGACATAGTAAAGGAACCATCCTCAAATGAGTTGTTTCATTTTTTAACGAGGTTGACAAAGTAAAAGAACTATCCTCATATGAGTTGTTTCATCTTTTAACGAGGTTGACACAGTAAAATAACTATCCTCGAGGGAAACTATTTCATTTTTTAACGAGGTTGACACAGGAAAAGACCCATCCTCATAGACTTGTTTCATTTTTTAACGAGGTTGACACAATAAAAGGAACTATCCTCACAATGAATTGATTCATTTTTTAACAAGTTTGACACAGTAAAAGGAACTCTCCTCGTAGGGAACCTTTATCATTTCTTTCAACAGGAAGAAACACATGTTAGGGAACACTCCTCGATCATGACTTCCAAAAGGTCTTCATCAGATGGAAGAATAGTTCTCTAGACGGAACACATGTCAAGGGACCCAATAGGGATAAGAAAACCACGTTAAAATAATCCCATAGGGTTGGCCATGCCGATTACTGGATCTAAGTCAAAGGAAGTCGAGCAAATAGTGAGAGGTTCACTTGCATCAGTAACTGAAAACATGGGACTGGTTGCCACGTAATTAACCCGTGGCCGGATAGATACCACTTCCATATAAGGAACATTTAGGGGTGTCATATTATTGATAGTCAAATCAAGACTAGCGAGTGAAATTTTCTCAACAGTCACAATGTTTCCATTGTGAGGGAGAGACATCACGCGAAAGAGTGTTGATACAATAGCTTTCATTGCATAGATATAGTCTCTCCCAACGAGTAAATTGAAATCCAAGGGGCATCGACCTACCATAAGATCAATACAGACAGTTTTACCTTCCAAGGTAATAGGAAACTTAGGAAGAATCCCCAAAGGTTCACTAATGGTTCTATTAAAAGTTGACAGATTCTGTGTAACGGGCACAAGATGAGGGGAACGCAAAGCTTGCCAAGCAGTGGAGGATAAAATACTAACAGAAGCACCTTCATCTATATTTGTGTGATGCACATTCTTACCACAAGCCTTCACAATGATTTGGAAAGGGATGGAGGAAGGAAGATGAGATTCTATCATTCTACTCCAATCAAAGGAAAAGACCTGAGTACTTGGAGGGGGTTCTATAGAAACAGGTGAAATGCCCCGTGGCATAGAAGAATTTGTTGCAACAAGAAGAAATTGAGTGGTATGAATTTCACTCTCTACAGGGAGAGTGGGATCAACCGGTTGAGAAATCAAGTCGACCACTTGATCAATTAATGGACCATCAACTTGAGTAATATGATTTTCACTCTCAAATGGAAGAGTGGGATTGATTGTACTTGGAATTAGATCAATCACTCCGTCAGTTGACAGTAGGTTAGGAGAAATTTTATGGTAACCAGTTGGAAGTTGTTGTTGTGGAATAGTAAGGTTTTCCAACAATTTTAAGGCTTCATTCATGTGAGGACAAATGTGAGTTTGATGTCTTCCATTGCATAATCTACAAGGAAACTTAACTTTATTGTTTTTCCCAAGAACCTGACAATCACTCGGTGATGGATCAACAGTAAGTTGATGAGATTTTTCTAACCATACTTCCAAGACCTTAGGAATACCAGGACAATTGATAAGGAAGTGGTCACCCTTACAAAGCTTGCAAGGGGATTTTGGTTTACGATGCATGCTGGAGGTTTCCTCAACATTACTAACACTTACAACCATCGTTGGTTGGTTGGATTCTTTATTATTTTGCTTCTTCTTCTTCTTCTTCCCTTTCTTCTTCTTCTTAGCCACCTAGTTACTAGCATTAAGGCTTTTACCAAGTGAAGAGCAAGAAAGGGAGGAAGACATGTCGGGAAAAGAAGGTAAAGGGTCAACATGAGGTTGGTGATGTTGAGATGGTGAACTTTCTTGAGGTGAAGCATCTCGTTGAGATGGAAAAATTTAAGTATTTGGGGCCATCGAAGTTGAAAATAACCATACCAGTAAACCTATTGTAAATCCAGGTAATAAAAATGTAGCCATATAAGGAGGAACAACATTTCCAAAGCAAGGAAAATTACTAGGATTCTCATTAAGAGGGGTTCCTTGGTTGGTAAATTCTGGAACAGTTGCCATTAGATTCAACTTCAGTGAATTTTATTAACAATTTAACAATATTCAGAATTCACAATTCACACCTAAGGTCTCTAAAAAGTAAAAACAAACAAATGAACACGCGCTAACAAATCTAGGAGTCAAACCACACATAAACAGTAGATTCCCGCACTAAAAACACTAGTTGGTGATGAAATCCAACATCGTAGAATTTTAATGAAGAAATGGAAATTGGAATAGTTACCCCGACAACCTACTTAATGAAACAGACCAGTGCAAGTTTCTCCTCTTAAACCATCTTGAGTGGAGAGAACCCTTCGGAGAGTCCAAGTGAGTCTAGCCGATGTCTCTTCTAGGTACAATGGAACCTTCCCTCCACTGTCACCTTGGGAAATAATCCTAAATTTTATGGCCTTTATTATTTCTCATACCTAAGTTTTCTATTATTTCTATCTGGTTTAGAATCTAAAATTTCTATTAAGTCTAACTTTTTTGAAATGTAGCTTTTCTATAAAATCTATCTTTTTTGAGATCTAGTTTTTCTTTTTATAACTTTTTTGAAATATAATCTTTTTATTATTTCTAGAATCTAGCTTTTCAATATTTTTTGAAATCTAGCTTTTCTAATAAATCTATCTTTTTTAAAATCTAGGTTTTCAATGAAATCTAGCTTTTCTATTATTTCTAAGAAATCTGGTTTCTCAATTATTTATATGAAATCTTGGTTTTCTATTAAATTTATATATTTTTTTAAATCTAGTTTTTCTATAATTCTATCTTTTCTTTGAAATCTAGTTTTTCTATTAAAGCTATCCTTTTTGAAATCTAGTTTTTTATAGTTTTTCAATTATTTCTCTGAAATCTATCTTTTCTATTAAATGCATCTTTTTTGAAATCTAGCTTTTCTATTAAATCCATTTTTTTTGAAATCTAGCTTTTCTATTAATTCTTTTTTTTTAAATCTGTTTTTTCTATTAAATCGATTTCTTTTGAAATCTACCTTTTCTATTAAATCCATCATTTTTGAAACCCATCTTTTCTATTAAATCCTTCTTCTTTGAAATCTAGCTTTTATATTAAATCCATCTTATTCGAAATCTATATTTTCTATTAAATCTTCATTTTTTGAAATCATTTTTTTTTTCTATTAAATCTATCTTTTTTGAGTTTTATATTTTATAGTAAACCTATCTTTTTTGGAATCTAGCTTTTTTATTAAATTCATCTTTTCTATTAAATCTATTTTTTTTTAAAACCTAGTTCTTCTAGTTCTTCTATTATTTTTATGAAATATAGTTTTTCTATTAAATCTATCTTTTTTGAATTATAGTTTTTTTTATTATTTATGAAATCTAGATTTTCTTTTATTTCTATTTTATTTATAGCTTTTCTATTATTTATATATTTTCTATTAAATCTATCTTTTCTATTAAATATATTCTTTTTTTGATATTTAGCTTTTCATTTAAATCTATCTTTTATGAAATCTAACTTTTCTATTTCTATCTCTTTTGAGATATAGCTTTTCTATTATCTCTAAAATCTAATTTTTCTATTAAATCTGAAATCTAGCTTTTTTATTATATCTATATTTTTTGAAATATAGCTTTTCTAGTTTTTGTCTTATTTCTATAAAATCTAGCTTTTCTATATTTTCTGAAATCTAGTTTTTCTATCTTTTCTTAAATATAAATTTTCTATTATTTCTATATTTTTTATAAAATCTAGCTTTTCTATTATTTACATTTTTTTTGAAATTTATTTTTTCTATTATTTTTATCCTTTTTGAAATCTAGCTTTTCTATTAAATCAATATATTTTGAAATCTACATTTTCTATGAAATCTAGTTTTTTTGTTATTTCTATTAAATCTATCTTTTCTATTAAATCTACCCTTTTTGAAATCCATTTTTTCTATTAAATCCATTTTTCTATGAAATCTAGTTTTTCTATTAAATCCATCTTTTTTAAAATCTAGGTTTTTCTAGTTTTTCTTTTAATTCTATGGAAACTAACTTTTCTATTAAACCTATCTTTTTTTAAATCTAGTTTTTCTTTTCAATCTGTTTTTTTTTTAAATCTAGCTTTTCTATTATTTTTGAAATCTACTTTTTTTATTAAATCTGAAAACTAGTTTCTCTATTCAATCTAGAGTTTTGAAATTTAGCTTTCCTATCAAATTTATGGTTTTTAAAATCTATATTTTCTATTATTTCTATGAAATCTAGATCTTCTATTTTTCTAAAATCTAGCTTTTCTATCTTTTCTAAAATCCATCTTTTCTATGAAATATAGTTTTTCTATTATTTCTATCTTTTTTGAAATCTATTATTTCTAAGAAATCTAGTTTTTCTATTATTTCTATCTTTTTTGAAATCTATTATTTCTAAGAAATCTAGTTTTTCAATTATTTCTATGAAATCTTGGTTTTCTATTAAATCTATTTTTTTTTATATCCAGTTTTTCTATCATTCTATCTTTTCTTTGAAATCTAGTTTTCCTATTAAATCTATCCTTTTTGAAATCTAGTTTTTTATAGTTTTTCAATTAAATCTATCTTTTCTATTAAATCCAGCTTTTTTTAAATCTAGCTTTTCTATTAAATCCATCCTTTTTGAAATCTAGCTTTTCTATTAATTCTATTTTTTAAAATCTATTTCTTCTATTAAATCAATTTCTTTTGAAATCTACCTTTTCTATTAAATCCATCATTTTTGAAACCCATCTTTTATATTAAATACATATTTTTTCAAATCTAGATTTTATATTAAATCCATATACTTTGAAATCTAGCTTTTATATTAAATCCATCTTATTTGAAATCTATATTTTCTATTAAATCTTATGTTTTTGAAATCTTTTTTTTTTCTATTAAATCTATCTTTTTTGAATCATATATTTTATATTAAACCTACTTTCTTGAAATCTAGATTTTTTTATTAAATCTATCCTTTCTATTAAATCTGTCTTTTTTTTAAACCTAGATTTTCTAGATTTTCTATTATTTTCATGAAATCTAGCTTTTCTATTAAATCTATATTTTCTATTAAATCTATTTTTTTTGAATTCTAGTTTTTCTATTATTTCTCAAATCTAGATTTTCTTTTATTTCTATTTTATTTATAGCTTTTCTACTATTTATATCTTTTTTTTTTCTATCTTTTCTATTAAATCTATCTTTTTTGAAATCTAGCTTTTCTATTAAATATATTCTTTTTTTGATATCTAGCTTTTCATTTAAATCTATCTTTTATGAAATCTAGCTTTTCTATTTCTATCTTTTTTGACATCTAGCTTTTCTATTATCTCTGAAATGTAATTTTTCTATTAAATCTGAAATCTAGTTTTTTTATTATATCTATATTTTTTGAAATCTAGCTTTTCTATTATTTCTATCTTCTCTATAAAATCTAGCTTTTCTATTATTTACATCTTTTTTGAATTTTTTTTTGTTCTATTATTTTTATCTTTTTTGAAATCTAGCTTTTCTATTGTATCTATCTTTTTTGAAATCTAGTTTTTCTATGAAATCTAGCTTCTCTATTATTTCTATTAAATCTATCTTTTCTATTAAATCTACCGTTTTTGAAATCTAAATTTTCTATTAAATCTATTTTTTCTATGAAATCTAACTTTTCTATTATCTTTTTTAAAATCTATGTTTTTTCTATTTTTTCTTTTAATTCTATGGAAGCTAATTTTTCTATTAAATCCAACTTTTCTATTAAACCTATCCTTTCTTAAATCTAGTTTTTCTGTTAAATCTATTTTTTTTTAAATCTAGCTTTTCTATTATTTCTGAAATTTACCTTTTTTTATTAAATCTGAAAACTAGTTTCTCTATTAAATCTAGTGCTTTGAAATTTAGCTTTTCTATAAAATTCATCTTTTTTGAAATCTAGGTTTTGTAGTTTTTCTATTATTTATATGAAATCTAGATTTTCTATTTTTTCTGAAATCTAGCTTTTCTATCTTTTATGAAATCCATCTTTCGAATGAAACCTAGTTTTCTATTATTTCTATCTTTTTTGAAATCCAGCTTCTCTATTATTTCTATCTTTTTAGAAATCTAGCTTTTCTATTAAATCCATCTTTTTTGAAATCTAGTTTTTCTAGCTTTTCTATTATTTCTATGGAATCTAACCTTTCTATTAAATATATGTTTTTTGAAATCTATCTTTTCTGTGAAATCTAGCTTTTCTAAAATCTAGTTTTTCTATAAAATCTAGGTTTTCTATTAAATCTATCTTTTTTGAAATCTAGTTTTTCAATTAATTCTATCATTTCTATGAAATCTAGCTTTTCTAATATTTTATGAAAATAGATTTTCTATTAAATCTATCTTTTTTGAAGTTTATTTTTTCTATTTAATCTATCTCTTTTGAAATCTAGTTTTTCTATTATTTCTCACACATAAATTTCTATTATTTCTATCTTGTTTAAAATCTAAAATTTGTATTAAGTTTATCTTTTTTGAAATCTAGCTTTTCTATAAAATCCGTCTTTTTTGAAATTTAGTTTTTCTATTTCTACCTTTTTTGAAATATAACTTTTCTATTATTTCCGAAATCTAGCTTTTATATCTTTTTTGAAATCTAGGTTTTGAATGAAATCTAGCTTTTCTATTATTTCTAAGAAATATAATTTTTCCATTATTTCTATGAAATCTTGGTTTTCTATTAAATCTTTTTTTTTTTTTTAATCTATTTTTTCTATCATTCTATCTTTTCTTTGAAATCTAGTTTTTCTATTAAATCTATCCTTTTTGAAATCTAGTTTTTTCTAGTTTTTCAATTATTTCTATGAAATCTATATTTTCTATTAAATCCATCCTTTTTCAAATCTAGCTTTTCTATTAAATCCATCTTTTTTGAAATCTAGATTTTCTATTAATTCTATTTTTTTTAAATCGGGTTTTTCTATTAAATCGATTTCTTTTGAAATATACCTTTTCTATTAAATCCATCATTTTTGAAACCCATTTTTTCTATTAAATCAATATTTTTGAAATCTAGATTTTCTATTAAATCCATCTTCTTTGAAATCTAGCTTTTATATTAAATCCATTTTATTTGAAATCTAGATTTTCTATTAAATCATCATTTTTTTATTTATTTTTTTTGGTATTAAATATATATTTTCTACTAAATCTATCTTTTTTTGAAACCTGGCTTTTCTAGATTTTCTATTATTTTTATGAAATCTAGCTTTTCTATTAAATCTATATTTTCTATTAAATCTATCTTTTTTGAATTCTAGTTTTTCTATTATTTCTCAAATCTAGACTTTCTTTTATTTGTATTTTATTTATAGCTTTTCTAATATTTATATCTTTTTTTCTATCATTTCTATTAAATCCATATTTTATCTTTTTTGAGATCTAGCTTTTCTATTATCTCTAAAATGTAATTTTTTTATTAAATCTGAAATCTAGCTTTTTATTATATCTATATTTTTTGAAATCTAGGTTTTCTATCTTTTATATTATTTCTATGAAATCTAGCTTTTCTATATTTTCTGAAATCTAGTTTTTCTATCTTTTCCTAAATATGGATTTTCTATTATTTCTATCTTTTCTATAAAATCTATCTTTTCTATCATTTACATCTTTTTTGAAATTTATTTTTTCTCTTATTTTTATCTTTTATGAAATCTAGATTTTCTATTAAATCTCTCTTTTTTGAAATCCAGTTTTTCTATTATTTCTTTTAAATCTACCCCTTTTGAAATCTAATTTTTGTATTAAATCTATTTTTTCTATGAAATCTAGCTTTTCTATTAAATCCATCTTTTTTAAAATCTAGGTTTTTCTAGTTTTTCTTTTAATTCTATGAAATCTAACTTTTCTATTAAATCCAACTTTTCTACTAAACCTATCTTTCTTTAAATCTAGTTTTTCTATTAAATATTTTTTTTTTTAAATCTAGCTTTTCTATTAAATCTATCTTTATTGAAATCTAGATTTTCTACTAAATCTATCTCTTTTAAAATCTAGCTTTTCCATCTTTTCTTTCTAGATTTCTATTAAATCTATCTTTTTTTAAATCTAGATTTTCTATTAAATCTATTTTTTTAAATCTATTTTTTCTATTAAATCTATCTTTTTTGAAATCTATCTTTTCTACTGTTTCTATCTTTTTTGAAATCTAGCTGTTCCACTATTTCTCTCTTTTCGAAAATCTAGTTTTTCTATTAAATTTATCATTTTTGAATAAATCTAGTTTTTCTATTAAATTTATCATTTTTGAAATCTAGTTTTTCTACTAAATCTATTGCTTTTGAAATCTAGTTTTTCTTGTAAGTCTATTTTTTTTTAAATCTATCTTTTCTATTAAATCTATCTTTATCTTCTTTGAAATCTAACATTTTGATTAAGTCTCCTTTTCTAGTTTTCCTATTATTTCTATGAAATCTAGCTTTTCTATTAAATCTATCTTTATTAAATTTTAGCTTTTCTATTATATCTATCTTTTTTGAAATCTAAATTTTCTAGTTTTCCTATCATTTTTGAAATCTAGATTTTCTAGATTTTCCTATTAATTCGATCCCTTTTGAAATATATTTTTTCTATCTTTTATATTTCTATCTTTTCTGAAATCTAATTTTTCTAGCTTTCTTATGAAATCTAGTTTTTGTTAAAATCTATCCCTTTTAAATCTAATTTTTACAGTAAATCTAGTTTTCATAGTTTTTCTATCATTTTTGAAATCTACCTTTTCTATTAATTCTATCTTTTTTGAAATCTATCTTTTCTATTAATTCTCTTTTTTTGAAATCTGGCTTTTCTATTAAATCTATCTTTTTTGAAATATATCTTTTCTATTATTTCAATTTTTTTTGAAATCTAGTTTTTGTATTATTTCTATTTCTTTTGAAATCTAGTTTTTTCTATTATTTCTATCTTTTTTGAGATCTAGTTTTTCTATTAAATCTATCCTTTTTGAAATCTATCTTTTCTATTAAATCTATCTTTTCTATGAAAATTAGTTTTTCTATTATTCCTAAAATCTAGATTTTATATTAAATCTATGTTTATTGAAATCTAGTTTTTTTATTAAATTTATCGTTTTTGAAATCTAGTTTTTTCTATTAAATCTATATTTTTTGAAATCTAGATTTTCTATGAAATCTATGTTTTCTAGATTTTCTTTTATTTCTATGAGATGTAGTTTTTCTATAAAATCTATGTTTTCTATATTTTCTATCATTTCTATGAAATATAGTTTTTATATTACATATATCTTTTCTGAAAACTAGCTTTTCTAGTTTTTCTATTATTTTAGAAATCTTGTTTTGCTAGATTTTCTATAAATTCTATCTTTTTTGAAATCTAGTTTTTTATTAATTCTATTTTTTTAAATCTATATTTTCTATCAAATCTATTTTTTCTATGAAATCTAGCTTTTCTATTAAATCTATCCTTTTTGAGATCTAGCTTCTCTATTAAATCTATCTTTCTTGAAATCTAGCTTTTATATTTCTATCTTCTTTGAAATCTATTTATTCTAGATTCTCTTTTATTTCTAAAATCTAGTTTTTCTATGAAATCTAGCTTTTCTATACATTCGTCTTTTTGAAATCTAGTTTTTCTAGCTTTTCTATTATTTCTATGAAATCTAGATTCTCTATTAAATCTATATTTTTTGAAATCTATATTTTTTAGTTTTTCTATTATTTTTATGAAATCTAAGTTTTCTATTAAATCTATCTTTTCTGAAATGTATCTTTTCTTTTAAATCTAGCATTTTTTAAATCTAGTTTTTTTTTTCTTTTCTAATAAATCTATTACTTTTGAAATCTAGTTTTCCAGCTTTTCTATTATTTCCATCTTTTCTATGAAATCTAGCTTTTCGATTATTTCAATCTTTTTTGAAATCTAGTTTTTTTATTATTTCTATCTTTTTAAAATCTAGTTTTTTTTGTTAAATCTATCTTTTTTGAAATCTAGATTTTCTATTATTTCTATCTTCTTTGAAATCTAGCTTTTCTATTTCTATCTTTTTTGAATTATAGTCTTTATAACTTTTCTATTATTTCTATCTTCTTTCTAGCTTTTTTGTTAAATCTATCTTTTCTGAAATCTAGGTTTTCTATTAAATCTAGCTTTTCTATTAAATCTAGCTATTATATTAGATCTTACATTTCTATGAAATCTAGCTTTTCTATTAAATTTCTTTCGTTTTTGAAATCTAGCTTTTCTATTTCTATATTTTTTGAAATCTAGTTTTTTCTATTATTTCTAAAATCTAGCTTTTCTATAAAATCTATCGTTTCTATCTTTTTTGTTATTTTTATGAAATCTAGATTTTCTATGAAATATATCTTTTCTATTTTTTCTATTATTTCTATGATATATAGATTTTCTATTAAATCCATATTTTTTGAAATCTAGATTTTCTAGCTTTTCTATTATTTCTATGAAACCTAGTTTTTTTTATTAAATATATCTTTTTTGAAACCTAAGTTTTCTATTATATCTATCTTTTTATGAAATGTAGATTTTCAGATTTTTCTATTATTTTTGAAATCTATATTTCTAGTTTTTCTATTAATTATATCTTTTTTGAAATCTACTTTTTCTATTAAATCTGTCTTTTTGAAAATCTTGTTTTTCTAAATCTATTTTTTTTTTTTAAATATCTTTTCTATTACTTCTATCTTTTTTAAAATCTAGCTTTTCTATTATGAGTCATTTTTGAAATCCAGATTTTCTAGATTTTCTATTATTTTTGAAATCTCGCTTTCTACTAATTCTATCTTTTTGAAATATGGCTTTTCTTTTAATTCTATCTTTTTTAAATCTTGTTTTTCTATCAAATATATATTTTTTGAAATATAGTTTTTCTATTAAATCTATCATTTTTGAAAGCTCACTTTTCTATAAAATCAATTTTTCTTCAAATCTAGCTTTTCTATTAAATCTAACTTTTTTAAAATATAGCTTTTTTATTTCTAGTTTTTTTGAAATCTAGCTTTTCTATGAAATCTATCTTTTCTGAAATTGAGTTTTTTTATTAAATCTATCTTTTGTATTGAATTTTTATTTTCTAAGAAATTTAGCTTTTATATTAAATCTATATTTTTTGAAATCTAGCTTTTCTATCTTTTTAAAATCTAGCTTTTCTATTAGTTTTAGATTTTCTAGCTCTTCTATTAAATCTAGCTTTTTTGAAATCTAGTTTTTCTATTATTTCTATCTTTTTTATAACTTTTCTATTAATTTCATCTTTTTTTGAAATATAGCTTTTCTATTAAATCAATCTTTTGTATTCAATTTAGCATTTCTATTAAATCTATCTTTTTTGAAATCTATCTTTTCTATATCTATGTATTTTGAAATCTAGCTTTTCTATCTTTTTTGAAATATAACTTTTCTATTAATTCTAGATTTTCTAGCTTTACTATTAAATCTAGCTTTTCCTAAATCTATCTTTTCTAGCTTTCGTATGAAATCTAGGTTTTTTATTTGTATCTTTTTGAAATCTAGCTTTCTATCTGTATCTTTTTTAAATCTAGTTTTTCTATATATTTTGAAATCTAGCATTTGTATATTTTTTGAAATCTAACTTTTTTGAAATCTAGCCTTTCTATGAAATCTAGGTTTTTTATGAAATCTAGATTTTCTATCTTTTTTGAAATCCACTTTTTCTATTAATTCTATTTTTTCTATGAAATCTAGTTTTTTCCATTATTTATATCGTTATTGAAATCTAGCCTTTCGATTATATTTTTTTTGAAACCTAGCTTTTCTAGCTTTTCTATTATTTCTATGAAATCTAGCTTTTCCATATTTTCTGAAATCTAGCTTTTCCATCTTTTATGAAATCTAGCTTTTCTATCTTTTCTAAAATCTAGCTTTTTTATCTTTTTTCAAATATAACATTTCTATATTTTTTGAAATCATGTTTTCTATCTTCAATCTAGCTAGATTGAAATCTAGCATTTTTATCTTTTTTGAGATCTAGTTTCCCTATCTTTTTTGATATCTAGCTTTTCTATTAAATCTAGCTTTTCTATCTTTCTTGAAATCTAGTGTTTCTATCTTTTTTGAATTCTAGCTTTTCTATATTTTTTAAATCTAACTTTTCTATCTTTTTTGAAATCTAGCTTTTCTATTTTTTTGATATCTAGCTTTTTTATCTTTTTTGACATCTAGCTTTTCTTTTCTTTTTTGAATTCCAACTTTTCTATTCATTATAGCTAAATTGAAATGTAGATTTTCTATATTTTTTGAAATCTATTTTTTCCATCTTTTGAATTCTAGTTTTTCCATCTTTTATGAATTCTATCTTTTCTATCTTTCGAATTCTAATTTTTCTATTAAATTTGTTTTTTCTAGTTTTCCTAAAATCTAGTTTTTCTAGCTTTTCCATCTCTATATTTTTGAAATCTAGTTTTTCTATCTTTTTTGAAATCTGTTTTTTCTAGCTTTTCTATTATTTCTGAAATCTAGCTTCTCTATTATTTCTATCTCTTTTCTAGCTTTTCTATTATTTCTACCTTCTTTGAAATATATTTTTTCTATTAAATCTAGCTTTTCTATTTCTATCTTTTTTGAAATCCAGCTTTTTTATTAAATCTATGTTTTTTGAAATCTAGCTTTTCTATTAAATCTATCTTTTTTGAAATCAAGTTTTTCTATTAAATCTATCTTTTTTGAAATCTATCTTTTCTAGCTTTTCTTTTATTTCTCAAATCTAGATTTTCTATTATTTCTATCTATTTTGAAATCTAGTTTTTCTATTAAATCTATCTTTTTTGAAATCTAGCTTTTCTATTAAGCCTATATTTTATGAAATCTAGCTTTTCTATGAAATGTAGCTTTTGTATTATTTCTATGAAATATACGTTTTCTATTAAATCTATGTTTTTCGAAATCTAATTTTTATATTAAATCTATATTTTCTATGAAATCTAGTTTTTTTAATCAAATCTATCTTTTTTGAAATCTAGCTTTCCGAGCTATTTTGTTATTTCTCTGAAATTTGTCTTTTCTAGTTTTTCTAATATTTGTATCTTTTCTATGAAATCTAGTTTTTCTATCTTTTTTTTGAAATCTTGTTTTTCTATTATTTCTATCTTTTTTGAAATCTAGCATATTTCTTAAATCTAAATTTTTTGAAATGTCGCTTTTCTATTATTTGTATGAAATCTAACTTTTCTATTAAATCTGTCTTATCTGAAATCTATTTTTTCTATTAAATCTATCATTTCTGAAATCTAGATTTTCTATTAAATCTAGCTTTTCTAAAATCTAGTTTTTCTAGATTTTCTATTAGATCTATTATTTTTGAAATCTAGTTTTTCTAGCTTTTCTATTATTTCTATATTTTCTATGAAATTTAGTTTTTCTATTATTTCTATCTTTTTCAAAATCTAGTTTTTATGTTAGTGCTATCATTTTTAAAAATCATCTTTTCTATTATTTCTATGTTTTTTTAAATTTAGTTTTTTATTTAATCTATCTTTTGTAAAATCTACATTTTCTATATTTTCTATTATTTCTATGGAATGTAGTTTTTTTATTAAATCTATCTTTTTTGAAATCTACATTTTATATTAAATGTATCTTTTCTAAAATCTAGCTTTTCTATTAAATCTAGCTTTTCTGGAATCTATCTTTTCTATGAATTTTAGCTTTGCTTTAAAATCTATCTTTTTTAAAATCTAGCTTTTCTAGCTTTTGTATGAAACCTAGTTTTTCTATTAAATCTAGGTTTTCTATTAAATCTACCTTTTTTCAAATCTAGCTTTTCTATTCAATCTATCTTTTGTGAAATCTAGTTTTTTTATTAAATGTATCTTTTTGAAATCTAGCTTCTTTATTTCTATCTTTTTTGAAATCTAGTTTGCTATTATTTTTGAAATCTAGCTTTTCTATTTCTATCATATTTGAAATCTAGTTTGCTGTTATTTTTTAAATCTAGCTTTTCTATTAAATCTATCTTTTTTGAAATCTAATTTTTCTATTAAATCTATATTTTTTGAAATCTAGTTTTTCAATTAAATATATCATTTTTTAAGTCTAGCTTCTCTATGAAATCCAACTTTTTTATCCTTCTTATTATTTCTATGAAATCTATGTTTTGTATTAGATCCATCTTTTTTGAAATCTAGTTCTTCTATTCAATCTATCTTTTTTGAAATCTAGCTTTTCTATCAAATCTATCTTTTTTGAAGTCTAGTTTTTCTAACTTTTCTATTGTTTTTTTAAATCCAACTTGAATCTAGCCTTTCTATTAAACCTAACTTTTGTAAAATCTAGCTTTTCTATTAAATCTAGCTTTTTTGAGATCTAGCTTTTCTTGCTTTTCTATTATTTCTATGAAATCTAAATTTTCTATTAAATCTAAATTTTTTGAAATCTAACGTTTATATTATTTCTATAAAATCTAACTTTTCTATTATTTCTATGAAATCTAGCTTTTCTAATAAATCTATCTTTTTTGAAATCGTGTTTTTCTATTAAATCTATCTTTTATGAAATCTAGCTATTCTATTTCTATCTTTTTTGAAATATAGCTTTTATATTATTTCTTAAATGTACCTTTCGTCTTAAATCTGAAATCTAGCTTTTTTTTATTAAATTGGCTTTTTTGAAATCTAGCTTTTCTATCAAATCTATCTTTTTTGAAATCAATATTTTCTAGCTTGTCTATTATTTCTATGAAATCTAGACTTCCTATCTTTTTTGAAATCTAGCTTTTCTGTTTTTTCTGAAATTTAGCTTTTTTATTATTTGTATATTTTCTACAAAATCTAGCTTTTCTATTATTTATATTTTTTTTGTAAATCCAGCTTCACTATTATTTCTATACTTTTTGAAATCTATCTTTTCTATTAAATCTATCTATTTTGAAATTAAAATTTTCTATATCTTCTATTATTGCTATCAAAACTAATTTTTCTATTAAACATATATTTTCTGAAATCTATCTTTTCTATGAAATCTAGCTTTTCTGAAATCTAGTTTTTCTATGAAATCTAGATTTTATATTAAATTTATCTTTTTTGAAATCTAGCTTTTCCATTAAATCTGTTATTTCTATGAGATCTATCTTTTCTAAGCTTTTGTATTAAATCTATATTTTTTGAAATCTAGATTTTTTATTTCTGTCTATTTTGAAATCTAGCTTTTCTATTATTTTTGAAATCTAGATATTATATCTATTTTGAAATCTAGATTTTTTAATAAATCTAGCTTTTTTGAAATCTAGCTTTTTTATTATTTCTAGGAAATCTGGTTTTCCTATTATCTCTATGAAATCTAGCTTTTGTATTAAATCTATATTTTTTGAAATCTACTTTTTTCTATTTTTTCTATTATTTATATGAAATCTAACTTTTCTATTAAATCTATCTTTTTTGAAATCTAACATTTCTATGAAATTTATCCTTTTTCAAATATGGATTATTTATTAATTCTATCCTTTTTGAAATCTAGTTTTTCTATTAAATCTATCTTTCTTGAAATCTAGATTTTATATTAAAACCACTATTTTTGAAATCTAGCTTTTCTATTAAAACCATCTTTTTTGAAATTTATCTTTTCTATTAAATCCATATTTCTTGAAATCTAGATTTTTTTTTTGGTTTCTATCATTTTTCTAGTTTTTCTATTATTTCTATCCTTTTTGAAATCTAGCTTTTCTACTAAATCTTTTTTTTTTTTTTGAAATCTAGTTTTTTTATTAAATCCATATTTTTTGAAATCTAACTTTTATATTAAATCCATCTTATTTGAAATCTAGATTTTCCATTAAATCTATATTTTTTGAAATCTAGTTTTTCTATAAAATCTATCTTTTCTATTATTTTTTATGAAATCTAGTTTTGTTTCTATTAGATCTATCCTTTTTGAAATCCAGTTTTTCTATTATTTATATGAAATCTATTTTTTTTAAGTCTAGCTTTTCTATTATTTCCCAAATCTAGCTTTTCTATTATTTCTATCTTTTTTCTAGCTTTTCTATTATTTAAATATTTTTTTCAATCTTTTTTATTAAATCTATCTTTTTTAAAATCTAGTTTTTCTATTAAATATATCTTTTTTGAAATCTAGCTTTTTGTTTAACTCTATATTTTATGAAATATAGGTTTTCTATTTCTACCTTTTCTGGGATCTAACTTTTTTATTATTTCGGAAATGTTGTTTTTCTATTAAATATAAAATGTTGTTTTTCTATTAAATATAAAATCTTGTTTTTCTATTAAATCTATCTTTTTTGAAATCTAATTTTTCTATTATTTTTATAAAATCTAGATTTTCTATTATTTATATCATTTTTGAAATCTAGATTTTCTATTATTTTTATCATTTTCAAAATCTTTATTTTCTATTAAAGTATCTTTTTTGAAATCTAAATTTTCTATTAAATCTAGCTTTTCTCAAATCAAGTTTATATTAAATCTAGCGTTTAATCTAGCATTTCTAGTTTTTTTATTATTTCTCAAATCAAGCTTTTCTATTATCTCTATATTTTTTCTAGCTTTTCTATTATTTCTATCTTTTTTGAAATCTAGTTTTTCTATTAAATCTCTCTTTTTTGAAATCTAGCTTTTCTATTTCTATCATTTTTGAAAGCTAGCTTTTCTATTATTTTTGAAATCTGACTTTTCTATTTTGAAATATAGCCTTTCTATGAAATACAGTTTTTCAATTATTTCTATTAAATCTAGCTTTTCTATTAAACCTATCTTTTTGAAATATATATTTTCTATTAAATCTATTTTTTCTATGAAATCTCGCTTTTCTATTAAATCCATTTTTTTTTAAATTTAGGTTTTTCTAGTTTCTCTATTATTTCTATGAAAGATAGCTTTTCTATTAAATCCAACTTCCTTGTTAAATCTATCTTTTTTGAAATATAGTTTTTCTATTAAATCTATCTCTATTGAAATTTAACTTTTCTATTAAATCTATCTCTTTTAAAATCTAGTTTTTCTAGTTTTTCTATTATTTTAATCTTTTTTCTAGCATTTCTATTAAATCTATCTTTTTTGAAATCTAGCTTTTCTACTATTTCTATATTTTTTTGAAATCTAGCTTTTCTACTATTTCTATCTTTTTTTGAAATCTAGCTTTTTGAAATGTAGTTTTTCTATTAAATCAACCTTTTCTGAAATCTATCTTTTCTACTATTTCTATTTGTTATGAAATGTAGCTTTTCTACTATTTCTATCTTTTCTAAAATCTAGCTTTTCTATTAAATCTATCTTTTTTGAAATCTAGTTTTTCTATTAAGCCTACATTTTTTTGAAATCTTTCTTTTCCACTAAATCTATATTTTTTGAAATCAAAGTTTTCTATTAAATCTTTCTTGAAATCTACTTTTTCTAGATTTTTTATTATTTCTATGAAATCTAGTTTTATTATTAAATCTATCTTTATTAAAATATAGTTTTTCTCTTAAATCTATCTATCAATCCAGGAGGTAACTCCTCAAATCAGAATGTGTATTAGCTGAAGAATGTACATGCATTTATATATGGAGGTGAGGCTATTGGGATTCATCACCCAATGACTCTTGGCCTTCCTTATTTCCTAATATTATTTATTATACAAAATTAAATATTCACACCCATCCCATAGGATTAGGTGTCAAAATTCCCCCCTTTAATCCAAAAGGATGTTGGTGAGCCCAAGCATTGATCTAAAATTTTCAAACTTTTCTCTTCCAAGTGCTTTGGTGAAGATATCAGCAGTTTTCTCATTTGTGGAAAAATGATGTAGATGGATGGTTTTGGCTTGAACATGATGTCGAATTAGATGGTATTTTGTATTGATGTGCTTTTCTCGATCATGGAACTTTGGGTTCTTGGCCAAATTTATTGCAGAAGTGTTGTCGATCATGAGTGGTGTGGAGTACATTTGTTTCATCTGCAAATCTTCCAAGATTTTCTGGAGCCACACAATTTCCTTTGTTGCTTCAGCTGCTGCCACATATCCTGCCTCGGTCGTGGAATCTGCTGGAACTGAATGTTTGCGTGATCTCCATGAGACAACCCTTGATCCAAGACTCATGGTGTAACCTGTAGTAGACACCCATGTTTCTTTGTCGCCATCAAAGTCTGAATCAAAGTATCTGATCAAGCTGAAGTTGCCTACCTGTGTATATTTGAGTCCAAAGTCTTGAGTCCCCTTCAAGTACCTTAACACTCTTTTTGCAGCAGACCAATGTCCTTCACAAGGTTTTTTTATGAACCTTGAGAGGATTCCAACAGCAAATGAAATGTTAGGTCTGGTGGTGGTCAGATAGATAAGACTTCCTATAAGCTGTCTATACTTAGTTGCATCCTCAAATTCCTTACCTTCAATAGATGTGAGCTCCAAGTTTTGTTCCATTGGAGTGGTTAAGGGATTACATTCATCCATGCCAATTTTTTTCAAGAGATCTCCGATGTACTTCTTTTGAGAAATAAATATAAATTTAGGATGTTGAATTACTTCAATACCCAGATAGTAATAAACATGACCCAAATCAGTCATTTCAAAACCTTTCTTCAATTCTTTCTTCATGGATGCAATATAGCTCTCATTGTTCCCTGTTATCAAAAGATCATCTACATATACCACAAGATATACAACTGTTTTTCCAACTTTCTTAACAAATAAAGTTGCATCATCAAGATCAAAATGTTTGAAGTCAAGTTTCAGAAGATGCTCGGTTAATTTCTCATACCAGGCTCGTGGTGCTTGCTTGAGGCCATACAAGGATTTTATAAGCTTGTAAACTTTGTGTTCTTGTCCCTTTACCACAAATCCTTCTGGCTGGGACATATAAACTTTCTCCTTTAGATCTCCATTCAAGAAGGTTATTTTTACATCCATCTGATGGGCTTTCCATCCATTTTGAGTTGCTAAGGAAAAGAGAGTATGGATGGTAGTCCATTTTGCTGTGGGAGAAAAATTTTCTTCATAATCGATTCCTTCTTTTTGTGCAAAACCTTTTGCCACAAGCCTGGCCTTGTGCTTGTCAAGTGATCCATCTGCTTTATACTTGTTCTTGTAGAACCACTTACAGCCAATTGGTTTTGTTCCCAAAGGCAGATCAACGAGCTTCCAAGTGTCGTTCTTTATCATGGCATCATACTCCTTCTGCATCGCTTCTTTCCATTCATCATGAGAAGCGTCTTCTTTGAAGGAAGTTGGTTCATGATCTGTAGACAAAATCAATTCATAGTTATAAGCAATATCCATATAAACAGGAGAATCAGAATTATCTACATCACCTTCAATTTGTTGAGTGGAACTTCTTATTCCTGTTTTTCCAACCTCATCAGGATGAACATTCTCTAGTGTCTTTGTCAGCCATTTGGGAGGACCTTTCTAAGATGGCCCAGGCTGGTCATTTGACTGAGTTGGGATTGATTAAAGATTCAATCTCCCAATTCTGTCAATCACATCATCCAATGTGTCATCCGTGGTTGTTTCTTCATGTGGGGGAGAGAGTGCTTCAGGACATGATTCCACAGTTTTATTCAATATCGGAATCCCCCCTTCAAGATGTGGAATCTCATTATCAAATTCTTGGAAAGAATTTGCATGTGTGAATCTTTCTAGGTGATCAAGTTGCCGCTCAACAACCTTGTCACTCTTGGAAGATTCAAGAAATATGACATCTCTTGCTATTACAAACTTATTATTTCCTTCATCATAGAGATGATATCCTTTGGAGGTATTGGAGTACCCCAAGAAGATACATTTTCTAATTCTAGCACCAAGTTTGTTCCTTTGACCCTTGGGTATCAAGGCATAACAGGTGGACCCAAAGACCCTAAAATGCTTTACCGAAGGAATGTGGCCATGCCACATTTCAAAAGGAGTTTTTTTTCTAATTGAACTTGAAGGACACCTATTCTTTATGTAAATAGCACATAGAACTGAATCAGCCCAAAACATCAATTTCAAATTCTTGAAAAATAACATGGAGCGAACCATATTTAAGATAGTTCAGTTCATTCTTTCAGCTACACCGTTCTGTTGGGGATTATATGGCACAGTTGTTTGATGTTTGATTCCATGTTGACGAAGATAATTTTCAAATTTGTTTGAAGTGTATTCTTTTCCATTATCAGTACGTAGAGAGCCAATATTAGTTTGTGCATCATTTTCAATCCATGCATGAAAATTCTTGAATGTTTGAAAAGAATCAGACTTGTTCTTCAATAAGTAAATCCAACACATTCTGATGTAGTCATCAATTAATGTCATCATGTATTTATTTCCATTTCCAGAAGCAATAGGCATAGGGCCACATAAATCTGAATGAAAAAGCTCAAATTTTCTATGTGCTCTGGAGTGTGAATCATGAAATGGATGTTTGCTATGCTTTCCTAGAATACAAGCATCACATTCCTTAGGTTTTCTAGGAATTGTAGGCAGTCCATTAACACCATTTTTCTTCAAAAAATGAAGGCTTTCATAGTTTAAGTGTCCAAATCTAGCATGCCATAAAAGACTTGATGGGAATGTACCTTCATCATGATGTGAACTGAATGCAAAGTTTTGAGCATGAGCAGATGAACCTTTTAGCTTCAAGAGTCTCCCTTCTTCTATTCCCTCCATGACAAGTGAGTGATTTGATGCTTTTCTGACCTCTGCCTTGCCATCAAACAAGTGAATGGAGTGTCCTTGCTCATGGATTTGGATAAGGGAAAGCAAGTTTCTCCTCAACTCATTGAGGTATAGAACCTCAGGTAGGATATGATCTGGAAGACCAGGCAACTTAAGCCTGACTGTGCCAAGCCCTGATGGCTTGAGTTTGGATTTATCTCCGAAATATACTGCTCCATCAACTTTGTCAGTGAATTCTTCAAAAAAATATTTTCTAAATGTCATGTGACATGTTTCTCCTGAATCTAGCAACCAATCATCTCTCGAGGAAGTAAATGAAACATCAAATAAGTCTTCAGTTACTCCATTATTACAATGTGCTAGAACATAATGAACGGATTCAGGTGCTTTACCTTTGTCTTTGTCATTATTTTTACCTTTTTCTTGATTTCTTTGCTACTCAATTTTCTCCCAGGGTGTTCTGCATTTGGATGCATCATGTCCATATTTATTGCAACGTGTGCAATGAAGATTGGATTTGTCAGATTTTCTGCCCCCCCTTTCTGTGAAGTTTCTTCTTCCTCTCCCTCTTCTGCCACCTCTTCCTCTGAATGAATCTGGAGCATGAATCTTTTCTCTATGTACCAAATATGCAGCCTCTTTAGAAGACGAAGGGACTGTCATCTTCCCGAAAGCTTTCTCTCTTTCTGCAAACTTTTTCTCAAGTGTATCAAAGGTGATATGCTCAAGGTTTCCACTTGCTTTCAAAGACTCAAGATAGTGTGAGTAAGTTGGATATAATGCCTTAACATATTCTATGAGAGATATGTCCATTTTTAAACCAGTTCTTTCAATGTCATGCATTATAGATCTTACTTCTGAAGCTAAAGCAAGGGGATCATCATTCTTCATTTCAAGACTGAACAACTTAATCATCAATTCAACATTTTCTAATATTGAATGTGAGTCATAGAGTTCTTTTAGCTTGTTCAAGTCATCATAGGCATTTGAGAATGATGAAATATGTTGACTCACCTCTTCATTTACGGAAGCTGCAATCAAGGCATAGGCCTTGCAGTTCTTGTTTTCCCAAATGGCGAGCTCCTTGTTTGAACTGGGCTTTGCTTGTGGATTTCCTTCTTGTCCTTCACAGATTCCTTTCCACAACTCATTAAAAATGAGTGTTTGTTTAATCTTCTGAGACCATTCAATATATTTCTCTTTGCCGGAGAGAACCACCCCAACAATAGATATGAGAGAATGCATTAGTTTGCTGGAAAAAATTCTGCTAGAAAATCTTCAATTCTGGAAATTTTCTCAATTAAAGGGGAGAAAAATATTGCTAAAAATATTGAATTCTGCACCAAAATATATATATATATATTGTTTGGAGAAAAAAATTTGTATGGGTTATATGATTGGTGACGAGATGGAATATAATATGGTGGGGGGGCGGGGGGGGGTATAATATAAAGTGGAGTGGTATTAAATAAGAGTGGAGGGGGCGGTTTTAAAAGGTGGTAATGTGGAGCGGTATTAAAAGTGGAGGGCGTAAATGGTATGGTGGGAGGGCAATATTAGATATTGTGTGATAACGTATATTGTGTGACATCGTATTGGAGCAGTGTTATGGTGTTGAGGCGAAGTATAAGAGATGTATTGCGGTATTAAAAGGCGGATTTAATAATGCAGACAACATATTATATATGTGATATAGCAGTGTGGATGGCGTGGAGGGCGGTATTCTATGATGCAGACAACATATTATGAGCGTGGAGGGTGTATTGTAATATGGACAGCGGTTATGGAGGGCAGTATTGAATGACAGAGCGGATTAGCAAGGGCGGGGAGGGCGTTGATATGTGCAATCGGAGTGGAGTAAAGCAAGTAGTGGGGAGGCAGTTGTAAGAGATGGGAGGGCGGTAATATATCACCGAACAAACAACGTATTACTGTGGAATAGACAGCGCTGTAGTGAGGGTGGTGTGTGTGTTATAATGACAACATGGAGGCGTAAAGAGACTGCTCGGCAGATTGGAGGAGCGTTATATACCACACTGTGGAATAGACAGCGCTGTAGTGAGGAGCTGACAGGCGGTATTATTGTTGTGTGGATGGACTGTATTGATATATAAATGGAGGGGCGTATTAAACGTAGGTGTCAAGCCAGTGCAGGTAGGGAGGGGAGGTGGGCGATGGCGGGTGAGGGAAATGTGAGGTGAGTTGGGTAGGTGAGGGAGAAGTGAGGACTTTAATAATAGAATTTACAGGTGTGTTCAGGGGCTGCAATTTGCAGTATTTCAGGAACTGCAGAATTGCAAAATCTTCAGGAGCTGCAGGAGCTGCAAATGTCAGAGTTGTGCAGAGATTAAAAAAATGCAGAATAACAGTATATAGCATCAATTTAATGGAGCAGAGAAAATATACATAAAAACATACTGAGCAAAGGACTGAGGGAGTTACACCACAGGCAAAAATGCCAATAGTGGGACTGGCTCTGATACCATGTCAAACCAGGAGGTAACTCCTCAAATCAGAATGTGTATTAGCTGAAGAATGTACATGCATTTATACATGGAGGAGAGGCTATTGGGATTCATCTCCCAATGACTCTTGGCCTTCCTTATTTCCTAATATTATTTATTATACAAAATTAAATATTCACACCCATCCCATAGGATTAGGTGTCAACACTATCTTTTTTGAAATCTAGTATTTCTAGTTTTTCTATCATTTTGAAATTTAGATTTTCTAGCTTTTCCTATTAATTCTATATTTTTAGAAATATATCCTTTCTAGTTTTTCTATTATTTTTATGAAATCTAGTTTTTGTATAAAATCTATATTTTTTAAAATCTATTTTTTATATTATATCTATCCTTTTTGAAATGTAGTTTTTATAGTTTTTCTATCATTTTTGAAATCTAACCTTTCTATTAATTTTATTTCTTTTGAAACCTAGCTTTTTAATTATTTTTATCTTTCTTGAAATCTAGTTTTTCTATTATTTCTATATTTTTTTAAATATATTTTTTCTATTAAATCTATCTTTTTTGAAATCTAGTTTTTCTATTAAATCTATATTTTTTGAAATCTTGTTTTTTTTTATTAAATCTATCGTTTTTGAAATCTAGTTTTTCTATTATTTCAATGTTTTTTGAAATATAGCTTTCCTATTTCTATCTTTTCTAAAATCTAGCTTATCTAACTTTTCTATTATTCTATCATTTTTCTAGTTTTTCTAACTTTTCTATTATTTCTATCATTTTTCTAGCTTTTCTAACTTTATATTATTTCTATCATTTTTCTAGCTTTTCTATGAAATCTATGTATTCTTGAAATCTAGCTTTTCAATTAATTTACCTTTTCTATGAAATCTGGCTTTTATATTAAATCTATTATTTTTTATGAAATCTACCTTTTCTATGAAATGTGTCTTTTCTATAAATCTAACTTTTCTATTATTTCTAAAATCTAGTTTTTCTATGAAATATACCTTTTCATTGAAAAGTAGTTTTTCTATTATTCCTAATATCTAGATTTTATATTAAATCTATCTTTATTGAAATGTAGTTTTTTTTAATTAAATTTGTCTTTCTTGAAATCTAGTATTTTCTGTTAAATCTATCTTTTTTGAAATCTAGCTTTTCTATGAAATCTATGTTTTCTAGCTTTTCTATTATTTCTAGCTTTTGTATTATCCTATGAAATTTGGATTTTCTATTAAATCTATCATTTTTGAAATCTCGATTTTCTATTAAATCTGTCTTTTTGAAAACATGTTTTTCTAGTTTGTCTATTATTTTTAAAATCTACCTTTTCCACCTTTTCTATAAATTCTATCTTTTTGAAATCTAGTTTTTCTTATTAATTCTATCTTTTTTTAAATCTATCTTTTCTATTAAATCTATCCTTTTTGGAAATCTTGTTTTTCTATTAAATCGGGTTTCCTTCAAAGCTTCAGCTTGTATTTCTATGTTTTTTGAACTATCTTTATAGATTTTCTTTTATTTCTAAACTCTAGCTTTTCTATAAAATCTAACTTTTCTCTTAAAACTCTCTTTTTTGAAATCTATCTTTTCTAACCTTTCTATTATTTTTATGAAAACTAGCTTTTCTATTTTTAACTTTTCTCGAAACTAGGCGTTTATAGCTTTTCATCTCTTTCCGAAATCTATCTTTTCTATCTTCCCTAAAATCTAGCTTTTCTAGTTTTTTTTTTTTTTAAATCTATCTTTCCTATTATTTCTATGAAATCTAACATTTCTATTCAATCTATTATTTCCAACATCTATCTTTTTTATTAAGTCTAGCTTTTCTATTAAATCTACCTTTTATGAAATCTATCTTTTCAATTAAACCTATCTTTTTTCAAATCTATTTTTTCTATTAAATCCAACTTTTCTAAAATATAGCTTTCTAGATTTTCTATTAAATCTATATTTTCTGAAATCTATCTTTTCTAAATTCTAGCTTTTCTAGTTTTTCTATTAAATCTACTATTTTTGAAATCTAGATTTTCTATTATTTCTATGTTTTTAGAAATATAACTTTTCTATTATTTCTATCTTTTTTGAAATATAGATTTTCTATTAAATCTATATTTTTTGAAATCTAACTTTTGTATTAAATCTATCTTTTTTGAAATCTAGTTTTTCTATTATTTTTATCTTCTTTGAAATCTAGCTTTCTTTCATTTCTATCCTTTTTGGAATATAGATTTTCTAACTTTTCTATTATTTCTATCTTTTTTCTAGCTTTTCTATTAAATCTAGCTTTTTTGAATCTACGTTTTCTATTAAATCTACCTTTTCTATGAAGTCTATCTTCTATATAAAATCTACTTAGTTGTAGTTCTTATATTGTGCTTAAGTATTACTACATTCTCCCTTTTTGGATATTACAACCTCCCTCTCCCTCTCTCTCTCACTCATTCCCTCTCTCCTCTCCCTCTCCCTCGCCCAACCTCACTCCCTCCCCCTCTCCCTATCCATATCCCTCTCCCTCTCCCTCCGTCCATCCCACTACCTCTCTCCCCTCCTTTTAGGTACCTATATTACTACTATAGTCCCTTATTGTTGTTAGTATAACCCCCTTATTGTTATTATTGTACCCCGGTAACCCCCATATTGTTATTATTGTGCCCTTAAATTATTATTATTAGGTCGGCTAGGATAGCATTGTGGCCCCACTAGGATTACATTATGCCCCATGGACTCTTATATATGGATAGGAGGTTTTGTAATTTGTATCATCCAAGAATTGTTCCTTAACGTAATGTATTGGAGATTGCCCCTCGAAGTGCGGCTTATTTATAAGGTATTGATATCTCTTTTCTTCTATTTTTGAGTCATTTCACAACTTTTGGTATCGTAGCTTTGAGATTCTAGTCGTTTCGAAGTACGAAACAGAAGTCATCATGGAATTTTCGCTATAACGTTTTTTCTACAAAGTTTCGTAAGTTGAAATTTGTAGTACGGTCGAAATCCTAAGGAACATCATTAAAAAATTTCGTAGCGTGTTTCACAATATATTCGCAGATATGATTCCGTGGAAGTTAGGTCTTTCTCGTTGGTGCTCCTCAATTTAATCTAAATAGGTCATCATGGTAACTTTTCACTATAACATTTTTTCTACGAAGGTTCAGACCTGAAATTTTTAGGGCACGAAGCTGAAATCCCGAGGAAAATCATCGAATATTTAGTGTTTGGTTTGCAAAATTTTCGATATATGATCTGGGGAAGGTAGTGCTTTTTCAGATCTTGAATTTCATCTCAAATAGGTGATCATGGGAAGATCTTCATAACTCTCTCTCTGAGCATCGGATTGGAGTTCCGTAAAAAGTGGTCACAAGTACATGGACTTTAGTTTATTTGCTATCAATTTTAGAGCTGAAATATGAAACAGTGACATGTCGCAAGTCGTACAAGTTCGCTCTACTGAACCAGTCCATAATTAGGTCATTGTGGGATATTGGACATAACTTTTCCCTGGAGAATCCAAATAAAGTCAGACCTATGGCATTCAAAAGATAATTAAGAAGGCTACCTCAACCCCAAATTTCAGATATTGAAGAGATGTAATAACAAATATAATCCTATTGCAATATCGAGCTCCTCAAAAGCAAGAAAAAGGTGTGTAATTTTTATTACGAATTGCATAAGTCTTGTTTTAAGAATCAGTTTGAATTGATTCCAAGAGCTTATTGTAGAATATATATTATTGGGTTCTAAAAAATGCCCCATAAAAGTAATTCAACACCCATTAAGCCTTCAGAAGGCTCTACTATGACTCATGAAGATGAAGAATTGCAACATGATCTATCAAAATTACAAGAGAAAACATGTGTAGTGTACTTAAAGAGCAACAAAAATGAATGGATACTGAAGAAAACGCGGGAAGCGAAGATGGATGTGGTTTGAAGAAAGGTGAAGGAATATAAGATGGATGGCATGGAAGTTGCTAAGATGGATGACATGGAAGCTAAGATCGATAAAAAAATTAAAGACAACATGGAAAACATGAAGAATCGTCTAAAAGCAGACATGGAAGGTTTGAAAAAGTTGATACAAGAAATTTTTCCGAATGGTGAAAAGATAGTAGAGGAAACTCATGATGAGAACAAAATAAATGTTAATCATGAATTCATAATTTCTAATAAGTCAAGTGAAGACTATCCATATTCCAAAAATGGATATGAGGAACTTTGATGGAAAGATCCTATAACATGCATACTACAGATGGAGCAATATTTTGATCTCCATAAGGTGCAAAACACACAAAAGGTGCACATTGCAACTTTACATTTAGAACAAAATACATTTGTATGGTATCGTTGGCTTTGCTCCCATAAAAAAATTGTCACTTGGTCATTTTTTACGGAGTAAATGATAGCACATTATGACGATAGAAAGAGAAACACCTTCTTTAGCCAATTCATAAATCTCAAACAAAAGGGCTTAGTGGGGAAGCACATTGAGGACTTCCAAAAATTGAATATAAGGGTAACTGATATTCCAGAGGAACACAAGATTGATCTCTTCATAGGTACTTTAGAGGATAACATCCAACATGAAGTTCATGTTTTGGAACCAGATTAATTGGAGAAGGCATTCAGGCTAGCAAGAAAAAGTGAATGTAAAATTATGGCAACAAGGAAGCCTACCACTCAAATCTACAAATATGGAAGTGCTGTTACTCCTAGACTTCCACAACCTACAAGGTTGACACCACAAGAATTGGAAAAAAAAAGAGAAAAAGGGCTTTGTTGCAGTTGTGATAGAAAATATACTAAAGGTCATTACTGTGTCGAGAAGAAATTATTTTACATAGATTATGAAGAGGAGTATGTAAATGAACAAGAAACTTTGAAAGATGAGGATATACACTAGGAACCAATCCTAGAAGAAGAGGAAATGAGTTTGAGAATATTGTGTAATGCATTGGTAGGAATTAGCACTCCTCAAACTCTCAAGCTAGAAGGAGATATCAAGAAGAAAAAGGTAATAGTGTTGATTGATTCGGGTAGTACCCATAATTTTATTCATTGTAAGGTAGCCAAGGAATTGAATTGTTTCGTATACCCATGACCAAAATGTCAAGTGATGTGGTCAGTAAATGTGATGAACCATAAATGCTATGGAAAATTCCATAATATCAAGCTAACCATGGGGGAATATATATTGAATAGTAAAATTCTTTCCATTCCTATGGGAGGTGCTGATGTTGTAGTAGGAGTACAATGGTTACAATCTTTGGGGATGGTAGCTTTTAATTTTCAAGAAATTTTCTTGAAATTTTTTTCAGAAGGAAAGGAAGTCAAATTACGGGGTATTCCAGGGGAGACAGGAAAGATAATAATCTCTAATGTCATGGAAAAGCTTCTAAAGAAACAACCATGAGGCGTAATTTCACAATTATGCTCACTAGAAGTTCCAACATCAAAATTATCTATTTCTACAGATTTCCAACAAGTCTTGGACAATCATTCCAAGGTGTTTGAATCTCCCAAAGGACTCCCACCTATTCGTAATCATGATCATGCCATTCATTTGATTCCAGGAAGTGTTCCTCCAAATATCAAGCCTTATAGATATCCTTATGTCCAAAAGAGGGAAATTGAACGTATGATTACAGAAATGTTATAGGCTGGTATAATTCAACCTAGTCAAAGTTCTTTCTCTGCTCTAAGAGTATTGTTTCACAAGAAGGATGGATCATGGCGCATGTGTCTGGATTATAGGAAGCTCAATAAGTTTACTATTAAAGATAAATTTCCCATTACTGTGATTGACGAATTATTGGATGAATTACATGCAGCAATTTATTTTACCAAGTTGAATCTTCGTTCAGGATATCATCAAATTAGAATGAATACTGAAGATATTCCAAAAACAACATTTCCAACTCATGAGGGTCATTATGAATTTCAACAAGTTTTTGGCCTTACCAATGCACCTTCCACATTTCAAAGGTTGATGAATTCCATTTTCAAACCCTTTTTAGAAAATTTGTGCTAGTATTTTTTGATGATATACTAATCTAGAGTAGGTCTTGGAAGGATCATGTGGAACATGTTGACAGGGCGCTCAAACTATTGCAAGAGAAAAACTTATATGCAAAAACATCCAAATGTTTCTTTGGAGTAAAAGAGGTGGAATATCTGGGTCATATTGTATCTCACGAGGGTGTTAAGGTAGACCCTAACAAAATTAAAGCCATTAAGGAATGGAAATTTCCCACAACCATAAAGCAGTTGCGAGGATTTCTCGAGTTAATGAGGTATTATTGCAAGTTTGCTAAGAATTATGGGAGAATAGTAGCACCTCTAACAAAATTATTTAAGAAAGATGCATTTTCATGGACTTATAAATCAACTAAGGCCTTTGAACATCTTAAAGAGGCAATGTGCCCAGCACTGGTCTTAACTACACCAGACTTCACAAAAACCTTTATTGTGGAATGTGATGCTTTAGGAAATGGAATTGGTGTTGTTTTAATGTAAGAATGAAGACCCATTTCTTGTGAAAGTAATCCAATCAAAGGAAAGTATTTGCAAAAAGATATTTATGAGAAGGAAATGTTAGCAATACTACATGCACTAAAAAAATGGCGACCTTACCTAATGGGAAGACACTTCAAGGTAAAAACTGATCATGATAGTCTTAAACACTTTTTGTAAAAAACACTATCTTTAGAAGAGTAGCAAAAATGGGTCACAAAGATGTTGGATTATGAATTTTAAATAATCTACAAAAAGGGAAGCTTAATGTTGTTGTAGATGCACTCTTAAGAAAGAATGAAGAGGTGAGGCATTGTTATAAGTCATTTCTCAAATTTCTATTATCCAACCAGATTGGATAACTGAAGCAAGGGATGAATGGAAGAAGGACGAAGAAGTGTGGACACTCATTCAAAAGTTGCAGCAAGATCCTAGTACATCTGATACATTTAGTTGGAAAAATGATTCTTTATGGGTACAAGATCACCCATATCTTTGTAAATTTCCCAACTAAAACAAAATATAACTGAATTTTGTAACTACCAACAGGAGGACAAAGTTTTTAAAACTTACCTGCAATTGAAAAAAGTTTACAAGAAATCTGATCCACATATTGTCGGTCTTCAACCTACTTCAATCTGTTCTTGTGATCTTGAAGAAGCGTCATGAGCGAGCTGACCACTAGAAGACTTCAATATTATTCAAGCAAAAATATTACATACCATGTTATCTTCTTGAGATAGAGCCATGAAGTCTGAGAACTCTTCGAACATAGCCATACACAACAACACAATGTTCACACATACACACTAACTTTTCGTCATACCACATTTAAGCTGTGATATATATAGAAACTTATAGGAGATAATTGAGGTCCTTATTGGCATTCACCACAGCTGAAAGATGGTGTCTACTCAATTATCTCGAGAATACAGATATAATAAAAGAAATTCCCACTACCAAGGTCCTTTGGACTCCTATCATCATCGAGTTTGCTAGCCAGGATCAAATCTAACACAACTTTGGATGGTGAAGGGGACGATTCTGATGTAGTTGATAGCTAGATAAATCTTGAGATTCCTCTTGATCTTCATGTTTTGGGCATCTTGAAAAATATCCAAAGATAATTATCTTTTCTTGAGGATACACATTTTCCTTTTACGTAACTTCTTTTCTTGATCTTGTTGTATTAATTCTCCTCGTGATTTGCTTTGATGATTTGTCCTTCAAATTTACAAATATCGTATTCATGATATTCTTTTGAGGAAATAGATATCGATAGCGGGTCTGTCCATTTGTTGACATATCTTATTTGGATCTACTTCAATATCAAGAAAGAATCTTTTGACTGGTAGAAATTAGGAGAAAGTAGGCACTGAGCTCAACTCTATCCCAGAGTTCTATCTTGAAGATTTGAAACCTTTCAATAGCATATGTTGAAGCCTTTTGATCCATTAAGCAAGTGTGATCAATATCTGGTTCCCTTTGCCATCCTAATTCCAAAATTAACAGGCAAGCTTTGTTGAACAATAAGAACTAATTAAACTAAACCACATCACTGAGCCAATGATTTTACATGGTAATTAAGGCTTTACGATTAGTGGAACAAATACTTATTATTTTGACCATAAGGGTTCTTCTATTAGTCGATCTGTGCTTCTTTTAGGTGGTGATTTCAGGAACTCCTTTGTATGAGTGTAATCTTTTTACTTCAGCATCCATATTTTAATGAATTGTAAATGTTTTTAGGTCCATAGATTTGTGAAAATGGATTTTATTTCTTTAGTTTAGATTAGGACTAGAATGGCTCCATATGAGTGGAAGGGTTCTTAAATATTCTATGAGGGAACATTTCAATGCAACAGAAACTCTCACAGCTTCTTCTAACATAATCCATTTTTAAATTCCCAAATGTAAAAAAACAAAGTTCATATTGGAGGAAAAGTCTTCAGTCCTTAAATTTCATGTTTCTTTGAATATCTTTTATGCTTCCAGGTTCATTAAAAATATAAAAGTTCTCATTGTTTTAAAGCCTTTTACCTTCAATTACATATTAATCTCATCTATATCAAACATTTTAGCAGTTGTATATTTTAAAAGAGAAATCGAGACCACCAATAATCATTAATAGTTTAAAGTCATAAAAACTTTAATCCCTTATGTCAGTCAGCATCAGACCATGTAATCATCAGAAGTTTTAAAATAAATCTTTACTTTCATATTTAGACGAGGATAGACTTTCGCAATTCTTGATCTAATCCTATGGGATACCAGCATTTTTTGATTGTACATATGCATGCAGCAATCACTTGTTTCTATATTATTCTGGAATGACAATCATGAGTTTATTAAATTGCGTAGAGAGCACTAAATCTAAAAATATGAAGATATTTTAACAAAAGTTAAAATCATCATGAGTAGATGTCCTTTCAGGTAATTGAAATCATCTTGTTCCTAATCTTCATTCGATGAGCATAATAGCTTTATTCATATGTCTCTTGTTAAAGCATCACCCAGGATAATTGAAATTTCAAGACCCATTCTACCTCAAAATCATACATGGAACCATATTTTCCAAGCTAATAATCATACCTTCATTTCTTGAAATCATAACAAATGAAATATAGCAAAATTCAGAATTTGATTCAGATCAAGAATTTTAATAACAGACCCAAATATACTTCCAAAACTTTTTGAATGCCTAGTGGGAAGTGGCAAGTGTTCCCTTTCTGGCCCAGTAAAATAGTTCTTTTGGTGGAGGTAGAACTCACAGGAGGCATATACACTGATTTTCTTCATAAATATTTCCTCACATCGAGCAGTTCTTTTCCAAAGCAAGATGAGCTTAAAAATTATCAGGCTTATCTAGTTTGGAGAATAAGAGAGGCAGTATCGGAGGTTTTAACTCAGGAAGTTTAAAACAATTCTCCTTTTGAAATAACAGGAAGCTGCCGTGGTAGCCTCTTGAGACCATCCACCATGCAAGTATTTACAAATTGGAAGTTTTTTGGACATTCGGGAAGTATTTGTGAATATAATTGATATCCCCAAAAATCTACGGATCTGTTTAGTCAGTTATTCATCCGGAAACTAAAGAGTTTGTGAGACATCATTTCATTTGGATCTTTCATTTACAATGAATACCAAGAAAGTCAATATTGTCTTGGAGAGGATCATATTTTTCTCGGATATAACAATACCATGTACGAACTTCATCAGAAAAAATCTCTAAATGCTACAAGTGATCTTTAAGATTATCACTATGAACCAAAATATCATCAATATAGGCAATAAATCCTTTTCCAAAAATAAAATCCATACGCCATTGAAAGAAAGAGCATTCTTTAAACCAAGCAGAACAACCTTCCTGATGAAAGAATCTGTAGGGACCAGTGGCAATTTTATGTCTATCTTTGGTCTAATTTGTATTTGATAATATCGGACTTTATCAAATTTCGCAGATATTTTCTTGTGCAGTTTTTACTTTGTTATTATACTCTCTTGGCGTGGTAGAGGATAATTAAAACTTTTTGTGATTGCATTCAAAGGCTTGTAATTAATCACCATCCTAACTTTCCTCTAACTATTTGAATGATTTCTTACCAAGAATCACAGAACATGAATAATGAAGTCACTTGGTTGATGCTTGAAGATTCAATTCTTCAATCTTTGCTTCTCATTTCCTTTTCATCGAAGTCTGAGGGTATTAATTTACATGCTCATTGTCATGCGAGGTGACAATTTCTTGTTGAGGACTTTCAACAACTACAAAAGCTTGAGGATTCTCGGAGAAGATTTTTATTAATTCTTCAAATATAGCGATCTGCTCTAGTGACTATTCGGGATTTCTATTGGCCTTTTTGCTTCTTTACATTATTTTACGAGATCTTTCTTCATAAATTTGAAGGACTTCTTGCCAATTGTTTGAGTCATGGTAGTGCGTTTGATCCCTATTTTCTTTTTTGGCTGTTCTCTTTCTTGCTTGAGTTGTGAAGTTAGTCGACGAACAGAGACGACCTGTTTCTTGATGTTGAAGATAAGTTTATCTTAACTAATGGTAACGGTAGGCCTGAATTAAAGGCACTGCCAAAGGTAAACTAGTAGAAGAATCATAATATTGAACATCGAAGATTTTATAATACTCCCCCGACTTTTAAAAATGTCATCGACATAATGAGTAAGAGACGGTACCACCAATAGTTTTAGAGACAAGGATATGGTTTAAAGGCTTCCAAATACCTTTAAACAAGGACGGTCGAGCAAAATTATTGAACCACCGATGTCAATAAAGGCATCGATAGAAATCCATTGATTGCGGACTTGGAATTCAATGGAATGTATAAAAGATTGTTGGTTTTAACAATCTTTTCAAAAAAACATTTTCTTCGACAATAGGAGGAACGAGGACAAAAGCGAGAAGAAGGAGCAACGAGTCTTTGGATATGGACAAAAAGAATTCAAAATGGGTGTTGAAGGCAATGAAAGTAAAACGGGAGAGAATTACGTATCCGGAGAGATAGTAGTGAGTAGCGAGGAGGGCAAGTGAAACATTATCTTCAAAAGAGGAGTCGGAAATTTCACTAGTTTCATCACTATTCAATATGCGAGCAGCCAATGCATTCTTCTTCTTGATCGTAAAAATCAGAATCATAACAACGATTCATTTTTGTGAACTTTCAATAGGAACATCGGAATCGGACAAGGAGGCATCTTTGTCCGGAAATATATACATCGGGAAACATCGTCTTGAGAGTCAACGGCTTGACAATTATCAGCAAAATCTTCAACTTCAGTAGCTTCAACTTGTTAGGAGCTCTTAGGACATTTGTGGGCATAATGTCAGCTAACATTTACGGATAAAGCAGCATTATCTCTTTTGGTTGTCTGCGTTTCTTAAGATATCGAAATTTTTAAGCTTGATCTTTTTGGATTTGCTACCTTCTTAGGTATGTATTTGCCATACCTTCTTGATTTCTTCTTCTTAAATGAGTCGAGGAAAAGCAGACGACAAACATCTATTCCGGGAGAAGAGGCTTTCTTTTTGCGGCAAGATACTTAATTTTTTCTTGACTTGCACGAATAAAAGATCTATCCAATATAATTTGATCTATTTTCTTATTTTGGACTTTCTAGATCTTTTAAAATCATGTCTCCTAGATTACCAGGCAACTTAGAAAGGAATGAGATTTTTTGCACAGAATCATTAATTAGATTGGCCTTATATACTTTGGTCATATAGTCAGTACCAAACTGATTAAAAAACTTGATATCTTTTAACTCCATTCTAGTTAAGTCTGTGATAATCTGATTTTTCTCATCTGCTGGTTCTGGAACAAACTGTGTTTTTAACAATAATTCAAGGGTAGTAAGACCTGCAGCAGCAACATTCATTCTTTCTTCATCTGAAGGAGCCATCCACAAATCATAGACAATACTAGCCATGCGTTTTTCAGCTAACACAAAAATAGATATATTGTCTAATCTTGAGACAACTTGCATTTGATAAAGAGACCCAATCCAGACCCTAATAGATTCAGCTGGATTAGATGATTTATCTAAATCCAAAACATAGCCACTTGAATTGGCAGAGAAGAGGTCTTCTTCAATTCGAGGGTACTTAGGGACTTCTTTGAAAATATGGGCCTTCTGTAGAGAGGGTATAATAAATGAAGGAAACTTAGTAGCAGCATTTTCAAGAGTGGCAACTTCACTCTTTGGCTTTTGAAAATTCAAAGGCTTGCTAGCTTCTAAAACTGGTTTAGCAGATGTGCGTTCAGAAGCTTGAGTACTGGACTCGATTCCACTTTCTTCTAGTTTTTCATCTGCATCCCAATAATTAGGAGCATCCATGGATAAAGAAAAAGCAGGAGTTTTTAGTTCTCTTCTTTTTATTTCTTTCTTTTTCTGATGCTTGGCTTCTTTTCTTCTTCTTTCTTCTTGCTGTTCTTCATGAAGCAATTTTAAATTAGCAAGAATTTCTTCAGATTGAGAACCAAGGTCATCTAACACATCTTCTGCATGTGCACACCAAGTTGTTAGATAATTCCCTAATTGATAAACTTCCTCTAAGTCTTTAGGGTCTGTGGCATTATGTTCTATAAGTGGTGCACAATCAGCTCGAGTAGTCGGTTGTTTAGACATGGATGAGGTGGTGCAGAATTTTGTTTTTGGAGGCCATTTTCCACCTTTAACAAAACGTTTATTAGCATGCTGCCATTCTTCAACAGGAGAAAAAGACACATGGGATATACGATGCATTTTCTGTACAGCAAGAAATGGTTTTGACTCAAGTATATACAATTCATTTGATGCTAAAACAGGGGTAGCCGAAAAAGCTACTTCTTCTATAGGAGGTAAATCAACTCGTTGAGAAGAGGAAGAAGATTCTTCTTGTGACACAGGAACTACATATCTTCTTGGCTTGACAAGAGGTCGAGGCACAACTGGTTTAGGAGGTATTAATTTTACCCTACGATCAGAGATAGCAATTCTTTTCAATTTAGATTCAGGCTTCTTGTCGTCTATGATAGACTTATATTGGAAATACCAATTGTTTGGAAGTTGAACAGGATCATACAAAACACCTTCAACTTGGGCATTGGACAAGCCAACAGTCACACAGTCTTTCAAAACAGGTTGTTTCAACTTTGGATGTGCAGTATTTGTAAGCTGAAAAGATGTCTGTACTAGGACAGAAAGATATTCACTATCGTCAGCTAATTGGAGTCCTTGAACTCCAGTCATCAACTTCCAACAATATTGAAGATGGACATCAGTAAGACCGATAGAATAATCTGGGAATATAGTTCCATATTGACAGCCAGTAGATAGATTATCCATTATAGTTCCAATACGGGCATGGTCATAGTTTTGGTGACGGGTATCGAAAACTTCAGCAATACAAGGAGTGTTTAACCCGTGACGAAATAATGGAGCAAGACCAATAAGAATTCCACCAAAGTGAAGATAGTTGTATTTTTTATCAAGAGCATACTGACGGAACTTCTTAAATTCATCTTTTGAAAATAAATTCAGAGAAACTATCTGGACAGAGGGACCAGAAATTTTTATAGTAACCTCCACTTCTTTCAGAAAAGATTCAGACTTTAACATAAAGAACGTAGGAAGCTTGTAAATATTGGTAGCATGAAGAGAAGGAGGGTTCCAGGTTTCAATATTATCGACAACTTCATGCGACTCATCCGATTCGACAGACCGAGAGGCGACTTCATTTACAATTTTACGATCTATATTTGAAAACGAGCGTAACAGATTTGCCATTACAGAATCGAGACAGGGCTCCGATACCAAAACTTACTTGAATACAAGCCAAGACAGGCGGCAATACAAGCCAAGACAGGTGGCAGCGACTTCCTCTCACTTTACGAGAAATGCGAACACACGACCCCTTCGGTCTTCAACCTTGCCTTACAATCTCTTCTTGTGATCTTGAAAGAACTGTCCTCAGACAGGCATCCGAGAAGGCTTCAATATTATTCAAGTAAAATATTACATACCATGTTATGCTGCAGAATAGAGCCTTGAAGTCTCAGAACTCAATAACTTACTTGAATACAAGCCAAGATAGGCGGCAATACAAGCCAAGACAGGCGGCAGCGACTTCCTCTCACTTTGATACCAGAAAATAGTGGACTTAGTAACTTACTTGAATACAAGCCAAGACAGGCGGCAGCGAATTCCTCTCACTTTACGAGAAATGCGAACACACGACCCCTTCGGTCTTCAACCTCGCCTTACAATCTCTTCTTGTGATCTTGAAAGAACTGTCCTCAGACAGGCGGCCCAGAAGGCTTCAATATTATTCAAGAAAAATATTACATACCATGTTATGCTGCAGAATAGAGCCTTGAAGTCTCAGAACTCTTCAGAGCATAGCCATACACACTCGCTTACAATGCTTCACACACAAAAGAATTATTTTATCGCTGAGAAAGAAACACTTGCCTTCTTCAATGGCATTCAAAAGTTTGAAGTATATTTGGCTCTAGCAAAATTCTTGATCAGAACTGAGTCCATGAATTTTAAGTATTTCTTAGCGGCCAAGATTTCCAAGCAACTTGCACGTGGTAGATTATTAGCTTGGCAAATATGGTTCCAGATGTATTATTTTGAGGTAGAATGGATTCCTAGAAATTCTAATTATTTGGCAGATGCTTTAACAAGAGATATGAATAAAGCACATGTTCATCAGAGTTCTAGCATTAGAACAGATTTATTTTGTGTGGAAGCATTGTAAGCGAGTGTGTATGGCTATGCTCTGAAGAGTTCTGAGACTTCAAGGCTCTATTCTGCAGCATAACATGGTATGTAATATTTTTCTTGAATAATATTGAAGCCTTCTGGGCCGCCTGTCTGAGGACAGTTCTTTCAAGATCACAAGAAGAGATTGTAAGGCGAGGTTGAAGACCGAAGGGTCGTGTGTTCGCATTTCTCGTAAAGTGAGAGGAAGTCGCTGCCACCTGTCTTGGCTTGTATTCAAGTAAGCATTTCTCGTAAAGTGTTACAAAGTCGCTGCCACCTGTCTTGGCTTGTATTCAAGTAAGTTACTGAGTCCACTATTTTCTAGAGTCCAGATAAGTATTTCTTAGCTGCCAAGATTTCCAAGCAACTTGCACGTGGTAGATTATTAGCTTGGCAAATATGGTTCCAGATGTATGATTTTGAGGTAGAATGGGTTCCTACAAATTCTAATTATCTGGCAGATGCTTTAACAAGAGATATGGATAAATCACATGTTCATCAGAGTTATAGCATTAGAACAGATTTATTTCAATTACCTGGAAAGACATCTACTGATGATGATTTTGCAACTTTTGTTAAAAGATTTCATATTTTAGATTTGGTGCTTCCCCATGCTGCTGAAGAAATCAAGAGATTAGTTGGGTTCAGAATACAGAGAAACAAGTGGATACAGAGATGCCAAGCATGGCAATCAAAAAATGTTGGTATCCTATTAGGATTAGACGAAGAATTGGTGAAAGTCTATCCCTTGCCCAGCATGAAAGTAAAGATTTATTTTAAAACTCTTGATGATTATTGGTCTAGATGCTACACTGATGATATGATTAAAGTTTTTATGACTTTAACTATTATCAGATTATTGGTGGTCTCGACTTCTCTTTGGCAGTTTATACAACTGCTAAAATGCTTGACATAGATGAGATTAATATGGCTGAGAAGGTAGAAAGGTTTTTTAAAACAATGAGGATCCCTGATCTTTTTGATGAACTGGAAGCAGCATATATTCAAAGAAATGATGAACATTTTGAAGGGACTGACACTTTTCCCCAATATGAACTTTTCGAGCCTTTTGCAGATTGGAAATTTAAAAATGGATTATGTCAGAAGAAGCCATAGGTGAGAGTTTCTCAGTGCATTGAAAGGTCTCTGCAATATTTAAGAACCTTCTCCACTCCATGGGATATCAGAGTCTGGAATTCCGAAATCCAGTAAAGCCAAATCCATTTTCACAAATCTATGGACCAGAAACGTTTGATGAATCTATATTGGCTGAAAATATGGATGAAGTAAAAAAGATTACACTCTGGTTAAAAGAGTTCCGAAAAATCACTCTCACAGAAAAGTTGGCTATGATCAGATCATTAGAAGAACTCCAAGGACAAAATAAGGTAATTAAACTTATAATTAATCAGAAAGCCTTAATTACCATATGTGTAAAATCTGGACATTGGTCTAGTGATGTGGTTTGTTTAATTAGTCTTTTATTGTCCAACAAAGTTTGCTCTGCTATTAATTTTGAATTAGGATGGCAAAGGCAACCAGATATTAATCACACTTGTCGAATGTGGATTCAGTGTGCCATCGAACATTCTGTTAATATGTTTCAAATCTTCAAGATAGAACTCTTAGATGGAGTTGAGCTGGCAGTTCAGTCTTCTCCTGAATTTCGCACTAGCCGAAAAGATTCTTTTCTTGATATCACAGATCCAACAAGATATGTCAACAAATGGACAAAATCGCTGATTGATATCTATTTCCTCAAAATACACATTTTATGTGACGATGTATATGGTAAAGTTGAACATGTGACGTCATCAAAGAAAATCACGAGAGGAATTTTCTGGCCACAGCCGCACTAAGAAAAGAAGCTACAGAAAAAGGTAAAAATGTGGCATCCGAAGAGAAAGAGACTATCTTTGTGGATATTTTTCAAGATGCTCAAACACAGGAAGATCATGAGTGGGAATCTCAGTACTTGGATTGGTTACATCAATCACATGCTAATTTTAATCGGTCCCCTTCACCATCTGAGTGGCCAAGTGACTTTGAACCTGGCGAGCAAACTGATGATGATAGGAGTCCGAAAGGACCTTGGTAGTGGGAATCTCTTTTATTATAATTTTACTCGATATAATTGAGTAGACACCGTCTGGGCTAGTAATGCCTGACAAGGACCCTCAATTATGCTCCTAAGTTTCTATATATATCATAGCTTGTAAATTTGGTAGGCATCGAGTATTAGTGTGTGTATGTGTGTGAAGCATTGTAAGCGAGTGTGTATGGGTATGCTCTGAAGAGTTATGAGACTTCAAGGCTCTATTCTGCAGCATAACATGGTATGTAATATTTTTCTTGAATAATATTGAAGCCTTCTGGGCCACCTGTCTGAGGACAGTTCTTTCAAGATCACAAGAAGAGATTGTAAGGTGAGGTTGAAGATCGAAGGGGTCGTGTGATCGCATTTCTTGTAAAGTGTTAGAAAGTCGCTGCCACCTGTCTTGGCTTGTATTCAAGTAAGTTACTGAGTCCACTATTTTCCGGAAGTCCTGAATGCAGTATCGAGCCACATCTCGATTTTAATAGCAAATATGTTACGCTCGTTTTCAATATAGATCGTAGGATTGTAAATGAAGTCGCCTCTCGGTCTGTCGAATTAGATGAGTCGCATGAAGTTGTCGTATAACCACAAACACAGAACCCTCCTTCTCTTCATCTTTCTAGATATTTACACAAGCTTCCTCACACGCTCTTTATGTTAAATTCTAAATCTTTTTCGAAAGAAGTGGAGGTTACTATAAATTTCTGGTCCCTCTGTCGAGATAGTTTCTCGAGATTTATTTTTCAAAGATGAAGTTAAACTCTGTCGGTATGCTCATGATAAAAAAATACAACTATCTTCCTTTGGTGGAATTAGTATTGGTATTTCTCTAGTTATTTCGTCACGGGTTAAACACTCCTTGTATTCTTGAAGTTTTTAATACCGTCACAAAGGCGCTATGACCATGCGCGTATTGGAACTATAATGGGTAATATATCTACTAGGCTTGTCCAATATGGAGCTATATTCCCGATTATTCTATCGGTCTTGCGGTTCCATCTTCAAGATTATTGGAAGTTGATGGCCAGGTTCAAAAGGACTCCAATTAGGCGACGATAGTGAATATCTTTCCGTCTAGTGGAACATCTTTTGACTTACAAATACTACACATCCAAAGTTGAAACAACTTGTTTTGAAGAGCGTATTTGTTAGCTTTGTCCAATGCCCAAGTTGAAGGTGTTTTGTATGATCTGTTGAACTTCCAACAATTGGTATTTCCGGTATAAGTCTATCATAGATGACAAGAAGCTGAATCTAAATGGAAAAGAATTGCTGCTATCTCTGATGGTAGAGATGCATTAAACTCTAAACCAATTGTGCCTCGACCTCTTGTCAAGCCAAGAAGATATGTAGTTTCTGTGTCACAAGAAGAATCTTTCTTCTTCTTTCTCAACGAGTTGATTTACCTCACATAGAAGAAGTAGCTAGAAGCTGCCACTACATTTTAGCATCAAATGAATTGTATATACCTACGTCCAAAACCATTTCTTCTTTATCCTGAGAAAATGCATCGTATATCCTTATTGTATTTTTCTCTATTGAAGAAATGGAAGCATGCTAATAAACGTTTTGTTATTGGAAAATGGCCTCAAACAAAATTACGTACCACCTCGTCTATGTCCAAACGGTAGGCCACTGGGGCGATTGTGCACCATATAGAACATATGCCTGACCCTAAAGACTTAGAGGAAGTCTATCAGTGAGAATTATCCTTAGGGTGTGCACATGCGAGAAGATGTGTTGGGTATAGTTCTCAATCGAAGAAATTCTTGCTAATCTCAAAGCGCTAAGAAGAACGAAGAAAGAAGACGAAGAAAGCCAAGCATTAGAAAAAGAAAGAAAAGAAAAAGAAAGAGAACTAAAAACTCCCACCTTTTTCTCTCTATGGATCCTCTCCTAATTATTGGGATGTAGATGAAAAGCTACATGACGGCATTGGATAAGCACTCAACCGACCAAACAACTATTAAACCGATCTTAGAAGCCGGCAAGACTTTGAATTTCCAAAGCCCAAGAGTGAAGTTGCCACATAAAAATGCCCTTCTGTTCTTGTTATTTGCACTCTTTCTGAGCTCATATTTTTTAAAAGTTTCAAGTACCCTAGGAGTGAAGAAGACTTGACACATGATTAGTATTATGTTCTGGTTAGATAAATCATCTAATCCGGCTAAATCTATTAGGGTGGATTATGGAGTTATCTTTATCAAATGCAAGTTATGCGAGGTCAGACAATATCTATTTTGCGTTAGCTGAAAAAGCGCCTGTTTGTGCAACTAACCTATGATTGGTGGATAGCTCCTTCGGATAAGAAAAATGAATGTTCTGCCATGAGTCTTGCTACCCTTGAATTATTGTTAAAAACACAGTTTGTTCCCGAATTATTGATGAGAAAAAAGCGGATATCACGGACTTAACTAGAATGGAGTTAAAAAGATATCAAGTTTTTAATCGGTTTGAATGCTGACTGCTATGACAAAGTATATAAGTGTCTGATTGACGATTACGTACGAAAAAATCTCATTCCTTTCTAAGTTGCTGGTAATCTAGGGAACATGATTTAAAGATATAGAAGTCCAAAATAAGAAAATAGATCAAACATATTGGATAGATATTTTATTCGAGGTGTGAGAAGAAAAAATTAGAAAGTATCTTTCTTTGGCAAAAGAAAGCCTCTGAATTTTCTCCTGGAATAGATGTTTGTCGTGCAGTTTCCCTGGACTCCATTTAAGAAGAAGAAATCAGAAAGTATGGCAAATACAAACCTAAGAAGGTAGCAAATCCAAAGACCGTTTATAAATTTCGATATATTAAGCCTTGACAACCAAAGAGATAACCGCTTGTCTGTAAACAAGAAGGACATTATGCCCATAAATATCACGAAATCTCTAATAAATTGACTTGCATTGAAGTTGAATATTTTGTTGATAATTGTTCGGTCGTTGACTCTCAAGATGATGTTTACGGTATACATATTTTGACGGTGCCTCTTTGTGGATTCCGTGCTCTATTGAAAGTTCACAAAAAAATGAATCGTTGTTATGATTCGATTGTTATGATCAAGAAGAAGAATTGCAACTACGGTGATCAATATAATGAAGAAGATGAAACTAGTGGAAACTTCGACTCCTCTTTCGAAGACAATGTTTCCCTTGCTCCCTCGCTGCTAGGTCACTATCTCTGGGATCTGTAGGTACTTCTCTCGTTTTACTTTCACATTGCCTTCAACACCCATTTTGAATTATTTTTGTCCATATCCAGAAGTATTGCTCCTTCTTCGCACTTTATACTGTTCTCTCTCTTCTTGAAGAAAAACCTTTTGAAAAATATTGTTAAAACCAACAATCTTTTATACATTTCAAATTCAAGAGAATCCACGTCCGCAATCAATGGATTTCTATTGATGCCTTTATTGATCTTGGTGGTTCAAATAATCTTGCTGGTAGTCTATTGTTTAAGGTATTTGGAAGCCTTTAAACCATATCCTTGTCCCTGAAACTATTGTTGTCTTGTCTCCTTACTCATTATGTAGATGACATTTCTTTAAAAGTCGAGGGAGCTATTAAAAAATCTACTGTAATTTCAATATTATGATTCTTCTACTATTTTATCCCTTGGCACATGCCTTTTTCTTAATTCGATGTACATTGCACCATTAGTGAAGATAAACTTATCTTCAACATCAAGAAAAGGGCCATCTCTATTCCGCGACTAACTTTGGCCAACTCTGAAGCAAAAAGAAAGAGAATAGCCAAAAGAAAATAGGGATCAAACGACAGAATGAGGACTCAAACAGACAGCGGAAGTCCTTGATTTATGAAGAAAGATCTCGGAAGAAAAATAACAGCAAGCAAGGCCAATAGAAAATCTTTGAATGGTCACTAGAACAAACCCACTTATCTTGAAAAATTAATAAAAAATTTATCACAGAATCCTCAAGCTTTGGAGCTGATAGAAAGTCCTCAACAGAAAGTATGCTACTGCATGACAAGCTGATTCAAAGTAAATTAATACAGCCTGCCCTCGGATAAAAATGAAATGAGAAGCGAAATTGAAGAATTGTTGAATCTTGATTAAGTGAACCAAGTGATTCTCATTATTCATGTTATTTGCATTCTTGGTAAGAAATCATTCGAGAAATATTTTAGAGGAAAAGCCGGGATGGTGATTAATTCTACAAGCCTTTGAATGCAATCATCAAAAAGTTTAATTATCACTCTACCCGCCAAGAGAGTATAATGTAGAAAATCGAGAACTGATAAATTATTAATTAAATTTGATATGAAGTACGGATATTATCAAATACAAATTAGACCAGAAGATGGAGCATAAAATTGCTTTCACTTGTCTGCAGGTTGCTGGTAGGTTTGTTGGATTTTTGGTTAAAGAATACTTCTTTCAATGGCGTATGGATTTTATTTTTGGAAAATATGATTTTATTGTAGTCTATATTGATGATATTTTGTTCATGGTGATAATCTTGAAGATCATTTGCGGCATTTAGAGATTTTTCTCGGTAGTTACATAAACATGTAATTGTTATATACGAGAAAAGATAAAGATGTCTTCCAGAACATGTGACACCTTGGTATTCATACTTAAATGGAAAGATCCAAATGCGGCCGCATGTCCTCTGACTCTCTAAGTTCCGGATAAATAGCGGCACTAAAATGATCCACGTAAGTTTTTGGAATCTTTGAATTATATTCTACAGTACATTTCTCAGGCCTTAAACTTCTTTAAATTCGTAAACATTTGCATGGTGGATGGTCAGAAGCTGGCAGTTCAAGAGCTAAGGAGAATGTCTTAAACTTCAGTTAAAACCTCCTGACACAATGGTTCTCTTATTCTCAAAGTGATGCTTGATAATTTTTGAGAGTGCTATCTTGTTTGAAAAGATCCTGTTCAAGGTGAGAGAAAATCTTTATGAAAAATCTCACTTTATATGCCTCTACGGTAGTTCTTACACCTCACCAAAAAGAATTATTTTATGTTGAGAAAAAGCCTTTCCATCTTCAATGACATTTAAAGTTTTACGATATATTTGAAACTGACAAAATTCTTGATCAAGCTGACTCCATGAATTTTTAAGTATTTCTTAGGCTATGAATTTCAAGAAAATTGCACGTGGTAGATTATTAGCTTGGCAAATATGGTTCGAGATATATGATTTTGAGGTAGAATGGGTTCTGGAAAATTCTAATTATACGCTGAGATGCTTTAACAAGAGAGATATGAATAAAGCACATGTTCATCAAAAGTTCTAGCATTACGAAGACAGATTTATTTCAATTACGGAAAGACATCTCACGATGATGATTTTACCTTTTGTTAAAATATTTCATATTTTAGATTTGGTGCTTCCCCATCTTAATTTGAAGAAATCAAGAGATTAGTTGGGTTGAGAATCTGAAAGCAAGTGAATCTGAGATGCCAAGCATGGCAATCAAAAAATGTTAGTATCTGTTAGGATTAGGCAATTAGCTGGTATACTGCCCAACATGAAAGTAAAGATTTATTTTAAAACTCTTGATGATTATTGGTCTAGATGCTACACGATGATATGATTAAGTTTTTTGATGAATTTAAACTATTCTCCAGTTATTGTGGTCTCGACTTCTCTTTGTAGGTTATATAACTTCTAAAATGCTTGACATAGATGAGATTAATATGGGTGAGAAGGTGAAAAGGTTTCTTAAAAAACAATGAGGATCCCTGATCTTTTTTACGGCCAGACGGCATATATTCGAATAAATGATGAACATTTTGAAGGAGATGACACTTTTCCCCAATATGAACTTTTTCGGAGCCTTTTGCGGATTGGGAATTTAAAAATGGTGTATCTCGGAAGAAGCCACGGGTAGGGATTTCTCGGTCGTGAAAGGTCTCTGTAATATTTAAGAACCTTCACTAAAAGCATCATGTGGGATTATCGGAGTACGGAATTCCGAAATCCGGTAAAGCCAAATCATTTTCACAAATCTATGGACCGAAACGTTTGATGAATATATATTGGTTGAAAAATATGGATGAAGTAAAGATTACACTCTGGTTAAAAAGAGTTCCGAAAAATCACTCTCACGAGAAAAGTTGGCTATGATGAGATCATTAGAAGAACTCGAGGACAAAATAAGGCAATTTAAACTTATAATTAATCGAAAGCCTTAATTACCATATGTGTAAATCACGGAATTTTTTTTGGGATGGCCTTAAATATGATATTCAAAAATTTTTGTGGTGAAATGTTTGGTTTTCCGAGAAGTGAGAATAAAGTTGAGACAATTAAGACCGAGACTTCTACAATCTTTATCCATTCCAAGTCAACGTTGGGAGGAGATTTCAATGGATTTTATCACAGGTTTACCTAAGTCCAAAGGAAAGAGTGTCATTATGGTGGTAGTTGATAGACTTACCAAGTATGTACACTTTTGTACATTATCTCATCCATTTAAAGCAAGTATAGTTGCTACTACATTTATGGACACAATTCAAAAGCTACATGGAAACCCAAGGGTTATTGTCGTGTGAGAGATCTCATTTTTTCACTGGAAATTTTTGGACGGTTATTTTCTTGTTTGGGTACTCAATTAGGTCATAGCTCATCTTATCATCACTCAATTTGATGATCAATTTGAGATAGTAAATAAATGTTTAGGAAGGATATATTCATTGTTTTGTATCTGATAAGCAGGCTTATAATGGAGTCAGTGGACCCTGCCTCTCCTTTTGAATGGTGTTACAACACTTCCTTCCATACGCTGCAGCCAAAATGACCCCATTTATGGCACTTTATGGATATCATTCACCATTCATATCATTATACTTAAGAGAAAATTCTAAGGTTCAAGCGATGGAATATCACATCGAGCATCAAGAAGTTATCCAACTCTTAAATGATAACCTAAATTTGGCAAAAAATGAATGAAACAATAGGCGAGATCAACATCGCGGCGAGAGAAGTTTTGATGTAGGGAGACTAGGTATTTTTACGGCTAGAACCATAGAAACAAATTTCCCTCGAAAATGACTAAGAAGGATAATAAATTATCACCAAAGTAATATCGTCCTTACAAGGTGTTGCAAAAATATTAGTTACTATGGCACCTGAAATCAGACTCCTGGCTTCTTCACGGGTACATCATTTTTCGATGTTTCATGCTTAAAGAAGGTTATAGGTGAAAAATCTTCGAGTTCAAAACAATATTGCGAACTTGAAGAGGAAGGAAAAATCATATTGGAACATGAAGCGATCGTGGAAACAAGAACTCGACACCTATGGAATTGATCAATTTCGAGTATCTCATCGAGTGGAAGAACTTGCTGCTTGAATATTCTACATGGGAGGATGAGAATTTTACACATACATAAGCACCAGGCTATGGCGTTGAGGACAACACTTTTTGAAGGAGAGGGGCATGTTAGGTCCCTATATTACTAGTATAGTCCTTATTGTTGTTAGTGTAACCCCCTTATTATTATTATTGTACCTTTGTAACCCCCATATTGTTATTATTGTGCCCTTAAATTATTATTGTTAGGTCGACTAGGATTACATTGTGGCCCCACTAGGATTATGTGGCCCCCTTGGACTCCTATATATAGAAAGGAGGTTTTGTAATTTGTATCATCCAAGAATTGGTCATTAATGTAATGTATTGGAGGTTTCCCCCTTGAAGTGGCTTATTTCTAAGGTGTTGATATCTCCCTTTTTCTTCTATTTTTGGGTTGGTTTCTAGCACACCTCCTCCTCCCTCTCTCTCTCTCCCCCTCGCCTCTCTCTCTCTCTCTCTCCTTGTGTGTGTGTGTGTGTGTGTGTGCGTGTCCCTTTCTCCTTCTCCCTCTCTCTCTCTCCCTTTCTCTCCCCCTCTCCTTCCCTCCCTACCTCCCTAAATCAATATCCCTCTCTATCTCTATATCGCTCTCCCTCTCCCTCTCCCTCTCCTTCCCTCTCCCTCTCCTTCTCTTTTTCTCTCCCTCACCCTCTCTCTCTCTCTCTCTCCCTCCCTCTCCATCTCCACCTTTCTCTATCTCTCTCTCTCTCTCTCTCCATGTATCTCCTGCTCTCTCTCTCCCTCCCTTTCCCTCTCTCCATCTCCTTATCCCACTCCCCCTCTTTCCCTACCTCTCTCCATCCCTCCCTCTTTCTCTCCCTCGCTCTCTCCCTCTAACTCCCTTTATTTCTCCCTCCCTCTCTCTCCCTCCATATCCATCTCTCTGTATCCCCCTCTCCCTCTCTCCCTCCTTACCCACCTCCCCTCCTCTCTCTCTTTCTCTCTCCCTCCCTCCCTCCCTCTCTCTATCTCCATCTCTCTCTTTCTCTCTCCCTCTTCCTCCCTCTCCCTCTCTCCCTCTCTCTCTCTCCATCTCCCTCCCTCTTCCTCCCTATACCCATCCCCCCTCAATCCCTCCTACTCTCAATCTCCCCATCCCCCCTCCCTCACTCCCTCTTCCTCTCTCTCTTTCTCCCTCCTCTACCCTCTCACTCTCTCCCTCTTCTCTCCCTCTCTCTCCCTCTCTTTCTCTATACCTCCCACCCACTCTCCCTCTCGCTCCATCCCTCCCTCTCCCCACCCCGCTCCATCCCTCTCTCTCCCTCTCCCTCGCTCTCCCTCTTTCCCTCTCTCTCCCTATCTCCTCTCACTCCTTTGCTCCTGCCTCCCTCGCCTCACCCTCTCCCACTCCCTCTCCCATGATCCCTTCTTCCCTCAATTTCCCCAATCCTCCTCTCCCTGCACCCCCCTCCCTCTATCCTACCTACTCTCTCCCTACCTCCCTCTCTCCTCCCCCATCCCCCCTCCCTCCCTTCCTCTCCCAATACCCCCTTCCCTGCCTCTCCCAATCCCCCCCCTCCCTCCCTCTCTCCCTCCTCCTCTCTCTCTATCCCTCTCTTCCCTATCTCTCCCTCCCTCCCTCTCCCTCACTATCCCCCTATCTCTCTCACTACTTTCCTCTATCTCTCTCCCTACCTCCCTTTCCCTCTATGTCTCACTCCCTCCCTCTCCCTCCCTCCCTCTCTCATCTATCTCCTTCCCTCACTCTCTCTCTTCCTCCCACCATCCCTCCCTCTCGCGCCATCCCTCTCTCTCTCTGAGTCCCTCTCCCCCTTCCCCATCTCTTTCCCCTCCCTATCCCCACTGTCTCCTTCCTCCGTCCCTCAAATCCTTCCCTCTCTCTTTATCTCTCCCCTCTCTCTCCCTCCCTCTCATTCTCCATCTCTACCCCCCTCCCTCTCTCTCCCTCTATCTCTATCCACTCTCCACTCCTCGCCCTCTCCCTCTCCCTCTGCCTCCCTATCCTCACTCTCTCCCTCCTCCCTCGCTCCCTCACCACCTCCCTCCCTCTCTCCCTCCTCATCTCCCTACTTCTCACTCCATTTACGTCCCTTCCTCTCTCCCTCCCCCCCTTCCTCTCTCTCTTCCCCCCATATCTCCCTCTTCCTCTCTCTCTATCACTCCCTCTCCCTCCCTCCCTCTCCCTCCCTCTCCCCCTAACTCCCTATCCCTCTCCCTCTCACTACCACCCTCTCTCCTTCCTCCCCTCGCTCCCACCCCATCTCCCTCCCTTCCTCTCTCCCCATATCCATAACCATATCCCTCTCCCTCTCCCTCCATCCCTCCCACTACCTCTCTCTCTCTCTCTCTCTCTCTCTCTCTCTCTCCATTTCTCTCTTTCTCCCCCGTCCCCTCTCTCCCTCCGTCCCTCCCTCCCTCTCTTCCCCCTATCCTACCCTCCCTCTCTCCCTATCCCTTCATCCTTCTCAACCTCTCTCTCCCCCTTCCTCCTCCTCCCATCCTCTCTCCCTCCCAATCACTCTCCCTCACTCCCTCTCTTGCCATCTCCTTTCCCACCTCTGCCTCCCTCTCCCTCGAGTCCACTCCTCCTCTCTCCCCTCTCCTCTGACTCCCACCTCCTCCCCATTCCTCCTCCTCCCATCCTCTCTCCTCCTCTCCCCTCTCCCTCCCCCCTCTCTCTCTCTCCCTCCTCCTCTCTCTCTCCCTCCCCATATCCATATCCATATCCCTCTCCCTCTCTCTCCATCCCTTCCACAACCTCTCTCCCCTCCTCCCTCTCTCTCTCTCTCTCTCTCTCTCTCTCTCTCTCTCTCTCTAAACCCCATCCCCACTCTTTCTCTCTCCCCCATCCCCTCTCTCTCCCTCCCTCCATTTGTCTCTTTCCCTCGCCCTCCCTATATCTCTCCCCATATCCCTCTCTCTCTCCCTCTCTCTCTCTCTCCCTATCTCTCTCTCCATATCCCTCTCTCTCTCCCTCCCCCTTCACTCTCCCCTCCCTCCCTCTCTTCCCCCTATCCTACCCCTCCCTCTCGCACACTCTCCCTTCCTCCCTCTCTCTCCCCCACTTCCTCCTTCTCCGACCATCTTGTCCCTCCATATCCCTCTCTCCCTCTCACTCACTCTCTCCCTCACTCCCCTCTCTTGCCATCTTCTTGTCCACCTCCCACTTCCTCCTACCCCGCCTCCCTCTGCCCCTACCCACCCTCCCTCTCCCCCCTCCCCACTCCCTACCTCTCCCCTCTCCCTCCCTCCCTCTTGCTCTCGCTCACTCTATCCATATCTCTCTCTCTCTCCCTCTCTCCCTACCTCCCACCGCCCACTCTCCCTCTCCCTATCCCTCTCACCTCTCCTCCCTCCGTCCCTCCGCCCCATCCTCATCCCTCCCCTCCCTCGCTCGTACCGCCTCCCCTCTATCTATCTCCCTTTGCCTGCCTCCCCTCCCCTATCTCTCTCCCTCTCTCCTCTCACTCCCCGCTCTCTCTCCTACGCACACCCACTCTCACTCGATCTCCCTTCTGTCCCTTCATCCCTCCCTCCCTGCCTCCATCTCCCCATCCCCCCTACCTCCTTCCCTCCCTCCCCCTTTCTCTCTCCCTCCCTCCTCTCACTCCGCCACCCTCCCTATCCCTATGCCTCACCTTCTCACTCAGTCTCCATCGGCCCCGCTCTCCCTCTCCCTCTGCCACACCCTCTCACTCAGTCTCCATCTGTCCCTTCATCCCTCCCTCCCTGCCTCCATCTCCCCATCCCCCCTACCTCCCTCCCTCCCCCCTTTCTCTCTGCCTCCCTCCCTCCCCCTTTCTCTCTCCCTCCCTCCTCTCACTCCACCACCCTCCCTATCCCTATGCCTCACCCCTTCTCCTCGATCTCATCGCCCCCCTCCCTCCCTCCTTCCATCTCCCATCCCTCCCCCCTCTCTCTTTCCCTCCCTCCCTCTTGTCCTTCCCCCTCTCTCTCTTTCTCTCCCTCTATACACTCTCCCTCTCTCACTTGCACACTATGTTTCATAAGTAATAATTTTAATACCTGCAATAGGACATTCTAACGCTAACATAAGGTGAAATATACATACTTCAAATGAAATAAATTTAAACAAGTTTTTCACTATCATTAATATAATCACAATAATTATCATGATTAAAATAGTTAAATATTTTAATGAAAAATATAATAAATATAATATAATATCCTCTTTTAAATTCTTTTTCAATTCTAACCTTTGAATATTGAAAAAATATCAAACATAAAAAATAAAATTCATCAGCAATATAAATAAAATTAATCCAAAAATATCAAAAATTATACTGAAGAGTAGAAATGGAAAGTTAACAAGAGAATAATATAGAGAGACTAGCGAAATTTTATGAGTTTAAGAAGAAGCATTAGACAATATCAAACTTTAAAATGAAGAAAAATATAATTAAAAAATAGGTATTTTTATTATATTTTTTAAATCAAATTATAACGAAATTGAAATTCAAAAAATGCGATTATTTTAATTTAGAAAAATTTGAAACGAATATTTTCACACGTTACAACACCAAAATGCGAAATGAAGTGCATTGATGATTTTGATTTTAAAATCAATAACGTTGAAGAAAATTCAAATATGTTGAAATGTTTGATGTTGTATAATGATGAGTAATGGTCAGTTTTCTATAATGGAAAGAGATTCACGAACAGGCACACTTCCGCACATTCCAAGTTCTAGAAGATAAGGTTTCATTGCGTGAGACCGGTTAGGCATGCATGGACGTGTACGTGTTTGATGTATGAATATACATGGTAGTAAAATATCTGTCAAGCTGATGAAACACCAAAAAATACAGGTATCCACTATGCAATAATAAGTATCGTTGATAAGGGGCTGGTTGTGCTGAAATTAGTTATCAAATTTCCTAATATATTATAAAATCTTATGAAAGAGACGAAATAGACAAACGCTGAAAAGTATGAAAAGTGAAGATAAGGAAGCAAGACATTCAAAATGGGCAAGACAGTCCTGTGGACTCGGATAACTTACAGTCCTGTGGACTGGCATGGGAATGCATTATTACAGGTGTAGAATTATCGAGTGCAGTTCTGGTATGTATTGCATATATTATTGCAAAAGTATTGATTGCAGTTCTGGTAATGCCTGTATACCCCTAGTGGGGCAGGCATTAGTGGACAGATTGAAATGCTAACAGTGTAGAAACCGGAACAAATATCATGTCCCTCTTAGACTTACCATATGATGATGGGGCCGTTTAAGATTAATAGTAAAATCGTCTGATCAATTCTGGTTGTTGTCTTCAATTGAAACCCATTGACAAAGAGCACAGATCTCCATTTTGAACCAGTCAACCATTTTCGAGGTGCAGTCCAGTCCAACTTCCTCCATTTCACACATACACTCTACCGGCGGACTCCCAGATATGCCACTCTCCCACTATGAACTTCTACAACTAACACCATCACTCCCAGTTCTTCCAACGTGCTTCAACAGAAAAATAAGACTCTATAACAATGTTTGACCCTTGAGGCACTGACGATTCTAGAAGACTCTGGCAAGCGAAAATTCTTTGACAATGTTTGATATATACGGCACTTTCGATCTCTTCCCAATGTTGTTTCAAACTGACGCTTGAAAAGAAGGCAAGGGTAACAAACTTTAGAATAGGCGCGCTTCCTGAAAAGCTTGAAAATATCTTCCTTACAAACTTCAAAAATATCTTCCAGGTTGTCTTAACAAACTTTTAATGAAAAGTGGTAACCTGAAAAATATCTTCCTTTAACGGATAATGGTCTTCTGACTGCCTTGTATTTCCTTTAATGGATGAATGCTGGATGCTTCAGGAGCGTACATCTGCTTCGCGGATAGCATAAAAGAAGTGCGCCCATCTACTTTTTAACTTGTCTTAAAAAATGTACTACGTAGCTTTATGCAACTAAATCAAGAGCCATTTTTATTTGCACTTCACTAGGTAGTACAATTACAATAAGATTTAAGACTGTGTACTTGGATGGTCGTATATATAACATTATATATATTTGCTTTTTATTTTTTAAATATAGAGTTTATATTTAAATCCACCTTCATTTTATCTTATTATGAGTAATTTTGTAATAATTATAGTTAATTTTGATATTATAGTTTATATTTCAAGTTATAACCATTTTTATTAATGTAAATATAATTATGTAATATTCGTTTAATTTTATTATTATGTTTATTATTATTATGCAATGTTATTTTCTAAACAAATATCATCTTTGCAATCAACATTAGAAGTATTTTTTAATTCTAAATTTTAGCTTGTTTTTATATAGGTTATTATTATTAAATACTATATTATTAAAAGAAATAAAGTTTTTGTTTTTAAATATATCATAGTCTAAATTTTTTGAAATGCATATTGTTTTAGAGTGGAAATTTTGAAAAAAAATTCACCACTTCTAAATATTTGAATCTTTCTTGCCTACGAACTTGCAGGGTACAATTTCATACATTTTTGAGCAACACACTAATGCAATGTTTTTAGTTATTTTTATGATTTTTTATAAATCTTGGTAATGTGAGATGTATGAAAACATAAATTATCATGTAACCTCAAATTAGAACAACAATTCAAAGATACCTCATGATCTTATTTCAACATGTTCCCTCAGCGATGACATGTGAACTTGTGAGTTCTTCACTTACACTATGCCTCTGAAGCATACTTTTGTTATACATTTAGTTAACAATATTTGATGAATATAACATATAATAAATCCATCTCAGTTCTTAGCTTCAATCTTGCATAAACATAACATGTAATCATACTATCTTCATAGACGATAAGTTGCACAAAATGTATAATCGCCATATACATGTATGATGAGTCTACACGAATACAATGTGTATGGAATGATTATATACAATTATAAGAAATAAAAATCCATAGTATAGGATTGGGTGTGGTTTATCAAGCCTCTCTACAAATATAAAACATTATGAATCAAATGCTGGCCTTCTCAAACTACTTAAGAACGCTGATTCTCAAGTCACCCTAAAATGTAATAAAATGTTTGCACAATTCTTCATTGTTACTCCAACCAAAATAAATTTGAATCCATACTCAGTCACCTACCTACTTGAATTCTAACTAATGTAGGTATTGTAGAAAATTATTTATACCTAATTTCACAACAACTTGAAACACCTCCCAAATTTATCTACACAAAGAACACGTGTTGATGACTAGTATCAGACTACTCTAAAATGGTTCTAGAAATGATACCACACTCTCAAGGAACATATCCATCGTCTCAAAGGACCTCCATAGTTATCCCTCAATTCGCAATGTGGGTTATGATTCACTGTAATGTTACCTTTTGCAAGTGTCAATTTTTTCTCCCTCCAAATTCCAACCATTATGTATAAATACCCCCTTGAAAAGGGACTGCAGTGGAGCCCATTAAATGTTTGTGAACATTAGCCACGCCTTGATCTAACAATTCAACTTTGAAGTATAACAAAACCCCAATTTAATGTATAAATAGGTGCACACAAGTAACATCACCTAAATTTGGCCTATTAATCTGCCATTTACCAATTAGCTCGACTCATAGTGTGATCATCTCATGATGCCATTGAATAATATGTATCACTATGAACGCACATTGTGTGCCATGATCATTGTATTGACTCTTCATGGTTCCTCATGCCACCACGATGCCAACATGCCACATAATCTAGTGACTCTTTTAATGTCGTAGTCAAATCTCATGTATTCACCATGTCTTGGTCCATCTAATTTCTTGTTTTTACCTCTAGTGATCCATGTCAAGGGTGGAGAGGTGGAAGGTCAAGTTTTGTGTCCATGATGGCATTAATAGCGGACATAAATTTTTTATGTAACAAAACCTATAATATGTAATGGTGCACACAAATGTGTACCCATGCTGACCTATGGGTCATGACATCTCCAACCTTGGATTGGCTCGTATACCATCATCCCATAATTTCATTGCACCACATGTGTTAGCATACATACAATTCATGTGGCATTCTCCTCATCTTGTCCTCATATTCAATCCATCATACCCATTGATTTAATTGTTCCAAATTCATCCCATGACTTATATCATCATTCATGACTCATTATATGGTCATCCGATGTCTCAACGATGTCTTGGTCCATCCTCATTTCTTATTTTGTCTCATGTCCAGTACCATATCAAACATAAGTCACATTTTTTCTATGTGTGACTTCCCCCTGCCACATGTGTTCATAAAAAATGGTGTAGGAGAGGAACCCATGTGTTATCAACACAAATCAACATCTCAACTCTATTTCATCCCATTATGAGAAAATTTACAAACGTTGCGGCTAATTTTACAAATACTATGACCACGCATTCATAATGTTCTTTAATACAGTTTATAGTTGAACATACATGGACCAATCATAGGAGTGTAAATCATTACACACTCACGAAATGTTATCTTCTAAAAATAGAACTCATGGAATCTTATCAATCAGCAAACATAAATACAATTATAAAACTTCATGTTTGTGACATTGTACTTATCATCTTACTTGTGAATACTCAAACCTAACTTCTACATGTGCTACAAATATCATTATGTCATTTATATAATTAGGTAGCTAATTTGATTTGAATGCAAACAATAACACAATACCCTCCATACATGTGAAATGACCTAAATTTCAAATACATAATAATCTCATGTCCTATGTGATCTCTAATCATGAAGTACCCTTAGGTCATATACACATCTAGGGTCACCACCACAGTGACTTCACTTATTGATACCATCTCCAAGTGGCTCATTGAAATATGAAGTAGGGGTAGCCTCGGGCCTACCTATACCCGACTAAATTTTCTAGTATTTTTTCTCTTGGAATTTCTCATTCTACCCCTCAATGAGCTCCATCAGATATTGTAAAAGCTCATTTTAATCCTAGGATTACTCCCCCATACCTCATTGGAACTGTAGGGGAAGAAATCTCAAGCTTTAATGGAAGTTCCCTTTTTATACCGTCATGTGAAACTATTGTGTTGTGTTCCAGCTAATTGCATGGGGTTAAGCCCCTTTCACGTACCCCGCCACTTATGTCTTACATTCCTTTCTGTTACAACTATCCATGTGTAATTCATGACTTCCACATCACCATGGGAATAAAATACCCATGGGATTGCGACTAACGCCTCAAGAAATCATAGGGATAGAGTCACCGTGGTGATCTCATTAACTATTTTTATTTAGGGTGATGTGACACCCTCCACAAGGCTCCACTTAGAAATTTCCACGTGTCACCCATTTATATGCCACTTGGCCCCATAGAAAACCCCAAATCTATGTGACACATGTCCTTCGTTTGAGGTTTCCACAAATATATGAGGCCACCACACATAACACACTAGCCATGTGTCCCATCCAGGTATTATCATGACCTAAATGATTAACCTGACCCCCGACAAGGAGGTCCTACCCAATATTACCACTTGAATCGACTTCCCACGAGGTCCAAACTAGCAAGCCCTTCTCTCCTTCAGCTAATGAAATTAGAGTTCTTGTGACATACATAATCATGTTTTGGGATTTCATTGGTGCTTGCTCATGGTTCTCTACCACAGATGGCCTATTACGACTATAAGGAATATCCTTTAATGACTTAAGGCTCATACCACACACTTTTCAATACGAGTACATTTTTATATATATGGTACTAAATATATTTAGAGATATCCCTCCTGAGCTTATATTGTGTGCACATACACAATGTCGTGTTATCCTTCCTGACCTTATAGAGGCTTTGCTCGGGTCTTCAATATATATATATATATATATATATATCACATGCATATAATATCCTTCCTAATCTTGGCACTAATAAAATGAGGTGTGATAGACAATATCTTAAATGCACAATTAATTTGTACAAGGATTTATCAATTCATTCAAACTAATTCCCATTAGAGAAAATGCAATCTCACAATAGTTCAAGAATACACATGCCCCTTAGGATAATAATGAAATTAAACAAGTTTATGAATGCATGTGAGAATCCATTCAATTAACAAATAACCTTACATGAATTCAATATTCCTCAAATATGCAGGAAACCACATTGCATACTAAATCACAGACATTGACCAACACATTAAATAAGTACCAATACATGCCTTAATTCAACACATTAAACATATTCTAAATACTAAAGTGCAAGACCTTTAGTATCAATTATCTTGTAAAATGTGTTGAACGAATGAGATTGGGACATTGACTCTCCACCCAACCATAGACACACTACAACTAAGCCTTTGTTGTAATAGTCACCCCAATTCATATTTTGATACTTCAAGATGCGTGCTCAATGGATTGAACGAATGATGCCCTCTGAAATAGGGACTCTATACAACCATCTAACTCCACATTCCAACTACTACATGCAGTCATTTTATCACATCGAATCCAAAGGAGCGCGCCTAAGAAATCCTCTTCCACCTCCCTGTGCTTAATGGAATGAATTGTCTACTCCTTGCATTCTACTAGAAGCATATGGATATTCACTCTTTATTCCCCCACAGTAGTGCCTGAAGTGTGATGGATGATGTTGTCTCCACTCCATTCTATTCCAAGAGTAACTCCTCAAGAGTTCCATCTTGGTGGCTCTTTTCGAATACCATAATAAAACCATTTTTGGTTGCATGACAAAGACTCTAGTCACTTTTTATCTCTAAGCTCGGCCATAGTGGTTATGTTTTTTTACAAAAATTCTCTGTAATACCTCATTCAATTTACCTACTGGGGATTAATGGAATTTTGTCATGGTAGCACAACTGATGTATTTCATTAATATTCTTTCCTCCCTACATTTTGAATTCATACAAGGAAGTATGGTCCTTTTTTTTACTTTGCCATTGCAACATATCTGACCTACAAATTTAATAAAATGAAAAATATTCACAATATCTATCAATAATCCCAAAATAATGAGAGAAAAAAAAATATATAATCTTCAAATATTTATTAATCTAAACCCTTGAGGTAGGGTAACACCGTACAACTACTCCTTAAGGAAGGAGATCACTCCAGAAGCCATATTATTGTCAATACAATAGTCCTTAACGTCCCTCAATGGAGAGTCTCTAGCCTCTATATAGGCTTCATACATAAAATAAAATGGGTAGCTACCATGGGTCATACATCCAATACCATGGGCTTACAATATTATTTCCTAACTACTTGTAGTCCCTTGCATAATGTGGGTTAACCACTCTATTTATTAATTATGGCTCATGTATTTATCATCCTTACATTACATTATTTCTGTGGGTACCTCCCCATTTACCCCATATGGTGCCCCCTAAGTATACATCATATTATCCCACCTAGGTATACCTCATATTATCCCCCCTAGGTATACAACAATATTGTCAGTTTTGTGTTTTCTTATTTTTTATTGGCCTCTTTCTACAATTATGTTTACATAGCCAACACCATTTTTTTCTTAAAGAAACTATGTTCATCATTATCATACTTTTTATTTTTTATGCACTGATGTGATTCTCTTTCTCATCAAAAATTGAGTTCTCTTGATTGCTTTGATGACCGCCCTTTTTCGTTTGTTGTTAATGTGCCCTATTTTATAGTGATATGTTGTTTGGAGCATTGTTTTTGGATTTATTGGAGCACTCTTGCTAATTTATTGAATCTTCCCTACAACTTCATTATATCTCTAATAGATTCCACTCCATGTATACTATCTTTTAATATCTTTATGGATGCTGGATGAATCCCTCTTAATTGGATTTTGCAATATTTTTGTTGCCTTTGGTTACCAACATGATACCATTTAAAGTTAAACCCATACATCTAAAGCTGATTAATAAAAGAACTTCTTTGGCAATAGATTCTGATGTAACACAATATATAACTTGTCGTTAAGGTTGGATAAGGAAAATCGGGACTCTTATTTCAATCATAATGTTCAAGTAAGAGATGATATCAACCATAAAATTCATTGAGTTGAAGTGGTGGAACTGCCTCTAGGACTTTGAGATAGTATGGGTGTACTGATTTGCAGGAAGGAGAAATTGGAATGTCAATCCATTCACTCCATATTGATTAACAATAAGACCTTCAATTTTTTTTCTATTCCTTACAGTAAAATCAACCATTGTGTTTATGACCTACATTAAGCCTTTAAAGGGGATGATATTTCCAATATAGGTGTACTTTCTCCATGACATGGTCTTCCTGAAGTTTGAAGTAACAACGTATTATCACCAGTTTATTTGAAGGAGAAACATAACTTCCCAAGAAATGACTAAAAGGATTTCTAAAACCCTCTAAGAAAAATTGTTGCTCTATGATAGAAGCTTCATGCTTTAGAGGTGTATGTAGTTTAGTTATACAAATATCATCCTAAAAATCCTTTCTATTTAAATATTCTACTCTCTAAAAAAATCATGATCTTGTTTGCACTATGATTAACATTATCAATAGAAAAATCTTAGATGTAGGATCCCCTTTTTTCCTAAATCTATGGAGATGTTTGTTATTCCTTAATCTTCATCATATTTAGTAGAATACACTAATTCAAAAAGGAAGAGGTCATTACCTTGAGCTATTTAGATCTCTTTGAGAAGCACAATGTGTAATATTAAGAAAGTGGGAAATGGAATTGATATCATTTGTTGATGGTAGAGATTTCAGATGAGGTTTTGCACCACCACAGGGCAAGGTAATAAGCATAGGTATATGATATATGGAGCTTATTTCTCTTTTTACAATACTTTCAATAGGCCAATATTCCACCAAAATTATTTTTCAATGTCATTTAACCCTTGGAAGCTTGTAAAGGTATCTCGACATCTCAAAAATATGTAGTTGTCTTTGATAATGGCTACAAGTCTTGCCATAGGATAAATAAAGAAGTTTTGAAATAACATAGCAATGTGGAAATATTACGATTTCAATATAATTGAAATAGCCTATACCATGAGATTCACTCATGCAAAGTTTTAGCAAATGATATTGGTCAAATTATACAAGCCACTTGTTCGCGTGACTAACTCCTACATTGCTCACTGAAAATGGGATATTATTTTTTACTATTGTGAAAGTCAAACATGTCATAAGAACATATTTTATAATTTATTTTCATGGTCAAGACCTTTCATAAGCAAGCAACACATACGTGGGAAAATTAAAATTTAATTTATTGGTTACCAAGTTCATAATATATGATAAAAAAACCTTTATAGTATGGTGTAATTGTTTTAACCAACCAACCAAGTTAGCTATGTCATTACAAACATCTCCAAGAGTACTCATTGGGAGCTATAAAATAGAAAAACATATTTATGAACTCAATGTACTTGTTTACAGAGGGCCAAATACGATGCAACCTACGATGCATTTTATCCAGATTCTTCAATTCAGGTTAGAAGAAACTATCCAACATCGAGAGAATATCCCCACTCATTGGATGAATCATTTTCCTTATCCTCTTCCAAAGAATCCCATGAAGGTTTTAGTGGCTTTAGATTATCAAAAATTTGAATCAATTTTGAAATCAAAGATGTAGCACTTGCATTTAAAAAAAGCCATTGATATGGCATGAGTAGTTGCAGTTTTGATGCCTAAATTTAGGGGATGTGTTATAATGGAATCATGGGCTACCACCACTCATTATTTTCTTTCCATTTTTTTACTATCTACTTGAGAAGTTCTGACACAAAACTAGCTTGGGAATGCGAGTGAGCATATTGGTCCATTAAAGTTGCTCATTAAGTGAAAAAATAAGAATTTTCAATTGAAATATGAGAAGATCAATTATTCCATGGAAGACCCACTGCAAAATTATGTTAAGAAGGATGAAGAGGGTACTAGGAATGATAAATCCTCAATTTCTAGGCATGGATATGTAAGTTTTTTTATTCTCCCTCTTGGCATAAACTGTGATTGAGTATAGATTCAAGGTTACTTTAATTTTTCCCAAATTTTCCTCAAGGATTGTCCTAATTTTGTTTCTTATAGTGATACCTGATGCCTACAGTGTGAAATAAAAGATAAATATAACTCAACATTATACAACAAAACATTAAACCGACATTCAAGGACCATCCTCATTTTGTTGCCTTAATTATCACTTGACGAAGCTAGTCGGAAATAAAAGAGCATGCACCTCTGTAGGGAATTAACTGTTGTTTGTTCTTTGCATGCCTCAGTTGACACTTCAGTTGATGATACACACCCATGCATTAGGTGATCACTCCTAATTTAACACTCCTAAATTGGCCTGTATATCTTTAGTTGAAATATACATGTGGAAGACGTATAATATTTCTATTTTTTCAAACTACTCTACTAGTAATTCAACTTTGGCTTTGTCTTACTAGGAAGACATCTCACAGAGTTGTCATAGTTTGGAAATTTTGAGACAATTCCTCTACACTCTCCCACTTTTCCAACTCTTTGTCGAGAAAAATATGAATCCCATTGATGGATGGTTAGTAATTGTTTTACATTAGCATGGTGAGAGTGAGTTTCAAAAGGAAATGAAAAGAAAGGAAAATGAAAGCTGTGGAATTCCATACATTCATTTAGTCTATCAGTTCTTTGGATAAAGTTATGCGTCTGCTTCCTGAAACCAACAAAATGAATTATTCATGAACCCTCGCAAGAGGATTCACCTGCACTCTTTACCAATGTTGCATGAATTATACTCGTATAAGACTTGCATTTCTATTTTCTTAGAATCCCGTGTAATATTTTGGAGTGACCTTTATAAGTATTGTATAAGACTCATAAAACATTTTATTCCCTCCATTTTCCCTTTTCGTCTACATGATTTCCTACAAAAAAGGAAAAAAATAGAATTTTGACGGTCTTCACGGGTCTTACATGGGTTAAATGTGATTTTAATGTAGGCGGATGAGTTTAACATGGGTGTTCATGGGTACTTGTAAGAACTACAATTTCTATGTGAGTGAAATGTCTCTACATGCATTTCCTTTTTTCTCAAACACTGTACTCTGTGAACCTGAGTTTTTGACCTCCATTAGTGTACTAGGGATTTAAAAAACAAGTTAGGAGCTTTCCTACTACCATCAAACTATTACATATCCTCTTCTTTTGTGTTTCATGAAGAGTAATATATTTCAGTCTTCAAGAAAAAATTGTAGAAGAGGTGAGGAGTAATGGATTTCATGCATATTCATAATATTCATAAAATCCACGCCCAAATGCAAGCTATGGAGAGAAACAAGAATTAGTAACATCAAGTGAGTATTTCTTTTTTTTATGGAATTTCCATCAACATCATTAGAAATCCCACATGACAATAATTTCTGAAATATCTTTTTTTCTCGTCTACAAGTTTCTTATTAGTTCATACATAAGCCTAGTTTGTTTTCAAGTATTATGAATGTTATCAAAAATCATATCCATTTTATAAAAAAGATTGTGGATATGAGTAGAAAAGGTTGTTTGGCACAATTACTCCAATCTCATCTCTAGTGGCTATACCAAGAGAAGTTATGGTAGACAAATTTTTCCTTGGGTCCATCCTGGTTTGGCTACTAACAATATGTTCTACTTCCCATATTGTAGACAGTGACCACCTATCTTTGAAAAAGGTACAACATGTTTTCAAATTTTGGAATTTGGTGGATGTTAGACAACACCACGTAATTTTTTTGACCTGTATTTACATTCCAATATATTCCTGCAATGTGAATTAGTTCAACGCTAAGGGTTCAGTAGTAAATTTATGAATCTTATGGCATTTTTTCTAGTCTAAAATTTTAAAAGTTTTAGAACTTTGACTTCTTCTTTTTTTCATTTTAAATCAATTAAAAAACTTCCTTCATATCTATAAAGGATTGAATCCATGATTTTATCCACAGTTATGCCTGTGCCTGAAAAGTAACTGACATAATAATCAACATTCATATATTCATTAGAGAAATTTATCCCTCATTAGTAATATCATATAATACTTTCATATACATCAACAATGGAGCAAATACAAATCATCTAATACCCACACAACCATCGAAAATGGAGTAAAAAGAATAGAAAAGAGTTTATGTTGGAGGGCTCTAGCTCAGTTATAAGGTTAAATAAATTGGAGCAGGTGTTTGATTCCCATAACAAACAATTTCTTTGTTGCCATTACAAAGGACAAGAAAGGTGTTGTTATATAGTAATCATGGTGGAAACGATGTATTTCCATTCATTTAGATCTTAAAGTATGTGTCAATAAATGTGGAGAGATTCATATATGTTTTTTTTTAATCCCCATGCTTAATAAAGCTAGAGTGAAGATGGAGTTTTATTTTTTTATATTTTGAATTAACTAATTTGTAACAACGTGATATAGGTGAGCATGTGTTTTTCTTTCTGGAGAGATGCTACTATTTTATTTTTCTTTTCTTCGTGAATTTGGTAGGTCCTTACTAGTTTCTATTACCATAAAAGCAGATTGCATCATATACAAAGCTGGTGGCCTCAACCTGTCCGTAGGAAACTAGGTTTATTGGCCACCTTAGCGCATTGAAAGCCATCCAAAATTGAAATTTTTCCCTTCTTCTACTTTCCACAATGGCCAATTTACTATTTAAAGCATTAACTAAATGAAAATTAAAATCATAAACACTATTCCCAAATTTATAAAACATAGGTTGGGTTACTATCCATCTGAAGAGTCTATCGGTGCATGATCCTTAGCAGTGGAACCAGGCATGTCCACTTGTTGCATCTGTTAAATTTTCTTCTCAATTCGGTCTATTCGAGTTGTCATTTGATATTGTGACACCTTGATTTGCTGAAGCTAAATGGTAATATCCTGAAAAAGTGCAATAACTGACAGTGTTTCATTCCCTTACCCTGGACGAAGACTTTGCATTTCTTTAGCCAGGACACATTTCATTATCTAATACGTATGAACACTTTGATTGAACAATGAGAGACACCCTATTGTATTGCCTAGATTAGTAATGAAATCCATTATTTCCTCCTCTGCCTCATTATCCTCCTCATTATTGTAACTTTATTTTTCCCATCCCTGGATTTTATTCTTGATTTGGGGAGGGTTCCCAAAAGAATACGCTTGCGAGATATTCTGTAATATTTCTTGCTTAGTCTTCCTACCTCTTTTACTAGTCTCAACCTTGGGTTTTACCATCTAAACCTTCCCTTTATCCTGAGCATTGACCTTACTCTTCTTCATTTTCCTCTTCACAATTTTTTTTTTCTTAATGTTCTCCTTAAAAACTGTGTAATCTATCCGAGAGCCTGTATGATGGAAGAATAGAGATATTACAGTTAAACTTTGCATTTTGAGGGACAAATCTTCCTCTGGCACATAATTCGCATAATGATTGTTGTAATTTCGTTAACTGAGGTAATTAACGAATAGATTTGGATAGCTAAGTTGTTAGATATAGAGACTCTGACAAAAGATATAGGAAAAATCCAAATATGACAATGACATTTTATTCCTTCTCAACAAAGATCATAAAATTTACCTTCACTGTGATGACCACTAGTATTCGAGAGATGCTTGGACTTTGACCGAACCAGATAGACAAGACATTCACGGAAACTATTATGAATTTCCCCTATGGTTTTATAGATTTGCAAACAAGGTATTTTCAAGATGTTCCCCTGCCTAAAATAGACGAGGCATTCAAACAGACAACAGAGGCCCCAATTATTCCCTAATTCATTTATATTATCCAAACAAAGGTGGAAACATGTGCAAAAACACTTTCCAGAATCCTCAAACGAGGTTGCTTCCCCAATAAGCCTAGATTCAACTCCATGCATCCAGAAATTATAATAATTTGAAAACAATTTCAATTTACCATCAGAGTTAAACTTGCATGCATGCTTGAAATACATGGAGGTTATGAAATAGAACTCCTTAACGCTACAGGTATCATGAAAACAAGGTTGAATGGCTTCCTCTAATACTAAGAAATTTGAATTCTTGACCTTTAGACTGTTGATTTCCAAATGCATTCCACACATTTTGAATCCTTCTCTATCGCGGCTCATCTGCAAATTAATAACTAGAAACGTAATGTTGGAATAGAGAGTTACATACCCCTGAACCCACAGTGGAAGCCTCTGAATAATTTCTGCACTAGTACCTGGCCTGAAATCGCTGCGCCTCCTTCTTTGAAATGTTTTATGCATATTCCCCTGTTGCCTCCTTAAGCTTTTCTTATTTTTCATATTCCGATGCTCTCCTGACAATCCAACATGTCTTAATAAATGTGGCATAATTTCAAATAATGCCGCATACCTGGTGATATGCATGCCGACTGAGTTCTCATGCATGAACCATTGTCCAGTCAGTGAGATCACCTTCCACCTGCCTTGTGGCACTTAACAGCAAGCACCCTAATTGGGGGGCTACTATTTGCTGCATTAGATGATAGCATTTGCAAAATTAGAATTCAATTTTGTATCTCTTGAGCTTTGAGTTTATGGTGGTTTTTATCAGCCCTCTAAGCTAGAGAAAGTTCTAATTTATGACCTTGTTGAAGACATGGTTGGTCTATTGGATGCCTTGGATATTGAGAAGGAAACTATATGTTTGGACATACAATGAAATCCAGAGAATATGTACTACTCGGTTGGTGAAAATGTTCATTGTAACTACTTTTATTTCGCATAAGTTCTGATTGAGAAACGATGTTTCTAGATTCAGTCTTTGAATTATTTTGCAAATGAATTAATGTCAATTAAAATGTTAGCGGAAAAGTCAATATATTTTATTTTAGTGCAAGGATGGTCATTCAACTACTATGATGAGAATAATATAATATGTTATCCACGCAAACTGGTTAGGAGTTTCTCAAGAATAAGAATATGAATAATATTCCAACTATGAATCAGATCATTAATTTGCTAAATTTGCTAGGGAGTTGGAAAGGGGATTTGAAAAATATAAAGGAAAACTCCCCTTCAAAAATTTTGATTGTGGAAGGGTTGGAAATTTTTCATCAAGAATATTTACGTGTTTCCCTTAACCATTATTTTTTGAAGTTTTGGTTATGATTTGTGTGGATAAGTCCTCGAATCTTTAAGGAACGTTTGTGGATCACTGAATCTGAAATTTATGGGAGAACAATAAACACAATCCCGAGTGTCCACATCCTAACTATATAAGGTATTATTCTGACAATGAAGAAGGGAACCACTCGAATGTATTCGAGCACCATTAGATTGAGGACACAGTTCTTTCAATTTCCCCGTCACTTCCTTCATGCAATGTGAGTAGTCACTCGCATTCAAATAGTTCTGATTTCTATCATGGCAGAAATTTGCATCAACTACTTATTATAGAGATGGGATGCTTGAAACAAAGAAGCTGGTGTGAATTTTTTCCATAATAGAAATCTGACGGCATAGATGGGGTTTTTAATTTATTGGTTATACCCTTCTTAATAACGTGGGTTTCAATATTCAGTTTTAATATCAAAGAAAGCATTGGAAGGGGCTTCAAATAAATTGGATAGGGGAATAAAATTAAGCAGTGCTCACAATTTATTCATCAAACATGGTATTAGTTTTATATGTTGATTTCCTTTGTATGTAAATAATATATATTGTTTCTTGTCCATTTTTTGCAACAACAAAATTAAGTTGATAGAGATGAAACTATGTTTGATCTTGAGGAAAGAAAAATAATTGTCCTGGAATGGCTAAAGGCAACATCAAGGAATGGCAAAGAAATTTGTGGAGGAGGTAGTTGCATTCGCATAGGAGCGAGTGCATGAAAATTATAACTTACACCAACCATCTCACGTGATGTTCTCACTAGAAAATGCATCGCTCACTCAGGTAAGGAACGTGCGAAATACTATAAAGATATGGAACGTTGATTGAAGAATGATGCCATAACGTCATTGGGATGGAGATAAGAGGTTAAGGAATAAATGATTTATTTTTTTCAAAGTAGGATAATGAATCACCATGTGGGATAAGCTACGATCCTCATATGGGGCAGGGTTGTTCTACCAAAAATATGACTTCGTAAGAGCATTTCTTAGTCTCTATATGGTATTTTGAAATTTCTCTTTGATGGTTATACTATTAGGACATGCGTAGTCTTTTAACCATTCCTATATTATGGCCCTTGAAACTGGCACATAATATATGGTTTCCCTATTTTCACTATTCCTCTATTTTTCAACACATTTGCATCATTTTCTCACGCAAATAAGGAAAATGCCAAATACTATGAATATATGGGCTATTCATTGAAGAGTATTTCCATCAATTCAGTCAGATGGAGAGAAGACAGAAAGGAAGAAAGGTCTTCTGGTTTGGAAAATTTAACATTCAGGGGGGTGGCTCCTGATGTATGCATATAAAATGACCATACAAAGTCTAAGTGAAAAAGCTTCATAGTTATATGGCATATCATACAGATATTGCAAAACGTAGTATCTCATGTTGTTTCTTTGGTAGAAAAAACCACAATTATGGTAACCACTGGTGTAATTGTTATTACATTGAATAATGTGGGTAAGAACAAGATAATCATATGAAATATTCATAAATATCATTTTGACCCTTCATCGCATGCTCTTTCCTCCCAACCAACTCGGTAGAAACTCCATTTTTTGGAAGAATTACAACTTGGAAACATTACATCTCATAATGGTAGTATAGATCCTTGTTGCTAATAAGGTTTTGCGGAAAAATAAATGAGGCTCTAGAAAGAGAATCCTTGGAAATATAAAAAAAAATATCAGATGATAGAACTTCCAGGAAATATCACACAATATTTCAAATGATAGAAATTGTAGGAAAATATTGGAACTGAAGAAACGTAGACATTAAGATATGAAAATATTAAACGAACCAGCTACCTGTAAAACTCAAGAGAAATATAAGATATTTGCAACAAATAGTATAGATTGCTCACTAAAAAATGCAGTTTATGTCTTTTCCTGAAAAGAGGAAAATTTTGTGATTTATTCCATTGTATTTGATGATTACGTCTAATAAACTATAAATCCAATTTCATATTATGTTTTCATGTTTTTTAATTGGATTATTATTATTTTTTCATGTTGTCTAATTGAATTCTTATAAAGTTGTCTATTTAGATAGGTGGCCATTTATTCTGGCTCATTTGTGACTTACAAGGTGGAGAATTCCAAAAAAATCTTACAACTTTCGAATCAAGGTTAATATCAAAATCAAAGTCTTTGTGCTTGCACAAGTTTTTTTTTAAACAAAAATGGATAACGAAGATGTGTATTAATGGAAAATAAAATTCCAACATGGTGTTAGATTACTGGTTTATTGGTTTATGGATTTGATACCTTATTTAGATAAGCTATTTTTTATTGAGTTAAAAATAGGAGTTGCATGATTATGGAAATTACAAAGATTATGCCATTATGTATCAAGAATTATTTTTAAATCAATGTTTGTCTATTTAATTTCAATGACTTCCATAATTTCTTATACAATTATTTAAATGGATCTACCTCATTGGAAAAATAATTGTCTTATAAGTAGAAAGTTGGTGGTTTGATTCCATTGTACCCTAACAAGAATCAATTAATAACATTGTAGTTTATTTTAAATTAAATACTTTTTATATCTATCTATTTCAATTGTGAGATATTTTTCTGGTAATATTGTATTGACGTTAAATATAATTTTTTATTTTCTCTAAAAAGACAATATTTGGGATTAAAGACATATTGTCTCTATAAAGACAATATTATTTAATCTCAACTATTGTATCTGGAGAGAAAAAATATTTTTTTTCCGAAAAGACAATAATGCTTGTGGTATATATTTTCTTCATAGAGACAATGTTTTGAGAGAGTCATTTGAGATAGTGGCTTAAAGAAAATCTTTAAGACAATACACAACTTTTATTTTGCCTCAAGTTAAGACAATTTAACAAAAAATTGTCTCAAATTTTGTCTTTAAATCCCTTTATATGTAGTATTGTATATTTTGTTTATAGAAACAAATTTTGAAGACAATAGTTTGAGACACTTTCTTAAAGATAATTTACAATTTTTTTAAATCTCAAATTAAGACAATTTGCTCATAAAATATTTCGAAACACCCCTCTCTATAATATTATGTCCTTGGTTATGATTCATGTATTTGAAACACTTTAAAATTATTATATGTGCTATCCAGTATGCATATAAATTTGTACTACTACTCCGTTGATATGGAATTGTCTCTCGATTCTAGGGATTAGTTGATTAAATGACACATCTATGAATTTCCTGAATGTCTATACATGATGTGTATTCAAGTTATTGAATACACTGAATTTTTACAAATTTAGTATATTTCATGGATGTGATTCCTCTTATGGGTTATAGTTATGGTGCATTTCTGTTTTTATTTTGCTCAGAAAAATCGCTATAATCATATACGTTTGTTATACTTTGTGAATATATTTATTTTAATACGATGTATGACCATAGTTTACAAAAATTCCGAATTGAATTAGAATATAACTTCAAAATTTATGTAACTTGATTAACATATGGTTCGTTCTTGGGTGAATTTTATTTCGTGATATTTAGTTTCACTATTTGTTTGAAACAAAAGATTTGTTTTCTCGAATTTTATTCTGCTAATAGAACTCAGTAAATTACACAATATATATTGTGTCTACTGTGTCTCTTTTTGATGATTCATGGTTGAGCTCTTCTATATTTGATAACTGTCTGAGGAATATATATTTTTCCTACATGTTGTCACCATTAATTAATTCATATTGTTATTCAAAGTTGAATGTAATATTTTCACTTGACATCCCATTGTACATGACGGTAAATTTCTAGTCTCTCCACTGAATGTGTTGTGTTGCCTAGTTCGTATTAGAACTAAACCATTCTAGCACCGGCTCTGAATTGAGTTGAATGGACCACATTGCAAATTAGTACTGTGGTTTCCTTTCATGCTTTCTCCACTACACTCAATATCTATTGTGATAATGAAATTTGAGCAACATAGTTGCTATTTATTATTCCACTTTTACTAATAGTTTTCTTAGTTGCTAACAAATTTCCTTACGTTTTCCATCTAGTTCCTGTCTTTATGTTATAATACTATTTCCCTTCTCACGACTATTACCATAAACCCCAAACTCATTCAAACGTTGATATGGGGATAATATACTAGCAGGATCACATTTATCAATGTGGTTGATATATGGGGATAGACCTATATGAAATATATTTACAACCACATTCACTAATGTGTTTGATATAAGCGAATAGACCTCTATGCAACACCCACCACATATATTTTACCAAAATAGTCATTATACATTTATGAATATAATTACCAATATATCTTATATATCTACTTGTAATATATTAATAATATAAACTATATTAATACTATATATTAAAATAATATATATATATATATATATATATAATTATAATTTGATAGTAAAATATTGTTAAATTTTTTCAATACATTAATAGTTATAATTAAAAATATACTAAAATTAAAATATAGCATAATACTACTATTTTATTACTATTTATAATAAGTGTATATCTCTTACAAATATACAAAGGGATTATTAATATTATAATCCAAAAGAACTAATAATCCCAATGGTCTAATATTATAAACCCAAGGAATTGGCAAACCCAAGGGGAGAATATTAAAAATTTAAGAGATCAACAAGCCCAAGGGATCCATATTAAAAAGAGAACAGATTAATAAAGATTAGCAATTAATATTTTAAATACAAATGAATGATAAACTCACATGATTATTAATATTACAAACTGAAGATAAGAATCAACTTTAGGGATTGTTAATATTATAAAACTAATGAATTAAAAATATAAAGGATTAAAAAAAAAATGGATTGATATTAAAAACCCAAGGAAATAATAAACCCAAGGGATCAATAAAGTCAAGGGATTAATATTAAAAAGACAAGAAATTAATAAACTCCAAGAATTAATATTTTATACTGAAAAGCCTAGGATATTAATACCATAATAATCAATATTTAAACTCAAAAGATTAATAAACCAAAGGTGTTATTAATATTATAAACAAAAAGAACAATAAATGCAAGGGTTTAATATTATAAACCAAAGGAATCGATGAACCCAATGGATAAATATTAAAAACATACACGACCAATAAGTCCAAGGGATCAATATTAAAAACACAAAATATAACCAAACCCTAAGAATAATTTTCTTTAACTCAAAAACCTAAGCAATTAATAAACCCTAATAATTAATATTTTAAATTAAATAGATTAATAAAACCAAGACATTATTAATATTATAAACCAAAAGAAGAGGGTTTAATACTATAAACCAAAGTAATTGGTCAACCCAAGGATAAATATTAATATTATAAACCAAGAAATTAATAAACTCTAATAATTAATATCTTAAACTCAAAATTTTAATAAACGCTAATAATTAATATTTTAAACTCGAGAGATTAATAAACCCAAGGGATTATTAATATTATAAACAAAAAGAACTAATAAAGTTGAGGATTGGATATTACAAACCAAAGGAATTGGTGAACCCAAGGGATAAATATCAAAGACATAACTGATCAATAAGGCCAAGGGATCAAATATTAAAAACACAAGAGATTAAAAAACCCTAAGAATTAATATTTTTAACTCCAAAACCTAAGAAATTAATAGACCCTAAGAATTAATATTTTTATCTCAAGAGATTGTAAGACCCAAGTGTGGTTTAATATTATAAACGAAAAGAAATAATAAAAAAAGGGTTTTATGTGATAAACCCAATGAACTTGTGAACCCAATGGACAAATATTAAAAACCTAAGGGATAAATAAGGCGAAGGAATCAATACGAAAAACATAAGAGATTAATAAAGCCCGCAAATTAATATCTTAAAAAAAAGGTTTGATAAACTCACATAATTATTAATATTATAAACTCAAGGAAATACCCTTCAGAAAAGGGTAATGCATATGGGCTATAACGAAGCTTTTGTGTTGTCGATTTCCATATGTAGTGCTTTCTCCCCTAATGTGCGCCTATCAAATAGGTTCAACTATACAAGCAAGGCCTATTGCATAGGTGTAACCTTTCGCTCGGTACTAAAATCCTCAGGAGATGAGAGCATCTAAAGGTGCATTGACCGGGGATACACGACATAAGGAATTTTTCTATCTCCAGAACTCACCTTCACTGAATATTAAATTTAAGAGATTAATATTATAAACCTCAAGTATATAAAAACCTTTAGATAAATACTATAAACCGTAAAATAAACATGGTTGAGCATGTTTGACATAAAAATTGAGACAATTATTGTCATAATGCGATGTTGGACGAAGAATGACAATGATTTTCCATGGTTGATTTTCATATTGAAACAATATTTGTCACTATGTGACATTCTACCATGGAAGTCCTTGATTGACTATGACTAACTATGATTAACAATGGTAGCCCATGGTTGATTTTCATATAGAGAATGTTTTTCATAATGTCACATTGGACCATGTATTAATATTAAAGTGTATGACTAATATTTAATGCCTAATATTACCAACCCAAAGAATTAGGAAACTCAAGGGATTAATAAACCCTAATAACTAATATCTTAAACTCAAAATGTAAGAAATGAATAAACCCTGAGAATTAATAATTTAAATTAAAGAAATTAATAAACTAAAGCTATTATGAATATTATAAACAAAAAGAACTAATAAAACGAAGGGTTTAATATTATAAAACAAAGGAATTGGTGAACCCAAGGGATAACTATTAATATTATAAACCAAGAAATTAATAAAGCATAATAATTACTATTTTAAAGTGAAGATATTAATAAACCCTAAGACTTAATATTTTAAAATTAATAAACTCAAGGGGTTATTAATATTATAAACCAAAATAATAAACTCAAGGGTTTAATATTACAAACCAAAGGAATTGGTGAACGGAAGGGATAAATATTAAAGACCTAAGGGATCAATAAGGCCAAGGGATCAACGTTAAAAACACAAGAGATCAATAAACCCTAAAAATCAATATTATGAACCGAAATATTATAATACCCAATGTTATAAACTGTAAATATTAAACAAAATATTATAAACCCTAATATTAAACACAATATTAACCCCTAATTATAAAAACTATATATTAGAATCTATATTATAACCTAACATATTACACCATAATGTAAATCATAATATTAAAACTCAAAATATTAATAAATTGAATGGATTATTAATATTATAAGCCAAAATAACTAATAAACACAAGGGTTTAATATTCTAAACCAAAGGTATCTGTGAAACGAGGATATAAATATTAAAAACCTACATTATCATTAAGGTCGAGGGATCAATATTAAAATAAAAAAGATTATTAAACCCTAAGAATAATTTTTTTAAACCAAAAAACCTAAGAAATTAATAAACCCTAATAATTAATATTTTAAATTAAATAGATTAATAAACCCAATACATTACTAATATTATAAACCAAAAGAAGTAGTAAACCCGAGGGTTTAATATTATAAACGAAATTAATTGGTGAACCCAAGGGATAAATATTAATATTATAAACCAATAAATTAACACACCCTAATAATTAATATTTTAAACTCAAGAGATTAAAAAACCTTAAGAATCAATATTTTAAACTCAAGAGAACTAATAACACCAAGGTTTTGATATTAGAAACCAAAGGAATTTGTGAATCAAAGGGATAAATATTAAAAATCTAAGGGATCAGTAATGCCAATGGATCAATATTAAAAACACAACAGATTAATAAAGCCTAAGAATTAGTATTTTTATCTCAAAAACCTAAGAAATTCAATACCGTAAGAATTAATATTTTTAACTCAAGATATTCTTAGATCCAAGAGTGGTTTAATATTATAAATGAAAAAAATTAATAAACCCAAGAGATTTATATTATAAACCCAAGGGATAAATATTAAAAACTTAATTGGTCAATAAGACGAAGGCATCAATATGAAAAACATAAGAGATTAATAAACCCTAAAAATTAATATCTTAAACAAAAAGGTTTGATAAGCTCACACGATTATTAATATTATATACTCAAGAGAATAATATTAAACCTAAGATATTAATATTATAAACCTCAAGTATATAAAAACTTTTAGATAAATATTATGAACTTGAACTATAGAAAAATCTTTAGATAAATACTATAAACCATAAAATAAACATGGTTAAGTATGCTTGATTTAAACATTGAGACAATTGTTGTCACAATGCGACATTGGGTGAAGAATGATCATGGTTTTCCATGGGTGATTTTCATATTGAGGAAACATTTGTCACAATGTGACATTCGACCATGGAAGACCTTCATTGACTTTAACTAACTATGATTAACAATGGTAGCCCATGGCTGGTTTTAATATTGAGACAATGTTTTTCATAATGTGACATTGGACCATGCATTAATATTAAAGTGTAAGACTAATATTTAACACCTAATATTATCAACCCAAAGAATTAGAAAACTCAAGGGATTAATAAACCCTAATAACTAATATCTTAAACTTAAAACATAAGAAATGAATAAACCCTAAGAATTAATAATTTAAAGTGAAGAGACTAATAAACCAAAGGGATTATTAATATTATAAACCAAGAAATTAGTAAAGCAAAAGAATTAATATTTTAAGCTTAAGAGATTAATAAACCCCAAGACTTAATATTTTAAACTTAAGTGATTAATAAACCCTAAGGGTTTATTAATATTATAAACCAACATAATAAACCCAAGGGTTTAATATTACAAATCAAAGGAATTGGTGAAACCAAGAGATAAATATTAAAGACCTAAGGGATCAATAAGGTGAGGGGATAAATATTAAAAACACAAGAGATCAATAAAACCTATGAATCAATATTATGACCCAAAATATTATAATCCCCAATGTTATAAACTCTAAATATTAAACACAATATTATAAATCCTAATATTAAACCCAAATATTATAAACCCAATATTAACCCCTAATTATAAATAATCTATATTATAACCCAACATATTACGTCACAATGTAAATCATAATATTAAGACTCAAAAGATTAATAAACCCAAGGGATTATTAATATTATAAACCAAAGAACTAATAAATGCAAGGTTTAATATTATAAACTAAAGGAATCGGTGAATCGAGGGGATAAATATTAAAAACCTTCATGATAAATAAGGCCAAGGGATCAATATTAAAAACAAAAAAGATTATTAAACCCTAAGAATAAAAATTTTAAACATAAAAACCTAAGAAATTAATAAACCCTAATAATTAATATTTTAAATTAAATAGATTTTTAAACCCAAGACATTATTAATATTATAAACCAAAAGAAGTAATAAACTCAAGGGTTAGTATTAAAAACCAAAGTAATTGGTGAACGTAAGGGATAAATATTAATATTATAAACCAATAAAGTAATACACCCTAAGAATTAATATTTTAAACTCAAGAGATTAACAGACCCTAAGAAATAATATTTTAAACTCAAGATATTAATAATCCCAAGGGGTTATTTATATGATAAACATAAAGAACTAATAACACCAAGGGTTTGATTTTACAAACCAAAGGAATTGGTGAACCAAAGGGATAAATATTAAAAACCTAAGGGATCAATCAGGTCAATGGATCAATATTAAAAGCACAAGAGATTAATAAAGATTAAGAATTTATATTTTTTTCTCAAAAAACTAAGAAATTAATAAACCTAAGAATTAATATTTTCAACTCAAGAGATGCTAAGACCGAAGGGTGGAATAATATTATGAATGAAAGGAACTAATAAACGCAAGGGTTTTATATTATAAACCACAAAAATTAGTGAACCCAAAGGATAAATATTAAAAACCTAACAGACCAATAAGGTGAAGGGATCAATACGAAAAACATAAGAGAGTAATAAAGCCTAAACATTAATATCTTAAACAAAAAGGTTTGATAAACTCACATGATTATTTATATTATAAACTTAAGGGAATAATATTATACCTAAGATATTAATATTATAAAACTAAAGTATATGAAAACCTTTAGATAAATATTCTAAACCTCAATTATACAAAAATATTTAGATAAATACTATAAACTGTAAAATAAACATGGTTGAGCATGCTTGATGTAAACATTCAGACAATTATTGTCACAATGCGACGTTGGATGAAGAATGACCATGGTTTGCCATGCTTAGTTTTAATATTCAGAAAATCTTTGTTACAATGTGACATTCGAGCATGGAAGACCTTCATTGACTACGACTAACTATGATTAACAATGGTAGCCCATGGCTGATTTTCATATTGAGACAATGTTTTTCATAACGTGACATTGGACCATGCATTAATATTAAAGTGTAAGACTAATATTTAGCGCCTAATATTACCAAACCAAAGAATTGGAAACTCGAGGGATGAATAAACCCTAATAATTAATACCTTAAACTAAAAACCTAAGAAATTAATAAACCCTACAAATTAATAATTTAAAATGAAGAGATTATTAATAATATAGACCAAATGAACTAATAAACCTAAGGGTTTAATATTATAAACCAAAGGAATTGGTGAACCGAAGGGATAAATATTAATATTATAAACCAAGAAATTAATAAAGCATAAGAATTAATACTTTAAAATAAAGAGATTAATAAAACATAAGAATTAATATTTTAAACTCTAAGAGATTAATAAACCCAATGGGTTATTAATATTATAAACCAAATGAACAAATAAACCCAAGGATTTAAATTACAAACCGAGGATATTCATGAACCCAAGAGATAAATATTAAATACATAAGGGATCAATATTAAAAACACAAGATAACAATAAACCCTAAGAATCAATATTATGAACTGAAATATTATAATCCCTGATGTTATAAACTCTAAATATTAAACACAATATTATAAACCCTAATATTAAACCCAGATATTATAGACGCAATATTAAAGCCTAATTATAAACCCCATATATTAGAATATATATTATAACCCAACATATTACTCCATAACGTAAATAATAATATTAAAACCAAATATTATAAGCCTTATATATATAGAAACTTAATATTATAAACTGTAATATTAAAACAAATATTATAAGACTTATTATTAAACTCAATAATATAGACTTTCATATTATACCAAATAATTGTCTCAACGTTTAACCACACTTCATGAGGTTTCATCTTCGCTCACCTTGCAGACTTTTATACAAATATTTTAATTAATATATCGTCAAGTATTTTATTTAATTTTATTAAATGCTTTAATTAATTAATTAATGTTAATGTTGTAATTAATTAATATTAATGTTAATTATTGTTTTAATAGTTTAATTAATTAACGTTTTATTAATTCATTTCTTTAAACATATTTAAATTAATTTTATTAAACATTTTTAAATAAATATTTTAATTAATATATTGTCAAAAGTTTTAATTAATATTTTAAAGTTAAAAGCATTTAATTATAATTCCAACATCTTATTATTATTATTAATTAAATCTCAATATATTCGTGTTTAGATATATTTGAATAATGTAATTAAATATAATAATTACATATTAATGATTTAATTAATATGTCAATGTAATAATGGCAATATAATAATTATTTCACTTTATTATTAATTAATATTAATATACTTTTTTCCAGATTTTTGAATTAATCTTTATTGTTATTAAACATTTTTTTATACCAAAGTTTTAATTACATATTGTAAAATGTTTTAATTAATGCTATTAATTAGTATTTTACTTAATAATGTTTAATGCTCCAATTTGTTAATATTTTAATGTTTAAATTAATTAATGTATATTAATTATGGATTGTATTAAAATACAATTTACTCATTGAAGTGATCAAGTAGATTTTTTTAATGGTTACAAGGTTAAAATATTATTAAAATAGATTCTAAATTTATTATTATTATTATTATTATTATTATTATTTTATATAATAATAATAATAATAATTTAATAATATAATATTATAATATAATTGTATTAATAATAATTATTAATTATTATATTACTAATTATTAATATAATTTAATAGAGGATGCTGGGCTTGCTGGACTCCTTTGTCTGCCTGGTGGGTAGCTGGCTAACTTTTTTAAAATCTAGATTTTCTATTAAATCTATCAATTCTATTAACAGTGCCCTTTTTATGAAATATAGATTTTATATTAAATCTATCAATTCTATCAAACCTATATTTTCTATTAAATATATATATATATATTAAATCAAATATAGCTTCTCTCTTCAATCTATTTTTATGGAAAGTGAGCTTTTATATTTCCATCTTTTTTGAATTCTAGCTTTTCTTTTTCTATATTTTTTGAAATATAGGTTTTCTAGCTTTACTATTATTTCTAAAATCTAGTTTTTCTATGAAATCTATATTTTCTATGAAAATAAGTTTTTCTGTTATTTCTAAAATCTACATTTTCTATTGAATCTATATTTTTTGAAATATAGTTTTTCTATTAAATTTACCTTTTTTTAAATCTAGTTTTTCTATTAAATTTATCTTTTTTTAAATCTAGGTTTTCTATGAAATCTATATTTTTTTGAATTATAGTTTTTCTAGCTTTTTTATTATTTCTATGAAATATAGTTTTTCTATGAAATTTGTCTTTTCTAATTTTTTTTCTATTTCTATGAAATCTAGCTTTTCTATTAAATCTATCTTTTTTGATATCTAGATTTTCTATTAAATTTATCTTTTTTAAAATCTAGCTTTTCTATTAAATTTGGGAGTCGTCTAATGAGCCGGAGGAATTGCCAGGACGGTCAAAATTGGCCGGAATCCGGGCCAAAAAAATTTAAAAAATCTTGCAGAAACAGTGTTTGAATCTTGATTTTATTACAGCTGGATTACCAAAAAACTAGACACCCAAACAAGGAAACCTGATGAAGTTATAACGCTGATTTAGAAAATCCCTCGTTTGATTAAAATTTGGTCTGAATTTTCACATCTTGCCATTTTCACACTAGATGGTTAATTACTATGGAAATTTAGCTTTTCTATTTATGTATTCCTTGAAATCTAACTTTTCTAGATTTTCTATTATTTATAAAATCTAGTTTTTCTATGAAATCTAGTTTTTCTATTAAATCCATCTCTTTTTAAATCTAGCTTTTCTAGCTTTTCTATTATTTTTATGAAATCTATCTTTTCTATGAAATCTAGCTTTTCTATTTCTAATTTTTCAGAAATTTAGCTTTTCTAGCTTTTAGATCTTTTCAGAAATCTAGTATTTCCAACTTGTCTATCTTTTATGAAATCTAGATTTTGTAGCTTTCCTACATTTTTTGAAATCTAGTTTTTCTATTATTTGTGTATTTTCTATGAAACTATATTTTCTAGCTTTTCTATCTTTTTTGAAATCTAACTTTTCTATTAAATCTATATTTCTTGAAATCTAGCTTTTCTAACTTTTCTATTATTTCTATGAAATCTATCTTTTCTAAAATTTATCTTTTTCGATTAAATATACCTTTTCTATTAAATCTATATTTTTTGAAATCTATCTTTTCTATTAAATATATCTTTTATGAAATCCAGATTTTCTATTAAATCTAGGTTTTCTAGAATTTTTATTAAATCTATTATTTTTGAAATCTTTTTCCGATTAATTATATCTTTTCTATTAAATCTATATTTTTTGAAATCTATCTTTTCTATTAAATATATCTTTTATGAAATCCAAATTTTCTATTAAATCTAGTTGTATTAAATCTAGTTTTTCCAGTTTTTTTATTAAATCTATTATTTTTGAAATCTAGCCTTTTTATCTTTTCTATTATTTCTATCTTTTTTTGAATTGATATTTTCTGTTAAATCTATCTTTTTGAAATACAGATTTTCTAGGTTTTCTATTATTTTTATGAAATCTAACTTTTCTATTAAATCTAGCTTTTCTGAAATCTAGCTTCTCTATGAAATCTAGAATTTTTATGAAACTATCTTTTTTAAATATAACCTTTCTAGCTTTTCTTTTATTTCTATGAAATTTAACTTTTCTATTGTTTCTATGAAATCTATCATCTCTATTAAAACTATCTTTTTGAAATCTAGATTTCTATTAAATCCAATTTTTTCCAAATCTAGGTTTCATTTAAATCTATCATTTTTCAAAACTAGCTTTTATATATTTTCTCAAATCTAACTTTTCTATTTCTATCTTTTTTGAAATCCAGTTTTTCTATTATTTCTGAAATCTTGCTTTTCTATTAAATCTAAAATCTAGCTTTTCTATTAAATCTGTTTTTCTAAATCTAGCTTTTCTATTAAATCCTTCTTTTCTGAATTCTAGTTTTTCTAGCTTTTCAAGGACACTCAAGATTTTTGAAAACTTACCACAGGATGAAGAAATAATTTTTTTGGGATGGCCTTAAATCTGATATTCAAAATTTTGTGGCGAAATGTTTGGTTTGTCAGCAGAATAAAGTTGAGACAATTAAGACCCTGAGACTTCTACAATCTTTATCCATTCCAAGTCAACGTTGGGAAGAGATTTTGTAACACCCCCAATTCATGTGATTGCATTTTAAAGTTAGATACTTGAACTTTACATTCTAAGGGGAGTGGACCCCAAAGGATAATTATTTTGTGAATGTAATTAAACATTTAATTGAGGCAATGAATAAATTATTGTGGTGCAGATTGACCAAAAAAATGAGATAATGAGATCACTTGCTAAATCTGTGAGGATGGATGAGTGAAATATTTCCCCACAACCTTTCAAAAATCCTTGAAAGACAGTAAGTTTTAAATTTAGATTTTTGAGGAAAAATCTGAATTTCCCCAATGATGAGGAAAGTAGTTGGGAAGAGGTAAAAAGTTGGAAAAGATGAGGAAAAGCATAAAACAACTTTAAAGAATCCCTAAATTTGGAAGCCTAGGCAAACAGGAAGAAAAGCATGCTGAGATTCTGGACGTAGAATTAGAAACATGCTTTGGGGAACAATAGCTTAAATAAGCTGCTCTTGTACAGATTAGGGGTTAATCTGCTGCAGGAGGTGATCTTAGCTCGGGGGCGAGTTCTGGGAGACAGAAGAACTCTAAGGTTGGGAGGTTGGTCTACTGCACGAGTGGTATGTCTCTAAGAAAAATTGTCTTCTTATTTATTATGGTATGAATTGGCTACCTATAAAAATATAAAAATTGTCTCTAGGATATTACATTTTATTAGTCTACATTTAACAGAATGTAATCACCAGGCAGTAACCTGATCACTCTGTATAGTTGTAGAGGAAAATCCTGTAAAGTTGAATTCCACATAATGTTTAAACCCAGGGTTGGTTTAAATCTGAGGAAACCTTGTTCTTTCAGGAAACATTGTGAAATTGTTTTTAATCTGCTTCTGTTTCCTAGCATAATTTTTATTACAGATACCATAGAGAGAAATGGAATTCACTATAGTGCACCAGAACAGTAGCAAGATATGAGTTAAAACTTATACTATCTATGAAAGAACAGAGGGAGAGACTCAATAGGCTGACCTTAGGTTCAGCCGAATACTCCATTATAATTCTAGGAAATTAAATGGTCTAAGACAACAAGGTAGTCCAAAAGCCCCTTACTCTAGTGGAGGAAAGGAGTAGATATTTATAAATAAATAAATAAAAAAACTCAGACAATGGCCTCATGGAACTATTCTAACATCATAGTACTGAGAATGAATACATAGAGTGCAGAAATTATGAGTAAGCAGTTGAGAAGCATAGGAGCAAAGAGTAAATTAATTTAAACATTATACACAATAGGATTTATGTAACCACTAATTCCCTTGACTATGAGGGAAAATGAAAAGAGTTCAAATCCCATTACCAGCTCTTCAGAACCAGCTACCATCAGACACATAGGTAGATAAGAGCTGTAACTAGATACAAGAAAGTGAGAAGAAACTGGAGAATAGAATTATGCCTCTATAACTGTGGAAAATAGGAAAACATAATCTCTAGACTTTCATACATATTAACCATCTGTTTATAAAGGAGAATTGTCTCATAAATTTCCCGCAAGCTTTCCCTATGTCTAGACATATAGGTATAAAACAAGTTCAATGTAACCAGGAGCAGAGGCAACTGTAATTATGATACAAGTACCAAAGTGGAGATTTCTAACCACAGAAAAGAGTGAACGAAGTGCATCAGAAGAATAGATAAACATATATATAACTATCTGTAAATTCTGATGGATGCAATGAAGAAATCTGGAATGTCATTAGCATTACCGGAAACAAATATGGTTCAGACAAGAAAATTAAACAAAGCCATATGCCAAGGTATGAAATCATATGCACTATTCATATAGTCCATGTACATTTAAACTGTGGCAGAGTATATTAAAATCGACCTAAGACAATAGGGAGTACATATCTGTCCAAAATTTTCGAATTACATGCTGAGCCTATCAGGCTGTGGTATATAACTCACAACCCCTATCTCAATAGAAAAAATTTAACCGAGCGCCATCCAAGAATAACAACGATAACAAGAAGAAAAGAAAAAAAAACCCCGACTCGGAGAGATAGTCTCGTTCCTCAAGCAATACTGCAAAACATCACAAGAGAAGCAATGTTTCGACGCCCATGAGACAACGCATCAGGATAGGGGAAGTAACCCCATAAGTATACCGACCTGGACGACCAAGAGACCGATGTTAGCATCCATACGATTGAAAGGGTCACTATCTACTGTCATAAGTACGCAAGAGTCCTCTGGATTACCTGTAGAAGACAAATTCGACCCAAAATGTGAGTTAGTCATTGCACCATCGTGGAGAAATAAGCGAATGAATAAAATAAGTCGGTATTAAAACCATTACCTGTGGAATGCAAATCTCAGACGCGTCGAGCCCTGCAATTGAACATTGAACAGAGAGGGATTAATACAAATTACCCTTGAGTATAACATGACGAAATCAACAATTATATGCGGAGATGGCACGAATAAGAACACACCTCATAAATATCCATGGAACAGGAGACGTCCGCCTGAGGAGAGGCGACGCATGCTACACAAGAGGTATAGAACAAATCAGTCGAAATTTAAATATAACCAGAGAAGGGTCGACGATAACCCTGAAAATAGAAACCAACCACACCTTGCGCTGAACGGATACCTTGAACATCGAAAAAACAAACCAGACGCAATCACCTTACTGATGATTCAATATATATATTCAGAGCAGACGTATGGCATTTACAAAATACTTATGAATCATTCAAACCTGCAATAGAATTAAAATGTGTGTGGAGGAATTACCTGACCGCGTGTTGAGGAACGAGAGGCACCATATTTCTTCTCTACAATGGAGAGTCGAAACCCTCGGCAGAAGTGGAATGGTGCAGACTCAGAGGAGGCCTGCAACTGATGAACGTGGAAAACCGACTTAACTCTACACTCATAACTTATATAAGCCTTCATTAAACCACCTGAACCCTAACTGAAAGCGATCGCCATCGTCCACTTGGCAGAATCGGAGAAGTTAAGCCACGGATCGATGGGTAGCCATGGAGAGTTAATACTGTCGTGTAAAATTTATGAGTGCAGATGTGAATTGAATTCCATATGTCCTGTGCAAGTATCGGCGTGGGTGTGGTACACCACGTAGGCTGAGTATGCCAGTGACGTGGACTCACCATGTGAGCAAACGAAAGGGCATAAAAACCATACAACACTCCGTTAATTATCACAACGCCTGACGTGGATAAAAATCTCACCGCGACGATGCACAGAGAAACCCAAATCTGGAGTAATGATACGCTCTATGTGCAGAATAATCCCAATGCCAGTACCATATATTAAATCGATTTAAATTCTGAGGTAGCATGATGGGTGGTCATATCAACCCAGTCGTATATACATGTTGATGCCAAACGCATGGAAAAAGTCCATTCATAATAATATGCACTTCGAATTATATGAAAAATCGATAACTCCAAAGGCTATAACCATATATATAACATAAACATCGTAACGATGGCTATTAGAAGGGTCGAAAGTGCCTTGGGCAACGACTCATACAACTCATTTTATATAATATATGTTCATAGTCCATATGGTTTACGTGTGAATTCAATAATTTCATAAATGGGATATATGACCATTAAGCTAAAGGAGAGTGGCTATATGAGACCTGTGTAAAGAATAGGTTCGTATAAACCATCTCCCTAATTGTAATAAAAATAACATAAGATGAGAGATAGTGGTAGAGGGTGTGATTACAACATGATGAAATGAAAACTATCATAGTGAAAAGATTGAAATGTCATAATAAACCTAGGCAAAATATTGCATTCGCAAAGGAAAAAAAAAAATTCTGGGTGGAATTGGAGGTGTGAAAAATGGTATCGGAGCCCAAGTTATAAAACTGGGCTGGTGACATTGTGCTCACGACTGCTGTGTACTTACTGTGTAATTTTATTTTCTATAGCAACAGTTTTATTTTTGTTGTTTTGTTTTTTTCTGTTCACTGACCTGTGCTATGTAGTGTACAGTGAGGTGATAGAATGGAAGAAGGTGGCGAAATTTATGTTGATCTGCGTGGTGAACCAGATCCCAATGCGGCCATGATGGCTATGTTGTGAAATTTGCAACAAGAATTGGCTGAGATAAAAAGCCAGAATGACAGATTGTCATTAGCCAGTGAGGAGCAGGAAAAGCTCATCAGGGAATTAACCTCACGGAACAGCCAAGAAGGCGAAGGTTTCAGAAAGAGGAAAACTGATGAATCTGATGAGGAAGATGCCATTCGACATCAGAATAAGCAGAAAAAGGAATTACAAGGGGAATTCCGAAAAATCAAACCTCCCTCCTATGACGGGGAGAAGGAGGAAGATGCGGAAGCCTGGTTGCTGAATATGATTAAGTATTTCCAGGTTTATGAATATGAGAGCAATTTGAAGGCCAGATTAGCTGTCTACCAGCTACAAGGTAAGGCTACCTTGTGGTGGGAGGAGACAAAGATGGTGCATGCCATAGATGAAAAGACAGTTACTTGGGAGGATTTCCAGGCTAAATTTAAGAATCGCTACTTGAATGAGCAATACTATGATGACAAAGCAAAAGAATTTCATGAGCTTAGATTGGGACAGCTCACTATTGATGAGTTTTTTACTAAGTTTACCAATCTATTAAGATATGTACCTTACATAAGGGAAGAAAAGGCAAAGGTACAGAGGTTTCCGAATTGTTTGCCTATGGTATACAAAGAGAAAATTTAGTTTGAAAATCCAAAAAAAATGGACGAAGCTATTAGAAAAGCTAGATTGTGTTACCAACAATTCAAAGGAAAAACTTATGAAATAAAAAAGTTGGGTAAGTAAGAATGAAGTCAAAGGGAGAAAACAGAAACCAGCCTATCTGAAGAATTCTGGCAGAGATCATCAGCGGAAAAGATTTAGTAAACCCAAAGAAAGTCAAACTGCACAGTCTCAAGTGGCATCGAAACCAATAGATGGAGACAGTAAAAAGGAGGGAACATTCGGAATGAAGGGGCCCTTGAAATGTTGGGGCTGTGGAGAACCCCATCTTTTGAGGGACTGCCCTCATCGAAATATTCATATGCTCATGAGAGATCGGGAAGCGACAACAATAAATGATATAGCTAGAAACATACCAACTATCAGTGCAGCCCTGGAAAATCGGCAAGCAGAACATCAAGCAACCATGGTGGAAATGGAGGGTAAGATTTCTGACCTACCTGTTTCTGTTCTGATTGATCCAGGTGCTTCTTTGAGTTACGTTAGTCCAAATATTGTAGAAAAATGTAACTTAAAAACTGAAAAATTTCCATAGTCATGGTTGGTACAGCTGGCTACTGGAACAAAAAGAAAGGTAACACATAAAATGCCGAGAACAGAAATCCAATTAAATGAGTTTCGAACAGAAGTGAATTTGAACATTCTGCCCTTAGGGTCATATGATATATTGATAGGAATGGATTGGATGGAAAAGAAGAAAGCTTTGATGAATTGTTGGGATAAGACCTTGCATTGTGTAGATGAGGAAGGGAAAAATTTTATTCTCAAAGGGAAACCAAAACCTATTTTTGTAAGACAAATTTCAACATTGCAATTAAAAAGAACAACTAGAAAAGGATACCAAGTTTATGCAGTGCATGTGGAAGAAACAGAACAGAAAACTGAAGAAGAATTACTGGATGTTGTACCAGTAATAAGATAATTCAAGGAAGTTTTTCCAAAGGAAATCCCTCATCTTCCCCCCAAAAGCGAGATTGAATTCTCAATCAATCTGGTGCCAGGAGCAACACCTGTTTCACGAGCACCTTATCGAATGAGTCCTCCTGAACTTATAGAACTGAAAATGAAATTGCAAGAACTTCTAGATAAAGGGTATATCAGACCGAGTGTGTCTCCTTAGGGATCACCCGTGCTGTTCGTGAAGAAGAAAGATGGAACTTTCAGGATGTGCATTGATTATAGGCAACTGAATAAGTTGACCATTAAAAATAGATATCCTTTGCCTAGAATTGATGATATTTTTGATCAAGTGAGAGGAGCTTCAGTGTTCTCAAAAATTGACTTAAGAACTGGGTACCACCAGCTCAGAATTAAAGAGGAAGACATCAGCAAAACAGCCTTTAGAACCAGGTATGGCCACTACGAATTTGTAGTTCTACCTTTTGGTTTGACAAACGCCCCTGCCACATTCATGTGCCTAATGAACAGTGTGTTAAACAAGTATTTGGATAAATTTTTCCTTGTGTTCATAGATGATATTTTAGTTTACTCAAACAGTGAAGAGGAACACAAAGAACACTTGAGGATAGTGTTGCAAACTCTAAAGGAAAATCATCTATACACTAAATTTAGCAAATGTGAGTTCTATAAGGACAAGATCCAATACTTGGGTCTTATTATTTCCAAGCAAGGCCTTGCTGTGGACCCGGAGAAGATAAAGGCTATAAAAGAATGGCCAGTACCCGCTGATGTTTCAGCAGTTAGATCATTCATGGGGATTGCCGGCTATTATCGCAGATTTGTGGAGAGATTTTCTGCCATAGCACATCCCATCACTTCCTTACAGAGAAAAGGTGTCAAGTTTGAATGAACTGAAAAATGCCAAAATAGTTTTGACCAATTAAAACTGAAACTTATCACAGCCCCTATACTGAAGATTGCAGATCCTGATAAGAAATTTGTGGTATGTACGGATGCATGTAGAAAAGGATTGGGAGGAGTTGTTTTGCAGGAAAATTCAGTGATTTCCTATGAATCCAGGAAACTGAAGATACATGAACAGAATTATAGTGCCTATGATTTAGAGTTAGCAGCTGTTATTCATGCTTTGAAAATGTGGCGGCACTCTCTTCTTGGAAAAAAATTTACATTGATGACTGATCATATTAGTCTCAAATATTTCTTTTCCCAAACTGAGTTGAATGCCAGACAAGCCAGATGGCTGTCCTTTTTAAGCGAGTTTGACATGGATATAAAACATATTAGAGGGAAGGAGAATAAAGTTGTTGATGCATTGATCAGAAATGCTTGTCAGCATATCAATAATATTGGAAGTAGTGCTCAGATAGATGTAGAAGAATTGGTGAATAAGGCCGCAAATCAAGACCCAAATTATGAAACACTTCAATAAAATTACAGAAAAAGGAGAAAACTGATTTTACCCAAAAACAAAAAGGGCTAATTTGTTATAAGAACAGATTGTATATTCCCAATGTAGAGTCTCTAAAAAAGAGAAATTCTGGATGAGTACCACAAACAACCTTATGCAGGACATCCAGGGTATCAGAAAATGTTAACAGCCCTAAAAAAGAAGTTGTTCTGGCCAGGAATGAAGAGAGAGGTAGCAGAATATTTAAGTAGATGTATGGAATGTCAATTAGTTAAGGTTGAACATCAGCATCCTGCTGGCCTTCTGAACCCTTTGCCCATTGCAGAATGGAAGTGGGACACCGTTTCCATGGACTTCATTACAGGATTACCCAAAACCAAATACCAGCATGATTCTGTAATGGTAGTAGTAGACACTTTAGCCAAAGCTGCTCACTTTATACCAGTGAAATCCACCTTTGGAACAACTCAAGTAGCGAATGTGTTCCTGAAGGAGATAGTAAGGCTCCATGGGGTTCCTAAGGTGATTGTTTCTGATAGGGATGCTAAGTTTACAACAGCCTTTTGGAGGGGATTATTTGGAGGAATGGGCATTAAATTGAATTTTAGCACTGCCTACCACCCTCAGACTGATGGTAAAACGAAAAGAACTAATCAAATTTTGGAGGACATGCCGAGAATGTATGTGAGGGATAGACCCTCAAAGTGGGAAGATTTCTTACATTTAGCTGAATTTGCTTATAATAACAGCTATCAATCCTCGATCAAAATGAGTCCGTTTGAAGCACTGTATGGAAGGAAGTGTCGTACTCCTTTGAGCTGGAGTCAGCCTGAAGACAAACTAATGTTGGGACCTGATGCTTTACAATAAATGGAAGGAATTGTCAAGCAGATACAAAAGAATATCAAGATAGCACAAGATCGCCAGAAGAGTTATGCGGATAAGAAAAGAGTGCATAGAGAATTTAAAGTTGGGGAGCATGTATATTTGCGTATTAAACCCAAAAAGAGCACCCTTTATGCTGGGAGTTGTGCAAAATTGGGCCCTAGATACTGTGGTCCCTTTGAAGTATTAGAAAGGGTGGGACCAGTGGCTTACAAGCTGGCCTTACCACCCCATGTTAGAGTTCATGATGTATTTCATGTTTCATTGCTAAAAAGATATGTGCATGATGCGTCTCACATAGTTGATTGGAATGTTGTACAGGTGGAACCAGAAGGGGAGTTTCTACCAGAACCGCTTCAAATATTGGAGCGGGAAGAAATTGAATTGAGAAGCACGACGGTAGCAAGAGTAAAGGTGCAGTGGAAGCACTTTACTGCTGAAGAAGCTACCTGGGAAAGAGAGACTGAAATGATGGAAAAATATCCATTTTTGTTTGCAAATTAAACTCTAGTAGTTGAATAACAACACCGAGGACGGTGTTTATTTTCAGAGGGGGAATATGTGACACCCCCAATTCATGTGATTGCATTTTAAAGTTAAATACTTGAACTTTACATCCTAAGGGGAGTGGACCCCGAAGGATAATTATTTTGTGAATGTAATTAAACATTTAATTGAGGTAATCAATAAATTATTGTGGTGCAGATTGACCAAAAAAATGAGATAATGAGATCACTTTCTAAATCTGTGAGGATGGATCAGGCAAATATTTCTCCACAACCTTTCAAAAATCCTTGAAAGACAGTAAGTTTTAAATTTAGATTTTTGAGGAAAAATCTGAATTTCCCCAATGATGAGGAAAGTAGTTGGGAAGAGGTAAAATGTTGGAAAAGCTGAGGAAAAGCATAAAACAGCTTTAAAGAATCCCTAAATTGGAAAGCCTAGGCAAACAGGAAGAAAAGCATCCTGAGATTCTGGACGCAGAATTAGAACATGCTTTGGGGAACAATAGCTTAAATAAGTTGCTCTTGTACAGATTAGGGGTGGATCTGCTGCAGGAGGTGATCTTAGCTCGGGGGTGAGTTTTGGGAGACAGAAGAACTCTAAGGTTGGGAGGTTGGTCTACTGCACGAGTGGTATGTCTCTGAGAAAAATTGTCTTCTTGTTTATTGTGGTATGAATTGGCTACATATAAAAACAAAATTTGTCTCTAAGATATTACATTTTATTAGTCTACATTTAACAGAATTTAATCACCAGGAAGTAACCTGATCATTCTGTATAGTTGTAGAGGAAAATCCTATAAAGTAGAGTCCCATAGAATTTTTAAACCTAGGGTTGGTTTAAATCTGAGGAAACCTTGTTCTTTCAGGAAACATTGAGAAATTGTTTTTAATCTTCTTCTGTTTCCTAGCATAATTTTTATTACAGTTACCATAGAGAGAAATTGAATTCACTATAGTATACCATAACAATAGCAGGATATGAGTTAAAACTTATACTGCTTATGAAAGAACAGAGGGAGAGACTCAATAGACTGACCTCAGGTTCAGCCAAATACTCCATTATAATTCCAGGAAATTAAATGGTCTAAGACAACAAGTAATACATAAGCCCCACTTATTCTAGTGGAGGAAAGGAGTAGATATTTATAAAAAAAAAAAAAAAAATTATCAGAGACAATGGCCTCATGGAACTATTCTAACATCATAGTACTGAGAATGAATACATAGAGTGCAGAATTTATGAGTAAGCAGTTGAGAAGCATAGGAGAAAAGAGTAAATTATTTTCAACAGTATACATAGTAGCATTTATGTAACCACTATTTCCCTTGACTATGAGGAAAAAGGAAATGAGTTCAAATCCCATTACCAGCTCTTCAGAACCAGCTACCATCAGACACATAGGTAGATAAGAGCTGTAACTAGCTACAAGAAAGTGAGAAGAAACTGGAGAATAGAAATATGCCTGTATAACTTTGGAAAATAGGAAAACATAATTTCTAGACTTTCATACATATTAACCATCTGTTTATAAATGAGAATGGTCTCATAGATTTCCAGCAAGCTTTTCATATGTCTAGACAGATAGGTATAAAACAAGTTCAATGTAACCAGGAGCAGAGGAAACTGTAATTATGATACAAGTACCAGAGTGGAGATTTCTACCCACATAAAAGAGTGAACGAAGTACATCAGAAGAATAGATAAACATCACATATAACTACCTGTAAATTCTGATGCATACAATTAAGAAATCTGGAATTTCATTAGCATACCGGAAAACAAATATGGTTCAGACGAGCAAATTAAACAAAGCCAAATGCCATAGTATGAAATCATATGCACTATTCATACAGTCCATGTACATTTAAACTGTGGCAGAGTATATTAAAATCGACCTAAGACAATAGGGAGTACATATCTGTCCAAAATTTTCGAATTACATGCTGAGCCTATCAGGCTGGGGTATATAACTCACAACCCCTATCTCAACAGAACAAATTTAACCGAGCGCCATCCAAGAATGACAACGATAACAAGAAGAAAAGAAAAAAAAACCCCGACTCGGAGAGATAGTCTCGTTCCTCAAGCAATACTACGAAACATCACAAGAGAAGCAATGTTTCGACGCCCACGAGACAACGCATCAGGATAGGGGAAGTAACCCCATAAGTATACCGACCTGGACAGCCAAGAGACCGATGTTAGCATCCATACGATTGAAAGGGTCACTATCTACTGTCATAAGTATGCAAGAGTCCTCCGGATTACCTATAGAAGACAAATTCGACCCAAAATACGAGTTAGTCATTGTGCCATCGTGGAGAAATAAGCGAATGAATAAAATAAGTCGGTACTAAAACCATTACCTGTGGAATGCAAATCTTAGACACGTCGAGCCCTGCAATCGAACATTGAATAGAGAGGGATTAATAAAAATTACCCTCGAGTATAACACGACGAAATCAAAAATTATATGCGGAGATGGCATGAATAAGAACACACCTCATAAAGCTCCATGGAACATGAGATGTCCGCCTAAGGAGAGGCGACGCATGCTACACAAGAGGTATAGAAAAAATCAGTCGCAATTTAAATATAACCAGAGAAGGGTCGACGATAACCCTGAAAATAGAAACCAACCACACCTTGCGCTGAACGGATACCTTGAACATCGAAAAAACAAACCAGACGCATTCACCTTACTGATGATTCAATATATATATTCAGAGCAGGCGTATGGCCTTTACAAACTACTTATGAATCATTCAAACCTGCAATAGAATTAAAATGTGCGTGGAGGAATTACCTGACCGCGTGTTGAGGAACGAGAGACGCCATACTTCTTCTCTGCAACGAAGAGTCGAAACCCTCGGCAGAAGTGGAATGGTGCAGACGCAGAGGAGGCCTGCAACTGAAGAACGCGGAAAACCGACTTAACTCTACACTCAGAACTTATATAAGCCTTTGCTAAACCACCTGAACCCTAACTGAAAGCGATTGCCATCATCCACTTGGCAGAATCGGAGAAGTTAAGCCACAGATCGATGGGTAGCCGTGGAGAGTTAATACAGTCGTATAAAATTAATGGGTGTAGATCCGAATTGAATTCCATATGTCCTGTGCAAGTATCGGTGTGGGTGTTGTACACCACATAGGCTGAGCATGCCAGCGACGTGGATTCACCATGTAAGCAAACGAAAGGGTATAAAAACCATACAACACTCATTTAATTATCACAACGCCTGACGTGGATAAAAATCTCACCGCGGCGATGCACAGAGAAACCCAAATCTGGGGTGATGATACGCTCTACGTGCAGAATGATCCCAATGCCCAGTACCATATAATAAATCGATTTAAAATCTTATGTACCATGATGGGTGGTCATATCAACCCAGGCGTATATACATGTTAATGCCAAACGCATGGAAAAATTCAATTCATAATAGTATGCACATCGAATTATATGAAAAATCGATAACCCCAAAGGCTATACCCATATACATAGCGTAAACATCGTAACGATGGCTAGTGAAAGGGTCGAAAGTGCCCTTGGGCAACGGCTCATACAAATCATGTTATATAATATATGTTCATGGTCCATATGGTTTACGTGTAGATTCAATAATTTCATAAATGGGATATGTGACCATTAAGTTAAAGGAGAGTGGCGAGGTTATGCGAGACCTGCGGTAAAGAATAGAGTCCTTATAAAATATCTCCAAATGGGAATATAAACAACATAAGGTGACAGTAGTGGTAGAGTTGCTTATTGCAACATGCCAGATGATGAAAACTATCATAGTGAAAAGATTTAAATGTCATAATAAACCCATGCTCAAAAGCTCACTCGCGAAGAAAAGTTTTTTTTTTCTAGGTGAAATTGGCGTGGACACTATAGAAGGTCGTGAGTTGGTCATTTCCTTACCACAGAGAACACTATTTAAA